>JARQZJ010000072.1:2525000-3121119 GCA_030704895.1 Henosepilachna vigintioctopunctata
ATATATATATATATATATATATATATATATATATATATATATATATATATATATATATATATATATATATATATATATATCCAAGCTTACGGAAATATATTTTTCCGTAAGCCTCCTTGTAAGATTTACAAGGAAAGCCTCCTTTTATGGAGATGGCTTTCATATATCAAGAAACAAACTATATGAACAAAAAAACTTACATCCGTCAATTAAGTTCAGTGTATGCTTATTGGCTGTTTTTGAACACATGTCAAACATTTTAGTTGAATTTCTTTGTTGTGGTGAAAGCACAGATACCGTAATCTCCTCCTATAACGTTATATTAGTAGAGTTAAACATAACTAATAACTAATATTCACGAGACATCTGACGTTTGCCTGAGTTGACAGTCTTGACAGCTTGACATATTTCAATTGTAAATAAACTAAGTAATTATTGTCGTTGTATACGTATTTTCTCTGTTGTTTTTCAGTTAATTAATTTGGACCATTGCTTTCGTAACTCTATATGCAATTTGTGTAAACTTCTTTTTAATACTAACCTCAAAATAGTGTAAGTTTCTGTTTATTCGATCTTATTTTTCGCTAAAAATTATGTTACAATATCTTTCTTAGTAGATCCCTGAGGATGGAAATAAATATTTCTGAAAGCTTGGATTCACTTTAAAGAGTTTTCTTTTTCATCTTTTACCGCATACCCCAATCTTCTGAATCTTCTGTTCATATTAATCCGCGACTAACATTGCATTATATATATATATATATATATATATATATATATATATATATATATATATATATATATATATATACATATATATATATAACATCGTACACGTTCACATATCTAGCTCTGCTATTAATAGTGTGTGTTATTTCTGAAGAATTTTGTTTTCATTTCAATACTTCAGATCACATGCGGAAATTGTTTTCGACGATTTGTCATCTTTGCTTCTCATGAATATAATAGACTTATATTTTACATTCAATTTTTCAACTGATTATCTGCATACAGAAGCAGTTACTAAAAAATATTCTTTTTCAAGAAAGATTAAAAATTGACTAAAAATTTACTTAACCAGTAGATAGAATCAAACTGTATTAAGGATATAATTGTACTGAAAGGTCTGAAATTCGCTAAAAATCTTCATTATTATAGCATTACATCTTTATTACTAAGCATTACAAATTTAGAATGTTTCATATGTTAATGTTAAACGTCAGTCTTTTTCACCTTTATGAACCTGACGCTTCTTGTCAACTCTTATTATTTTGTAGGAACCAGCGTTTCAGCTAGGGTCATTTCCAGAAAAAAAAATCATAAAATTGCCATTTAAGTTTTGTACAGTACAAATATGTTGAAACTTACCTTGATTCGTCTACCTTAAGTATCCTATATTCTCAAGACATCATTATTCTTTGCTATCGGTTTGCAAATAGCAATTATTCAATCTCTGGAATATTCCTAATTTTCCTCTGGATTAATTCAAATCTCAATTATGTCTTAAAACGACACATAGGTAATTATGTCAATTTCAGTGATTAATGAATCCTAGTAATTGCTTTCAACTTGTAAAAAGAATAGGCTGGTAAGTTCTGATAGTTTGTATTCAATAAGTTTGAAATGTGACTGAGTAGAAAAGGATATTTTGAAAAAATAAGAAAAGAATTTTTTCTACCTATTTTGCGCATGATGTGGTAACACGTATAACAAGTGTACGCGAAGTATTCTGGAGTTTCGAAATATCCGAATGTAGAGGTAACCGGAGTCGTCAGTTGACACCTTACGATCGCAACGCAACGTGATGTGCCTAAGGTGAAGATAGTGAACAAAAATCAGATTATAATAATTTTGGCAATGTGATATTATGTAATAATCACGACTGAATCTTGATGAACCTATGACATGCCCATAAAATTATCATTGAAATGCAATAATCTCACGTTCATTATTGTACGATGATGAATGATAATGCCAAAAGAACATTTGACGCAATATCCAAAATTCTTGTAATTCATCTGAAGCACATTCACAAATAGCGAAATAACATTTTGTTTGTTCGCAAATTTGCAAGAAAAAGTATTTCTTCTGATAACGTGACATTATTTTCATAGGTTTAATAGAACATTCATACTATTGTGGAACTTCAATTGGAAAAAGTCGTTAAGTACTCTGTTATTCAAAAATCTCAATCACCTTCTACAGAATTACTTAACGTATAAAAATGTATCAAAATTTGAAAAAAAAACGATTTTTTTGCAATGAATAGAAAATATTTAGGATTCATACTAATAATTCACGATTCAATATGATGTATATTGTATACTGTTCAATTCCGGATTTGCTTCAAACCACTTTACTGTTAATCGACTAACGTTTCCCGTATACTTACAATATATATAAGAATAGAATAGAATATATATATTAAGAAATGAAATTTTTTAAAATTAAGTTATACTTAATTATTACTTAAAATGAAAATTGTTCGGCAGACTGTGTCATTATCAAATCTTGTTACACAATGAAACTCGAATCAATTGATGTTCTTTGTTATTCTAGAAAGCATTCCTCTATTCGAATTCATATTCAACACAGATTAATTCTCAAAATATTCGAATACTTTTGTTTCAATTCTGTTCAACACGAGTTGCTATCTATTTGTGCCTTTTTACTGTTCACAATCATCAAAACATTTTTATATCATCTACATATTTCACTATATTTAAGACGGTTATTTTTTGACAGGTATTAAATTTTATCCGTTATAACTGGCGTCTCTGAGAGTGCCAAAATCCACCTTATTGTCGTCCCACTTCTGATCAAATTGTTTCGAAGCACCGTTTCGGTATTCATCCTCATTTCTCCGCTCGAGTGCTCGGGTATGTTTCCGGGAAAGTATAGCATCATTTCACATGCCATACGGGCGCCTTTAAGTGGATATTCATTTACTTACCTTATTTGTGAACTCCTCGAACTAGTCTTAATCATTCGGAGAATAGAGTCCAATTATTTCGAGTATTTGCTCGAGTTGAGTTCGACGTGGGCAGCGAAGTCGCGGGGAATGCGAGCGATATCTTATAGGTATGTTGAACTACAGTAGCGGAATCCTCCGATTGTTGTCGTATCGTGTCTGAAATTTTTACTGAGTAAAATGGATTTATGTCGATAAACGCCTACAATGAACGAAAACTCACTACCTGTGAGAATATTCAACTGATGGTCATCTGAAAAATTTCATTATTATGTTCTATTGTGAGATAGATTAGATTATCAATACTTTTTTTTTTGTAATACATGTACTAGCATTAACTAATATGAAAACAATTCTCAGAAGAAGTTTCATGGTTGTATTCCATATTTTTTGAAGTATCGATTTTTCATTAAAATAAAATCATTTCCGAATTTGCAAAATCAATTGTATCTGGAATAAGTGCAGTAATTATACGTGCCTATTAATGTTTCTTTATAAATTTTTATTTTAACGTATTAGGGATCATTTATCAATCAGTCACCTACTCTTTCAATTAAATTCTTTTATCGTTTCAACTTTAATTCACGAGAATGCATTCTTAGTCAGAAATTCATCTTATCAACTTGACAAAATGATTCGTTCTACTTCAATTCGAATTATTCGTCGCTTTTTCTCTTATCTCCCTGTGGAAAACGCATTTCCAGCAGAGTTTTTGGACATATCAAAAAATTTCCTCGGCTGTATAAGTGGTGAGAGAGGTTTTTATGTCGGCTACAGACAAAAAGTCGAATTGAATAACGAACAATGAAAAACATCTAGTCGAAACGTTTTCGCCTCTATCTATATTCGAAACTCATCGAGTAAGAGAACCGGAAAAACAGGCCTCTTCGAAACTTCCTCGCCTTTTTGTCGCGTTAACAACTCGAAACGTTTAGCGAAAACGGAAGTGCAAAGACAAAGAGTCCGGAAGAACGCGAATTGCCGTCCGCCTTTGTCGAGCGTTTCAAGATTTCGAGAGATACTCGGTAACGAGACTTTTTTACCGGCGGCAATTTTCCTGATTACGGAATAATGGCATTGTTTGTCGAAGAGGGATTCGTACAAAGGAACGGATTCGTGATGGAAAAACTCGTAAAAATACGTTGCCGACCAACTCGGAACGTTGTTTCAATTATTCAATCTCGGAATGTGGAGTGAAACGTTCTCGATTTTCTTACAAACTCATTGGGGCGAAGTACTTGGTTATTTGATGTACTCGAAGCTGGACAGTCGTCCCAATTTTTTTGGGATGAATATTTATAGGCGCTTTAGGCCGAAGAAAAATTTTATTATTTATGTTACTGTTGCGATAATATCAAAAGTTTATTTGTAGCTATATGCCTCTGATGTTCCGAAGTATGAACATATTATGTGGAAATAAGACTTGTTGAAATTTTGAGAAAATCACTGTAATTTTTAACACAGCAATAAATTTAGTAGACTCCTAAACATTGACTTCAATTTGACATATTCACATCTTTCAAGTTTTCCATATTCCACAATTTTTTGTAGATTGATATTAAATAATTCCTTTTTATTAAGTGAGAAGAATGTTCCAAACGTTTGTTTTCCGAATCCGTATCAAACGGATGTGGGTCTTTTCGGAAAAAATTGACAATGATTGGTGATCTTCATAATTTTTCGAATTAATTACACAATTGTTTTTGAAAGATTGGCAAAATATTTTCAGGTTTCTTGCTCAGAGAAATTAAATCTTTCTCATTTTCTGCAGTGGTATAATCCTCAATGAGTTTCAGCCTCAGTTATTCTTCGGATTTGAAAGGATTGCGTAAATTGCAACCCCATCTAGTGGAGAGTTCACTTAAAGCTTGTCGAAAATATACCATTGAAGTTGTTGTTTTCGTTTATGATAGATTATACACCTTTCTTCTTCATAAAAGCAGAACACAAAACATCAATGGACGCCCTAAATTGCATTCCATTAGCGAAGAATACGCCTGATGAATGAATGATTCATGAAAATATGAAAAGTGTAGTGTGTGCACCCTTTCGAACATTCATTCCGAAGAAACGTTTTCCCGGATACGTTAACTAAATTGAAAAGGCATCTTTTATTCGAAGACGATCCCATAAATATCTCAAAAAAACGATGGGTATTCACGCGAGCAATATGGCGATAACCCTTCTCTGAGTTGGTGTTTCAATGCCATAAATAAATTTTTATTCGCTTCCGAAGCGTACGAATATATAAAACTCCTTTATCGCCCGGCGTATTCGCCAAATTGTCGAGGCAATAATTCACGAAAATCGATTATGTTTGTGTTTGTTTTGTTATAATTTTACGTGTCGATTATCTTTTTATTGGTTTCGTAAAAATTTTACTATTTATGATATTGGAACGATATTTGTAGACTATTTGAACGGAATAAAAACTTTCATTTATTGCCTGTAGAAGAATTTTCTCATAAAAGTACCATGAAATCTCTTGTTTATTCAGTTATTTTTATTCAAAATAAATTTCTGAATAGCTCTGTCAATATTTTACATATATCTTCATATATCTTTTGAAATAGAGGAACACAATTATCTATAATTGGATATATATTCTATATATTCCTCGATATTTTTTATATATTGAAATTGGAAACATTTGAACCGTACACAAAATGAAAAGTAAGACAACATGGTCTCATTACTCTGTTACTACTAAACTATCACCTATATAAAATATAGTAAAAATTCATATTTTACTTTCTTTTTCAGTTTTATGTATTGCTTTATCTTTTATTTTCTCTTAGAAGTTTCCAGAATGAAGTATTAAATGAGATTAATTAACACGTTGTTCAACATTTTTCAAGGCGTACTGCTTGATGTCAATTGTATAGTTTTTGACAACTACATTTACCTTTTGCAAGAATAAGATTAGATTTTATCGTAACCTGGCGCATTCGCCATTTTTCTTAGCGTAAAGCTACATACTTCACGCTTGTATATTCAAATATGTTTTATTTTAATTAATATATTCTCATTCCCAGTTTACCAATATATGAAACATAATTATAATTTTTTCATTTGCTTTTGCATTTGTTGGAAATGCGAAATCAGTCATGACTTTGAAAAATTTTAGGTAAAAGGTGAGTGTTGGTGATTTCAACTTGATTAAAAGTTTTTCCTTTCTTTACATTACTGATAGTTGAAACCTTACGAATATTTCGGTTAGTTCCTCATTCTTATAAATGCAACGGAATGCCAGTGGAAATATCATGGGATTTACCGAAGACGATCTTCCATTCGGACATTTCCAGCTGCTCTTTGAGGAGACTACCTCGATTTATTCTGGGCATTTCTGTCGGGGACATTTGGACAGAATAAAAATTGGTTAATGGCGCATGAGAATGGAGAGAACTGCTGAACGATCCGCTATTCGTGAAATTTATGATAAATGCCCCAAGTTCTGACGTCCCAAATGGGTAGTCTAGACTTGGTAGGTAAAAACTTGGGTAAACGTGATAGAACGGAGTGTAGGGCTAACGAAAAGCTGAGAAGATATAGCGGAAGATTTGTCATTTTACTTCTCAGTTAGCAAACCAGTTGGAAAATCTCGAAAATCCACACCTGCAGAATATTAGCCGACGGAAGAGTACCAAATAGAAATAACATGAATTTAATTGAAGTAATTTATTAGAATGAACAACGAGAAACAACGGACTATTTCCATAACGGGATGGCGTGACTGGCGATCAAATTGAAAGTTTACCGAAACGGAGTGGTATCTGCTGTTTTACCTTGACTCATGCGATTTTCATGTATCCTGCTCTGTCCAACAACATTAACAAAGTCGAGTGAAAAACCGCCCGAGTTCAATGAAAATTGGTGGACGTGTTTAGTTCTGTTGAATAGAAAGCTGTTGAAACTTGTTCCCGAGAATCCATTGTGCTTCAGCTTTGATAGAGTGATAGTGATATATCAATGTGGACATTTATTTCCAGAATAATATCCACATGATTTTCCCAAATAATCTAGCTCCAACGGAATTTTCATAAGTTCATTGCATAATTTTCTAGACATATCTAGAAATATGTCATATACGGCTATTTCTAAATAGCCGTATATGATCGTTTGTCCTGGAGAATTCGATCTCTCATTTCAATTTCAATGGTATTTTCTGATCGGTGTATTTTTAACGAAATTCTAATTGAAAAACATGAAGGCATGTTTCCAAGCCGAATTTCCGATGTGAAATGGTCAATGTATTTCACTACTTATCTGTGAATCTATTCGAAAAGCAATCAAAAGAAGAATTGGGTCTTTGAGTCATTATGTGCAATTGAGGCACTGAATGAGCTCCTGGACATTACTGTACTTACTAAGTGTTACATTACTTCTCATAACGGCGCTTTTTCAGTCTAAGGTAATTTTTTATCGCTTTCTTAGGTACATGTATTTGTTTTCGAAAAATATTTGTCACAAATTAGTTTCATGTGTTATTGATGCAACTCACTTATTAGTGATGACTCAGGAAGTTAATTTCGAATTGAAATCAAGCTGTAAACCGTTTTTACCAACTCCAAAACTCCATAACGTTTCTGTTTAATATGATTGTGATTGACGAGATCGATACTTGGAGTTCGCCAACTTGAAAGTGTACAACGAGCTTTCAATCTGAACACTACAAACACATAAGTCACAATCAAGCAAGATATACTAATTCTTTGGACTAATGATAACTGTAGAGAGGCTCAGTTATAACTCCGATGTTTTTTGGTTGCTTTGCCTAAGACAATGTTAGGTGTGTATATTTTCAACTTTCAAGAGATGAGTAAGAGAATTAAACGAATTCTCAGAATATTGGATGATATCGAGAAGTTTTAAAAGAAGCGCAATATCTTATTCTGATTTGAATTTGAAATATGTTTACCTAAGGTATTATGTAAGGATATTTACTACTGAGGGTAGACTACCATATGTACCCTTCATCATGTATTGCACATGTACTTTTTGTATTTTGCAAATGTCCTGTCTCTACATATTGCGGTTCCCTTACATTTCTCTATTTAAATCCGGTATCCTGCTGAAGCAGGCCTTAAAACTTTGGGAAAACGTTAATTTCACCTCCTCTTCATTATTCGCATTTCAATTGAACGCTTCAGTTTATTGTCGTTAACTGCGTCCGAACGCGCACTTCAGTTGCCTTAAGTAAATATAATAAATCAATCGGAGGTATGCAGTTTTCTCCAGTGATCGAGCTACATTTGCCGGAGTTGTTTTCATGCTCGATTTGATAGTTCGCTGCGTGTTGATTGATGACCGACCAGCAACGACGAATTAATGAATTCGCATTTCATCACTTCTCGGCGCAGACAACTGTTCGTAATCGATTTCCTGGGTCGATATCTCAAGTTTTTCTAATTTGCGTCCGTTTCACAGGGAGTGGTGGAGTCAGGTGTTCACATGGCAGGAAGAATCAGGCAATAGTATTTATTATTGCTAATTGATTAAGATGTTACGCTTGGTAGAGTACTTTGCAATAAACAGAATGAAATTCCTAATTCACTTTTGTATTTGGGATAATTTTTTTTTCCTTGGTGCGTCCTATTGGTAGACCAATAGGACAATTGTATCCTATTCATCATTTTGGTTCCATGCATTTGCTTAAAATATCTTCTACATTTGGATGTAAGATTGCCTACCTCACACTGACTTTTAGCTGGTTGCAACTCGTCTTTACGATATTTCGATTCAAGTGAAGAACTACTTATTTTCTTTTGTTTGCTTCCGATACATTCGTTTTAACTTCACTTATATCTCATATTTCACATCTTCTTCCATTCTTTGTCCTTCCGTCAAAGTAACATTTCTATAGATATTTTCCGTAAATACTCTATTGTCCACTCTACATAAGGGATGTTATAGTCATTTCTTTAAAAACCTTAGTATTAGATGAAAATCTGAAACTGTAACTAAACATTTTAAGGATATGAACATATGATGTTTCAGTCCTTATGATATCCTTATGTTTATGGTGAACAAATGTTTCATGGTGAAGCGAGGACAGATATACTTTATTATGGATTTTCTCACCCCCAAGCTTCAGTTGCAATGAGTATTCAATCAATATGCAAATATGTAACTTATAAAACTCGATTTACTGACCTGGTACTTTGTCTCAAATATTCTTTCGACTATTTTTGAGTATCCAATTCTTTTTCCATGTATTTTTATACTCACTTAAATTTATCTCAGTTTTATAAAACATTTTTTTGTCATTCAAATATTTGTGTTGCTGCGTCTTAACTCTCAATTTCAGAGTAGTGGAGTGAAGATAAGTAGTGAATTTGAAAATTCGATATTGTTCAATTTTTGTAATATATTTGAAGCTTATATTGCCGATGTGAGTGGTAGATTCCATACAAAATCCGGCTACAGAGAGAGATTCTTTATTCTTTTATCCTGTGCCGTTCGTAACATAAAATGGGACAATCGAAATTTGACGCGCATAAATTACTCGGATCGTTTCGAAGGGTACAATGAACCATTAATTTGGTAGTATAAACATGCGTCTCGTATCCTCATTATTTTTTTTTAATATTCGTTCGTACACAATGCCTTCAACTCCACATCGACACGTAGAACGCGTTCTGTTTACAATCCTCTCTTCCAGAGTCCATTTGCATTGTGATGTCTCTCGTTTATGGTCCATTATGTATATTTTCGATGGTATCCCCCACCTATTTCACGCCCAAATCGTAGTTGATGGTACATAACGAGGTATATCTCACAGAGGTTCACACCTGATGATTTTTCGAGGGTGTCGGAACTATCTCTTTTGTGACTGTTTCTTCGTATGAGTTTGGATTAAAAAATAAAGAGAGATGTGAGTCTTTATAATGGAAAGCTTTTTCCCTTTGGAATTATGGCATAACGCGTGTTGTTGGATATACTCGTAGCGTATAATTACGTAGACAAGAAATTGTCTAGATATATCGTTAATTCCATTTAAAACTGATAGAGCCCACCACCGAATCGAAGTTTGATAAATTTGATGCTTAAAAACGACATAGAAACATAAAGCTACATGTACTATTCCTTGCAGATGTCATGAACATAATTTTATATTAGACATATATGTTCTCGGTTTGAAGAGTTAAAGTTACATGTTATTTATTCAATAGAAGACGAACGGATATTCTATAATAAAGTAAAGTTACTTTTCAACTCTATCTCGTGTTTTCTCATGATTTTCGAAAATATTCTTTGTTTCAAGGGTAAAGTAGAAAATAGTTTCAGCAGTACATATTATATTGAATAAAATATCTATAATTTTTTATAAAACAAGATAAGGTGAATGTGTCTACCTCTTGATTGAATATAAATGATTTATGTATATCTATGCAACAGAAGTTGAATAACTTGCTTAAATGTAAAAATTTTACGTTTATTTGAGCTAGTTTCAATAACTTATAAGTACGCCTTTATGAGTCAGATGTGCTAGACTGGAATTTAAGGTAAGGTATAGAACAATTAAGTGTTTGTTTGTTGATTTAGTGAGTAAAAATTACAATATATTCAACCTGTAATGTACACAGCTTTCATGTTATCAACGTTAAACTGTAGAGTCACAAAGCCAGATAAAAAATATTAAAATGAATGTTTCTCTTTAACTCCCTAGCTACTTCATCTATAAAAAACAAATATATTTATCATTAATTTAAGTAGATATAAAGCCTTTATTATTACAACTTCGATAATGAATATCCATGAAGTAGTAAATAAGACCACAATACAAAAATGGTGTTTACTGTTTTCTAATACCTTAAATCGTTACAAACTGTTTTAATTAACAGCAACTAAGATTGTGTATACTAATAGCCAGACTTACACCAAGACGTGCCTATATGTCATAATTTCCCGCATTTGAAAATCAATTTCGCACGTTCAATTCTATGGAGATCAAAGTCTTTTATATGAATTTATTACAGGTCTGACTAACGATCAAACCTAATTGGGCCCGACGAATGCTGTTCTTCCGGCCTGAGTAATCAGGCTGGTCATATAAGAGTCACTTCTAATTGGTTTCAATCCGTGGTCGGACGAATAGCCACTTCGTGAAGTATTTGTGTAAATGGCGGGGGTTGGGTCGAGAATTTCACTCGAGAAATAACTGTCGAATCTATTTTTCGACAGTTAATCAGTTTTATGTCGCGTATTTTGCATTTGAAGGAATGATACGTGTACAATCTGCTTGTAAATTTGCGCACTATAACGAGCAGTGCTGTAAAGTAGTTAATGCTAACAACTGATAATTATTTTCAACTCGTACAAAACGGTATTTATCTAACAGGCCATTCTGAATGACTGACTCGTTAGTAGTATGATTGCTACTATGAAGTCTTCAAAAAGAGGTCCGTATATTCAAATTAATAGTATACCTATATAGATGTCTGTTATTTTCTTCAATTAGTTCGACGATTGAAAATAAAATAGGCGAACTATCTTATATATTTCATGATATTCTAGCTATTATGATCTAATTATTTTTTAAATGATTTGATGGCTTCAATTTAATGCAGTATACTCTGATTTAGTTGAATAATTTTACAAATTACATCACAAAACGATAATAGAGATTTCTCAATGAATCTAGAAACGTTTACACATTTTATTACAAGATCATTTGTAATTTTGTGCAAAAATAATGAATGCGGAGACAAGCATGCACCCATGTGCCATTCCATTGGGCTTAAAAACTTGCTCGAGAAAATCAAATCAACCTACATTTTGAACTGTTATTTTACTCAGCATTGTCATCGTGAGTGGTTTCTGGTTTATATTAAAGACTACAGATGATTATGAACATAATCATGTTTTGTCAAGTTCTTTTACATGTACAGTTGAGTCTGAACTAACTAAATATGAAACAATGTGCGAATTTATGTGTTAATTTGTTGTTTTTATTGTATTGTTAAATTAAGGAGTATGTTGGCTAATTTCATGTTTGTTTCAGGTAAGGTCATTTTCTGAATCACTAGAATAGGATATCAACTCGGTGAGTATAAAATGAATGTGTTCTGTTAGAATTTTCGCATATACTGTCTCCACTCTAATCTAACTACTTGTTCGATTCTAAGCAAAGTGTCCTTCTTCAGAACGTTCATACTTTTCAACCAAATACCGAAGTTTAACAATATTGAACATCCAATAGATGAATTCCATCGATGGATGTACGTACAGAACTGCCGTCGTATTTAAACGTTGATGTTATCAGGTATATTCTTGTAAAACCAAATAAAACTGTAGATATTGTAAGGTGATCGTCGTATCTAAAGTCAGTCCTTTTATTGCCTTGCTGTATGTGAAGTTACAATGTAGAGATGTTGCTTTATTCCCACGGGACCTATTTACGATAAAATGTAGTTTACCAGTATATGCATTCGAGACACTGCAATAAGTCCAATTTGTTTGTTATTCTCTGACCGATAAGCGCTCCTCCATATATCTCTTTACGTTCAGATGTTTACCGAACAATTCCTGATATTTCGGGCAGATATATGGAAGTATACGAGTTGTCGCATAAAATTTAATGCCCCAGAGAAGTGAGCGAAATAAGTTTTATATCTGCGAAATGTTCGTCTTCAATAAAACGTTGGTATAAATCATAAGTCGCGAAATTTATTCGACTGAAGCTCTTCGCTACACTGCGCGATCGCATAAGTTATGCGGTTCTGCGCTCAGTGGTCTTGTCGCATAATTTTCGATTATAATCAGTTTATTTGATGACCCGGGTGAATTTGACCCGACCGGACCGAGATCGAAATCCCGGCCGGATTCGATGTTTGTGTGTGGGATTTGATAGATCATTGTTATTTTCGATTCCAGAATACACAAAACTAAGAATTCAAATTTGATTTGAAGGGGGTACTCCGTTTGGAAATTAGGAATTAGCAAAGTCGGCAGCAGTATATTTACTTCAATATCTCCTAAACCGGAAGGACACCTTACCAAGTCACAAAATAATTTTGAAAGCTAAATGAGGCATGATTGCTTCTTTCCCGAATAGTTACTGAAAGCCCGATAGTTACTGAAATTTTTTCGAAGTGAAGCATTCAGTTGCATCCCTCTAGACTCGAATACTTTTATGCTGGATATTTGGGCCTTTTGGGTCTCGCAAGTCCTACCCTTTACTCAATTGATCATGCATAATTATACATGTTTTTTAACAATCAGATATCTAACTCATTTGTGGGTCATTAACGAAGGCTGGTCATCACTTCCCATGTTTTTGCTTTTATTCCACAGTTTAAATACAACTCTAATCCTTCGCATATTTTAGATGCGTTTGTCTGTCTTACGTTTTTAAAGAGTTCTATGTTTTTTCGGTATATATATATATATATATATATATATATATATATATATATATATATATATATATATATATATCTTCATGATTATCAACCTCTGTCCGTCCACTGCAGAACGAAGGCCTCCCCATGTCTTCGCCAAGATTCCCTATCGACAGTCTCTCTCGTCCAGGCAACGCTCAGCCAATTCACAAGCTCCTTATGCCATCGATCGCGAGGGCGCTTTCGCTCTTTCGTGTAATATCCCTGCCTGCCGTGACAATCTGTCCCAGATACATATATGTATATATATATATATATATATATATATATATATATATATATATATATATATATATATATATATAAATATTCTTGTCTTTTTATATATATAAATATTCTTGTCTTTTTACGTGCTTACTCAAGTGTCTACTTGGCACTCTATGAAAGAGAAGGTGTCCCTGTGAAGGCATTTAGGGTTGATGGAGTCTTGCAGAACATCTAAGAACACCAGCGGTCTATACGCAATTGTACCTCACTGTGTGTCCCAAGAGATCCACTCTGTATTCCAAGAAATAGTTTTTCTACTCTCCATTGTTACATTGTACATGAAACTCCAAACTCCACCACACTAAAACCAGTTGCCCACTAACATAAGTACTTAAATTATGGTTCATACTATTATTAATATATCAAACAAAGCGTTATGATTATGTCCTCATATATTTCGAGAGAACTAACAAAACCACTGTATTTCCAAACAAAATAAAAAAGTCTTTTCTTCTCTTTGAATATCGAAGCGGTGAGATAATCTCGATGTTCTCAAATATAACTTCAAGGATTATCTCCAACATCCGCTTAGGTTGATATTTGCCAAATTCGAAGCGATATTCAAACAACGAAATCGGGAACTCGACCCAATCCGAAACCAACAAATCGTAAAATAAGAAAACAACCAAATTCGCGAGTAACATAAAAGTTTTACGACACAAGTTCTACAATCTTTGTTTCGCGTCCCACACGGCAAGTTACGTCTGCAACTGAAGGTGAACAATCGGAGAAGGCCTTGAGTAATCGGTCGAAGATAAAACAAAGGTCATCGATCTAGAAATCCTCACAGATTTGACCCTGTGATAGTTTTGGATGCACGAAAGGTAGCAAGGAGACACTTTGCTCTTATTCCAAACATGTCTCTACTGAATATATGAAGTTTTTACTGATGACATAGGATAAAGCGAATTCATCATCTGTTTTATGATAAAAATTCATTTTGAAAGTATTTCGGAAATTAATTTAGATCTTCATATTTATAACAAGTAACAATTTACTATTTTAAACCATATTAACTAATCACATTACTTTTTCATTTGATTATATGAACCAACTTTTTTGTATATACTGCAGTCAACTTGTTTACAATTTCGAATACATGTTTTACATTGTTCAGTATCTGTTATCGAATTTATGAGATCACTGTTTAAATATTTGAGTTGTTGCCATCTTTCGAATTTAGGTCAATCAACGGTTTCAACTCATATACTACTTTGAAATCGATATGTGCAATTGTCCCGCGATATGTTCAATATTTTGACGAATCAATCAATTGCAGTTATTATATTGTTACATATTTAATATTATAATAGCTACAATGTTCTTTAGAATTCATTTTGTTAACATCCTTAACGTATTCGAAGACATGACATAGAGAACCATCATTCTTGTCCGTTACACCATTCTTTCTCATATATAACTCTGGTATTATGAAATTTTTTCAATCCAATAGCAACCAATAATGACGTACACGATGGTAATCAAATACTGGATGAAGAAGAATGCCATGCTCTCTTAATGACTGCCTAAGTCTAACGTCATACAGACTTCAAATAAATGAGTTTATAAGTGTAAAATCCCATAAAATATGGTAATTTAATGTTTTTCGTTATTGGTGATAGAAAAAGAACTTCAATTTATGTTTTTTGTTTAATCAGCCTACCTTTTGAGCAAATCATATCAATTTTCACCAAATTTAAGTTAATTTAATCAAATGATTCGACTTGAAAAGAGTTTCGTATAAAACACATGTTCCGAAACAAAATATATAAAGGAAACTCTTATTGTATCGCCAGAAATAAGAAAACACTGAATATAAAATTTTTTGGTACTTTTTTTGTTTGGAGTCAATTTTTAGATCCGCCCCCTTCTGTGAAGTCAGGACGTGGCAGTCCATTTACTTCGACGTCATGGCCAAAATAACATGGACTATGGAAAAGATAGTTGTGAAAGGGCGGATATAGTACCAAAGACGAAGATTTATTAGAAGGAAGGCAGATAAAAGAAGAGAAAAGCCTTCCATTTTACAGGATCACAAACAAGACAGAAAACTTGCAGTAATAACTATACATTTATGGCTCAAATTCCTTATGATCCAGATTTACTGTTTAAACTAAATTTTCTGCTTTACATTTCAAACTCTCAATAATTCTGAGACTTCAATATGAGATCTTACATAACGTTTGCTAAATATTCTACATTCCGAAGTTTGATAAGTTGAACTCTCTGTCTACTCCTACATTCCTCCAGACATCTTCATTTTATTCTTATTCATTGAGATAATTTATATTAAAATCTAATATTACAAAAGCGTAAGTGAGTTGCCATTTCAAAATGTGCCCACTCTATGAAGAAGTGTTAACTATACATTACGTTCAACTAGCTTGTCTAGCTGAAAAAAGAAATATTTGTGATAGATTGAGAGTGTTGGAGATTATCATTCTTCGCAAGATTTTTACTACTAATCTGCAAAGAGAAATACTCATTAATTTTGCAATTCATTGAATATTAGCAATTGAGTATAAAATGAATATTTCCTAAACAAGTTCATAGTTATCCCAAACAATTTCATAGTAAAACAAGCGATCCATCATGGGTTTGGAATTAAACGCACTCTAGGGCCGGATGATTGATGGATGTTCTTACCGGTGCTTCTGGTTTTGGATCTGATTGAGCTTAACATTATATGCTTTTCGTTCCTCCCTTCGACATTCAATGCGTATTTCGGGTGTCCGTCGATAATGCCTTAATGCTCGTTCGAATTGTCGCTACTGTAGAGCACAATAGCCAACGTGGGTGGAGTTTGTGAACTGCTGTACCGCAATTTACAAATTGGAGGCGCGCCCTATCGCGGTTACGCTCACTGTTTGGCCCAGTGACGTGCAATGCCAAGTTTTATGATTTGCGCTCCATTAATTTGTGTTTTCAAGGATTCGTAATATTCAACGATAAATAAATTTTGCTCATCTGCCGACTCAATATTTCGGTGAAACGGTATAAAGCATGAATAGATTGGAGTAATTGCCAATAGTTCATATAAATGTATAGTTCATTATAAACCAATGTTGTGATTTTGACTTCGATTCATCTTTTCAATATCTATATCTAAGACTCTTTAGAATCGATAAAAGACTCTAAAAAGATGCTCGCTTCTTTTAGTAAGTCAATTCGTATTCATTCATCTTTTTTCATATTTGAATGTTTTCTAATTCGTTGAAAAATCCATGTTTCAAGGTGAATATCGAAACGTAATTGTGTAATTGGTATTGAGAATAAAATCAAGAATATTCTTGGTGATGCAAATTTGTCCCTTTGTATGAGCTTCATCTAACGCTTTCATTAAAGCTAATTATCGCAGTTTCGTATGCAAATGGTGCTATTTCGAATTTCATTGGTGTAACATTTTAGCGCAACTAGACATATCGTAGGATAATCGGCTATTGTCCTTTGAATGAAGTTAGTAATTATACAAACCCACCACTTTTTTGCGAAGGATGAAATAAATAGGGTGAGAAAAGTTATAATTTTATCTCTATACTTCACACCATATTGTAGCTGCTACATTATGACAGTAAATTCAGGAATTCTTCGCTTTTAATCTTTCTGGTGTTATTTTTTTGTCAGAAGACAACTATAATGAAAGATCAGGAAGTGCGCGGAATAAAACATTTAGTTATTCTTGCCAGATTTTGAAAGTATTGTAGTTAAATGACCTTTAAAAGAAAGGTGAAGGTTATTTTATAGGAAATAAACATTCCTGCCCGTTTTGATTAATTCATGGAAATATCAATTTGGGACATTGAAAAATAAAAATCAAAGATACTTTATTTTCGCTCTGTAAATATAATCAATCAAAAAAGTTTTTTCAATAGACTCCTTCGATATTGAATCGGAAAAACAAGGTATTATCTCGATAGATCCGTCTGGTGAAAAAGTTCATTCAGTAATGGCAACGTCAGCAGTATGTATCATAAAAGTTCTCGTTCTGCTAATCGTAGAATACAATTACGAAGATCTGAACTATTTTCAAACGTCAATAATTTCATGAGTTTACCATTAAAATGATCAAATCACTATTCTTCTCGCAGCTGTACTCAACAATATTCATTACAATAGTTTTTTCCATTTGTACTTCTATAGGTATGATTGGTTTTCTCTTTAATTTTAATTATCTAATGAGAAATAAACAATTCAATGATCCGTCAACTGATTACCTGAATTTGTTCCGTAAAAGATCCATGTTTCTACATGTTACGCCACTGACTCCCGTAAATCCGCCGCCATATACACAGCACCGATTACTACCAGATCTAGTGGTCAGTGCATCGCTTCTCTGCTAATAACACATCGAGCCTCTCGTAAATAATATGGTCCTTCGGGTTGGATCTCTGCCTCGTCCTTTCCGACCTTCGTAGTTCTCTCTTATTCCCTCTGTGACTGTCGGCGTTTATTACTCGATGACCCATTGTAGCTGTACGTAACGTATTCTCCCCGGATGACCACCAATCGGCGAAGTGCATCTCGCGAGCGTACTTTGAAGCGATGTTAGTGTAGTCGCTGGTGCTGCCGTTGTTCTGTGGTTTGGGGTTACGGTGCAACATAGACAGTGTGCTCGGTGCAGTTTATCGTTCCGTTGTTTCGAAGTGGCCTGTTGAATTATAAGTTCGAGGCGTATTCGGTTTGTCACGGCGATGCAAGAGGGTATGATTGCCGCTTGGTGCAGTTTTTACGTAGTTACTTAATCGCTGTTACTGCATCTATGGAGATTTAATTTTATCATTCATAGAGTATACTAACATGGAGTAGATTATTGGATGAATGGGGATATACATATTTATTTTGTTGAACTAAGATACATAACAATAAATGCTAAACAACATTCGCTAATAATTTATTCATTTGTAAGAGGTGCACATCTTATCAAACTTTCAAGCAAAATCTTCAACAAGTTAGATCTTGCGGGCATCCTTGAGTGCAATTTTGAAACAGCATTCCAATAATTTATATTCGATACTAACAATTAACATACAATTTTCAATGGAATTTATTTGTTTTATATGCTTCCTTGTTTTAAAAGACTTTTGAAAAAGTATTCAATTACATGCTGTCAAGTGTTTCCTATCAAATTCAACATGTTCGTATATAATGAAACGACCTTTTCTGCTTACTTCCAAAAAAATGAGGAAAACTGGAGCAAGAGGACAAGTGTTATTTTAAATATTGAAGGAACATTTAGTTTTGTACAGTAATAATTATAAAACGCATATTGAAGCTGAAGTGTTTCGATGCGGTATGATCAATACCTCAAACTATGGTTATGATAGATTATTACAATTTGAGATACTATTAATATAGGTGCATTTTTAGTATGTATAGTGAAACAGAAGAACTTCCGCATCAATAGATTATTATTTGTATTGCTGTATTCAGATAATTGAAACAAATATCAAATTCAACCAATCATTGTTTATAATAATAATATAATATAAATTTATTGAGAAACATTCCTTACATTGTAAAATTACATTCATTTCAATTGATACAATAATTACAACTAAGAGAAATGTTCTCAAAAGGACCGAATTCAGTTTGAGTCTGATCTTCCATCGAGCAAAAATATTGGTTCAAACAAAAATCTTGGTTAAATTCATATTTACAATAATATACAACTTCGATTGAAAAGAAAAGAAAAAAAAATTATATATATCAAAACTCAAATAATAACAAAGATTACTGCAAATAGTTCTATAAAGTTTGAACAGTTATTGAGTGGAAAAGTATAAAAGTATAAGTACCTCAAAATATCGGAAAAATTCATACATATCGACATTTGCTACATTCTCATAATTAGTGCCGATTTGTAGGTATGTATTTATTTGATGACACGCAGGTTTCGCTTATATCTTGGTGAAACATTAAGTTGAAAATAATAAATTAAAATTAACACACTTGGCTTGAGTTTCACTAAATATTTTAAAAACTCTATATGTGTTTCGGGTGGTTAACCCATTATCAAGAGTATTCAATATTACTCAGCGGGCATGTATTTATTCTGTCGTATCAGACCATGCTATCGGATATTCTCTTGAAGCAGATTTATTTTTAATCCTGCTAATTTTAGGGAAATGTATAGTTTTGTGTTAAATCAATATATATGCGAGATATAGTTTTTTCTGGTTCTTCGTTATTTGAATAATTGGATTTGGAAAATTGAATTTTCCACTGCAAAATAAATCATCTCGCCAGCTTCAGTTCAGGTGAAAGGCATCGCAACGGTTGATTTATTGCTTCAGTTAATGTCCATAATAATTTATTAGAACAAGACGTGAGTCCGCTACATCCATCCTTTTTTTAAATTCACTACAATTCAATCCATTTTTGTTATTTGCGCTCATTTTGAAATTAATTTCTTCTCGATTATTGGAACGAAATAGTTGCGTTAAGTCCGTATTACCCTGAATATTTTGCTACTCTCGGTACACAAAAGGATAATTCATAATACACGAGAGCTGAATTGTAAATCGGATTAGAGTTATGTCATTTTATCGTATTATTTTATGTCGCATTATTGATATAGTAATAATTATTTATATCGATTCATTTGTAAGAAGACGTTGAGTATTCATTTCGTTTCGCAATAACCAGCTACTAAAAATGTGCATTCTAAATGGGGAAATTAGAACGTTAACTTTTTTGTATGTAATGTAATTAATTGAAGAATAACTTATAGTGCAGATAACTGCTGATTTGCACTATCCTGCAAATGTAAAAACATATTCAAAGGTTAGGTAGCAATGAAAATTTTCGTTTTCCAGGTGTCTTCCTTTTTTTTCATTATTTGAACTTGACAATCTTAAAAAGCTGTGTAAGGCTATCAAGAGTTCTATCAAAACATTTAGTCATTTAAATATATTGACTGTCATAATGATCGCAGAAACTTTATTCTCTGTTTGTTCATTGATCAGTTCAATCAAAAATAATATCAATACTTCAATTAATAAAAAGGCTTAATTTGTTCAACACTATGAAATTCACAAATTTTTCCTTCAATATTCAGAAACGAAGAGAAAAATCGCATCTCTGAAAAATTGGTAGCAGAAAAATAATATATGGGAAGTCTATTCTTTAAAACAAAACACTGTTAAGAGTACCAAATATATACACACATCCGAATAGTACAAAAAGTAACAGTTTGAGTCTCCTCGTTGATTGGCATAAAATATAAATCAGTTGTATTATAGTTTTCAAACTGTTAACGATAGGTGACGAACTCCAAATATTGTATATATTATTACATTATATATTTCTCTGACCGAAATTATAGTTTCTTATTACTTTTGATGAATTTTCCTCCAAATTCTGAGCGAGAAATCGATGGTAATTTTCATTACTTCTGTATAATATCTGTTCGAGTCAATAGCTTCATCGTAATATCTCCTGACTTATCGAATATAAGTAAACAGTTTTATTTACTGGAGAAATAAACTAATTGAAACTGTCCAACAAGGATCATTTGCTCGAACTTGAAAAATAAATCTATTACGATTAGGAACACATTTTAATGAACACTTCAAATGATAAACCAGTTCAGTGAAGTAAAAAATGATCCACAAATGCTGTCGCATCGTTTTAGATGTAATAAAAACGATGGACAAGAATATCTCATTTATATCGAGAACTTGTCGGCTTTAAAGAGATTCATATCCGTGTCCTTATCTCAACTACTGGAATTAGAGTGAATTATATTATATATAGAGGGCAATTAGAACTTCTGCAGTGGTGTGAACAAAAATATTTACATACGGTCTAGTGAATTTCTCTAAAAGTATACTCCCAATCCTACAACTGATTGGGATGTTTTGTCAGTTACTTATATCAACTTCACTCAAAAATCTACGTGCGTTCTTTATTCGTTCAACAAATATTGATTGATGATTAATTATCACCTCAGTGAAGTAGTAGGAGCCCTAAATTGAAACTACTTCTATAACTTCACGAAAATTATTGAATTCTATCGACATATCGTATATCTTCGACTGCTTAGCATTATCAGAGTTCAGAACAACTGAGTATATTGAATTAAAACCTTGATAATGTGCTAGTAGTTCGAATCTAGAAGTACAAGACCATTTTTGTGGAATGCAGACACGTGTTATTAACATGCTATAGCTAGAGTTCAACAATGTCGCATCAGGTTTTGTGCTAGAAGTCAGTTGACTCAACTTCAAGGAGATGGAAGTTTTTTTCACATGAATTGTAAACAAGTCTGAATTCGTTTACATCAGTTATCATATCTTATTAAACCCTTGAAAATAGGTCCGGCCATAAACCGGCCGGATCTATTTCCACGTCTGATTTCGTACTTCTGTTTTTAAAATCTTACCTCAAGCCAAAGAATGTTACTCCAGGAAATTCTACACTGTTTAAGATGTGCTCCAGTTCTTACATTTCATAAGACTTCATAACACTTTTATACACAAATTGTCTTACAACAGTGATAGGCGAAGTTTAGCATAGCTATTCTTACTCAACCTCTTAAAACAAAAAATAAAGAGAAAAAAATAAGAATAATCATAATAAAAATAACATTAATAATAGAATATATAAATATATATATATATATATATATATATATATATATATATATATATATATATATATAGTAAACATTATTTAACAATAATTCAACAAAATGAATATGACAACCATCGTCAAATTAAACCTTATATAATGAAACACAAAATGAGGGAAAAAAACAAAAAAAAAAGAGTTGCAAAGTGTGTTAAATGAAGTCTGTTAAATGTATTCATCCAGTTTTACTGGTCAGATAAGAGCTGGTATTTGAACTTTTTTCTAAATACGGACAGCGAAAGATTTTTTATGTCACTATCTAATATATTATAAATTGAGGTCGCATTATATGTGAAAGATCTTTTAAAAATATTTAGGCGAAACCGAGGTAAATGAAGGGTATCAACATGTCTAATGTTAACCGAATGTGCATGTCGTATAAAATTTAGTCTACGATGGAGGTAAATTGCCATTCCGGGCAATAGAATGCGATATACGAATGAACTCATATGAAAGCTGAGAGATTAAAGAAGACAAGACAACGGCCTTCGACCTTAAATTAGTAGTTCAATATTTTGGTGATATTTATATTAATAGAAATTTCTGATAATTTGTTAGGTTCTAGGTCGCATTGAGGAAACGGTGTGACATAGAATATCCTCTTCTCAAGTTCATTTCTGTTACCATTCCTGTTACCAAACAATTTCGTGTTTGAGTCCTTATCAAGTTCACGAGCTTCTTACGCCAATTGAACTCTTTATGAATATTCGGATTATTAAAAGCTTCCTGTGGCTTTATTAAAGATTTAATCTCACGTCTCATAACGTTAATACTGTTAAGTGTTGAACGTTAAACGACCGTTTATGACGATATGATCTCCGTAGGTTGAGGAATTAAGCAATTCGTAACGTATAAGAAAAATGATCGATGAACGGCGGTAGCACTTTCAGAATTTTTCGTCGATATCTCCATTTATTTGAACGAGAAATTCCCGTAAAATATTCATTATACTGAAGGAGATTTTCACGCCGATAACGTTTTCAATTAAGATTACTGTTGAGAATACGTGATTCGAATTGAATTTGCCTTATGTTATTGACAACTCATAGTATTCGATTACTTAAAGAAGAAAATGATAGTTTCTTGATAGCTAACGGAATTTTAAACTACTGCATAACTGTAAAAAATATATTCAACGTTACGGATTTTTCAGAATGTTTTGAGAATTTTTAACAGAATTTTTTTCTTTATCGTTTAGTGCCAATACAAAAATAAAAAAGTTTGTCAAAAAAAGATCGAAGAGTTTGATTGAAATTAAAGAAAACTGCCCCTTTCAAACTTCATTATATATCCGTTATTAAATTGATGCCAATTATTAACACAATTTCTGTCCGAAATATCTATTAGCACTATCTATTTGGAACATACACAATGCACTTAAATCTTGCCAGTGCGCCATGGGGGCATCCTCGTTTAATTAACCGAGTGAAGCTTACCCCCTAGTTCATAAAAAAGAAATTACCTATGGCAGTAACCGTGAATACCTCGTAAACCGGTAAGTCTACGTTGAATTAATCTTATCCCGGATATTCATCGCCGCCATCTTCTAAATAATTAAAACGCGAAATAAACGGCCCGGATGATCAGTATTAAAGAACCTGCAGGATCAGACGTGGGATCAGATATTGAGGCCGCTTCAAGACTCCCAGAGTACAAATTAATTCTTTCGGCGTATTCTGCGGATGTGATCTTTAGACGGAGCGATATACTTAATGAGACCGTAAAGAAGGGCAGTAAAATATTTAATAGCTAAAATCATCTAGGCGAAAATGCGATTCCGTTGTACGGCCAACATAAAACGGTTTTATATTATTGAGCTGGGTTGAAATCATCTACGAAGTGCCGTTTTAATGCGAAAAGTAGCGCTTCGCCTTTCAGTTCAGTTTTTTTTTTAACTTCAAACATTGCTAATCAGGAAAACTTTTATAGTCGCTTAATAGCAAGGATATAAGAGTGTTATAGTCAGAACTTTCCGTCTTGAAGAACTAACCCTTCATCGTAGAAAGAGCATTAGTCGCACATTGAGTGATATTTCATATCATGACTTCATCATCAGGGGGCGGTTCAAGTATTACGTAAGCAATAGGGGGGTTTTTGCTTTGTATTTTCTTGCTATATATTGGCAATATATAGGGGGTTTTTGCTTTGCTTATTTTTGATGACATGGTTGATGGGGGGGGGGTTAGATTTTGATGATGATTCATGGTCATCAGTAGTTATTTACTTTTTCAAACATATGGCAGCCCTCATGTTGTCTTTGCTTGAAAACTAATCGCATCTTCGTGGAATCCCTGAAATAATTCATATGTTTTAATTACCGCGAGTAAAAAGTGAACACACACACTGATAGGAAAGTTAGACTGTAATGAACTGACGTGCATTATTCAAAATTTAGAGCACGATGATGTTGATTGACACGATGAAAGTTACATAGACATTCCAAAATTGGATGAAAGTGAGCAGACTTACAACGCTGAGCAGCAAACATCCAATGTCATCGAAAAATTAGAATCATGGATTCGGGTATCGTTGTCTGAGGACTGTTAATTCGAATAAATATGTGTTAAAAATTTTTTGTGAGTTTTTATGTTCGTAATATTACTTAATCTATAATATAAAAATGAATCGCAAAATGTGTTGATAAGCGCATAACTCAACAATACCTGGAACAATTTTGCCCTTTTTTTTAATTGTTCGTTGAAGTCCAATGATCGTTAATAATTGCCGGAAATTGCTAAAAACAGCCCTTTTCTCTTTTCCATTAAAACGTTTTCTAACTAAAATGTAGAGCCAATTTGAACTTTAATGCTATTCAATAAAGTTCATGTCCCTGTTGTCTAACCAATCACTATTTTTTTTGTTGGGTTTATTATTGTCATTAGAAGGTTCTAATGAAAGAAAAAATTTAAAAAATTGCGCGGAATATTAAAGAATACTTAACAACCATATAATATAATATTATTTCTGATTCACCTATATAATTGTTCTTATACAAATATATATATGTTTGTTATTGTCAGGGTTTGAGATTTAAAATTAATGAAAATTATAATTAATAAGATATAATATAATATAGTAAAAATAATCAATAAAAAAATTTTTAAAAATTACATGTAAAATTAAAAAATTCGAGAATAATTAATAATATAAGTAAGAAATACTTATTAGTTCTCAAAGAGAGGATGTAAAAGAACTGATTATCTTATCACACAACACGGTTAGTTCAGAGCTATCACGACTAATATTAAAACTTCAATTTAATATGAAATTTTGGTAAATTTGAATAGACTAACATACACGTTACTAACATAGCACGTGGTATTTTTTATTACAAAGAAGAATACATAGTTTTCTTTAATTTACAGTTGAAATTTCGTTTTTAAGAATGCTAACTATTAGATGTACAAAGTTAAGTCGCAGAACTCGCAATGCAGCAAGTCAAAGATATAAAAGAGCACGTCCAACGGCTCAACTGACGAGGTTCGGAATGAAGTTGAACGGAATCGATGGAATCGAAATTAACGAAATGAAAAGTTTGCGTTTGACTCCTATCGACCTGCATTCATTTATAACGTTGAAATAGATTACAATTCACAGAAAATTTTAATCTATTGGCCAATGAACATTGTGTGTCAATATTGCAAGGCAATGTTTAATTGTTATTGATAAGAAAATACTACCAATGATGCGACAAAATATTGCGCGAAGAGTCAATTCAAATAGACGCTATTGGTACAGCCACAAGCCACTATGTTCATTGGTTTCCAGGAATGGACTAAATTCTGAAAATTTTTAAATTTATATTCAGCAAATATCCCATATAACTAATGATGAGATATAATGGGACAAGTACTTGATACGAAATTAGGAACATACCGTTCAACTATAGAACAGGCAGGTTAATCACTTTCAGTTCATCAAACGTGTTAATATAGAGATTTTTTCGATAATTCGACTGATTTGAAATAACAGAAAGTATTGCAGTCCCTTCGTAGATGAGTAAGCCCCTGGCTCCACACAGGATAAATATCAAAAACAAGATAGTGTAACACAAATAATAGAACATGTCTTTCCGGCTTTTTGAAAAATATTCAGAGAAAAATAAATGGGCGTACAAAGTTCTCCGAGTCAGCTTGTATTACCTATAATATTTTTGTACCTTACCTACTCTATGTTGAATACCGTATCAGTAAAATCTAATCTCAATCCTAAAACTATTTTATTATTTTTAGAATTATAACTCCTGCTCATGAATCATTAAAAAAATCAATATATAAATTTGAAAAAGTTTACGTAAGCATGGGGGAAGGGGGGTAAGAAGTTACTTTCTACTTTTGTTGACAAGGGAGATGGGGGGTAAATAATTGTAATAAATCTGCTTAAAACGTAATACTAAATGGGCCCTTCAGAAGACTTCAGATAGTACTAGGAAAATTAGGAAATCTGGGAATTCATATCGAAACGATATCAGCAAAATGACTGATGCCTAAAAATTTGTGTCTTCAAACTAAAACGACTATGTTTCATAGTTGTTTTGAAATTTTCGATGCTTATTTTTGGACCTTTCACCTTGATAATTCTTCATTTTTGGTACAGCTTATCAGCCAAATCTGAAACTTTGACATATATATATATATATATATATATATATATATATATATATATATATATATATATATATATATATATATTTTTATATATATATATATATATATATATATATATATATATATATATATATATATATATATATATATATATATATATATATATATATATATATATATATATATATATATATATATATATATATATAAAGGAAAAATAGATTATCATTATTTTCAAATAAAGTAAGAGGGTCGAAGAAACTTGTTTTCATATTATTTTCACTCAGATATTGTCATCGACTTTTTTCAAACATCCCGTCCCAGACCGCTCCCATTTTGACAACAGCCTACTCTGTATATTCACTTCTTCACTTACTCGTCTTGGCACATCCAATAAAACTAATGTGCACTCGGTAAATCATTCCGGGAACTCATTTCAAGCTGCAATTAACATATAACATCTTGGAGTACACAGAAGTCAAGATAAAATCGGCGTAATATTCACTCTTATTATTTTTTCCTTTCGCCGACTATAAGTTACAATTTTGCGGCAATTAATTTAATTTAGAACGTTTACACACACACGATAATTATTTAATTTCTTTGCTGCCAATCCTTCGTTGTAAATTTGCGGATTGAAATTATCGAAAGATCGCGAAAAATTGCGCTAATACGGTTCGAGTGTCCCATTAATCATTGGTAATTGAGCGGTGAGGAATTCGGATTTGTGGTGGGCGAAATGGGGAATGCAACTCCAGGGCAGGGAACAAATCGGATTCTTAACAAATAGAGGTGATGCATTGAGAGATGTGATAGAATTTGTCGTTGATGCCAGATTTTTATGAATTTAGACCGGATCGGTGTATCATCTTCAGGTATATTCAATTAGGTGAAATATTTGTACGTAATTTCTGCACTACTATTAGCTCATTCAACGTAGTTTCAGTAGTGAAAAAGATTGAAAAAGCAGTGGACGATAATTGGTTAGGTGATATATCGAGATTTGAAAAAACAATTGGGTAGCTATAACAATTCTTCTTCAAAAGAGAACATTCGAAATATTTTGTTTTATATCGTATACCTATGTAAAGAATTATTTCTCTTTCAATTTGATAATTGATGAGGCCGATACTTGGAGGAAATTAATATCCATAATGAAACAATATTTATAATTTTCTCATAATTCAATATAAATACGCATGACGACGTTTCGAAGTACTACTTCTTTATCAAATGCTGGATTAATACTCTTAATACAGTATTAATCCCGCATTTGATAAAGAAGTAGTACTTCGAAACGTCGTCATTCGTATTTATATTAAATTATGAGAATATTCTATATATTGTTTTATTATATTTCTCTTTTCGCGAAAAATTCCTTCAAAAATCGACCCTTTCAGTATATAACTAGAATATATATTTTATTTCACAATAACACCTACAACTTGTTACTTATTCACTGAATATATGAGATTGTAATTCCAATAGGACATATAAAATTCGAAAATAGACTTTCATATCTGTTTTGGTAGGTATATGTCGTGTGGTCGTAAAAATATTTTCCTTTTTGTGTTTGATTTTGTATTTTTTTACTATTATGTTTCCATAGCTGGTTTTTGATTTTAAATGTTTTTTATGAATATATTCAATAATTTCAGACACAAATTCTCATTAGCACAAATAAAACATTTCAACTGAAACTGATGTGTCGATTTTGCATTTGACAGTATTACATCAATTAATCAAACATGGAGCTTGGTCGCCTTTAAAAACAATGGTGCTCCACTTGAACTTTTCTCGGTGTGCCATGAAATGTACACATCCCTTCCAAAATAAACAAAGGATATACTTGCCATATGGAATACTCGAAGTGAGTAACGTAAACAAGATGATGAACAACACGACGTTCATAGTTTGTCACAGTAGAAAACATTGGTAGTATTAGTCTAACATCAAAAAGGATAAGAAATTAAGAAAATAAGGAAGAATAAAAACAATTTATTTCCGATAATAAATAAAATAAACAAATGAACAAATTGAAATTATTGGTCATAATATTTGCAATGCTCATTTCATTAGAATGACTAACGTAGAAGATATCACCATGATATTCTATAAAATTCTAACTAACATAGATATATGGATACTAGGAACTATTCGTGATGAAATGGGTAATTTTGCAGGTGAAACAATGTCGTGTCATAAAATGAAAATCTATATTAATATAAAGCAACTCTGAAAGGTCTAAGATGTTCAAAGCTCATTGAAGCTCACGAAGGATAGAACCAAAAACATACAACTTAAATTCATTTGGAATTTCGGTCTTTGTCGTCTAGAGTCTTGCAATGAATCCGAGGAATTGGCATAATAAAGTTACCCATGACCATATGAGAACTTTAGATCTGCATTAATCAAGTCTGGGACTGCGAGAAAGAAATACAAAATTTGAACCAAACGATGCAGAAAGAGGCCTGATGAAGAGTCAAAAATATGCAACAAGTAAATTCACACCGTAACACATCTACTCAACGGATACAAAATTTTTACAATAGGGGTGAAATATGAGAATTTTTGGGATGTATGTATATCCTAATTATCTTCTTCTTCTGACAAACTTCAATGAATCATGAAATTCACTTCAAACTTCAACTTGAAACAAACTCAAAGGAATATTGAAACTCACATTAACCATATCAGATAGAGCAGCTGGGAATATTTCAATAAAAGCGTATGCAAACTTTTTTCTACAATATTTCAACAAATAGTTCTATTTTGGAGAAAAATATATTATACCCTTAAGTATTTATTTCAGTGATTAGTCTCAAGTTGTCTTTTCGTGATGTGGCACATGTATCTAGGAGTTGTCATTGATTTTTTCGACATTTTTCAATCACCTGGAGAGGGTCCAAAAGTGAAATTGAGAAAGTATATTTATATATAATTCATAAAAAACTTTTTTCTTTCATTTTAACTTGAGTTTGCTGTTTGTTTATGCCCGTTTAATGTGAAAGAGGTATATTATACCCACTGTTAAAAGCATCTATTCACTTTAGTTGCTCTTGTTCCAATTGTTTTTCATTTCATTCGTAATTTAGGTATTTGATAGACGGTAAATTTTGGTTCAACAGAATCACAACTCGTGAAATCGACGTAGTTTCCACTTCGTCATCGTTTCTCCGAATCGCTTTTACCTGTTATGTTGACTACTCGATCGCTCGATATCCAGGTAAGCGGAGAAATGGCGAGATCAGGCCCTTTTCATGGCGATTATCTTTCATTGGGCCAGGAAACATCGCGTATGCCCGTTGCATAAATCATAGCGTGCCGTAATATCGCTAATTCGAATGCAGCGTGAACGCCAACTAAGCAAAAGCAAACAGGTGGGCGAATTCCATCGCGGTGGTTTTGTTTGGTCGCAACTCCACGTGGGTTCGACCATGCAACCGACATGAAGTAAAGACTGGCCGGCCAGAAACCGTCGACACTGTTTATTTTAGCACGTTCCAGATTAAATGAATTCAATTGAATTTTTTCTCTTAATATGGCTTCAACTACACAGTGTAAAATGGTCTTAAAGGATTAATAAACGTTATTGCGAAATATTAGAGATTCCTTACTTTTTTAAAGATAATTTTGGCTTGTATTATAGGTTTTGATGTTTTGTTGAAACAGTGATGACTAATTATATAATTTCAGAAAATTTTCCGAAATTAAATTTTTGATTATCTGAACAAAAGATCTACGTCTGAAATTGTGAGAGGAATTCCACAGTTGGAATATCATATTGATGAGTAGTTGAAACTAATCACATCGTATTGTAATTGCTTAGTTGAACTGAAATTTTCTGAATCCATCGAAAATAACCATAATTATGGGACTGAATCAAGCCTTGTCAAAATTCGCACTGTTGTTCTCTAATCTTTGTATGGCATGCTGGTGGATCTAATTGTCGAAGACACATCTGAATTTTTTTCTTATTTTTTTTTCAAATTTTGTATAGACATGTGAATTCGATATAAAATTGAAGCAATATTTTTGTTCGAGGACTGAATAGAAGAAAGGTTCCAAAACTGTTATTCTGTGCGCCTCCCTCAAGTTTACACCCAAATACTACTCCCTCCTTGTCCCAACTCAACTGCGATAAAAATGAAACAAACGATGAAAACTTCAATGAAATGTATCATCAGTGACCATATAACCGAATAACTGTGTAATGTTATAACAATATAACATTAATGGTCATTAATCGATTGGGCCGATACGTGATGAAAATATAAATACATAATTTAAATAAAACTAAGTAGGTTTTGATTTTCACTATTAAGTTAAACATGACAATATTGTTTCGACAACACACAATAGCTTCATCACATGTAGATGATGAACACAGTTTAAACTGTGTCAAACTTTTGATTTACACTTATATTATCAACATAGTATGACACGTTTCGTCGTTACTAACGACTTCTTCCGCTTCTATACTTTTCTAATACTTTTTCCTAGTATACTATTCTATTACAGTACACTATTCCACTACAGTATTCTAGTAGCATCTGAAGAAGTCGTTTGTAACGACGAAACGCGTCATGTTAAGTTATCAATAACAGTGTAAATCAAAAGTCTCAAGTTTTTTAATTTTATCTTACATTCAGTTACAGTCCTTGTTTATGTTAAACGCCAATTTGCAATCATTGAAGAACAATCTTCCAAGGTATATATCATCCTAAATGAATATCGTGATATCGTTTCAAAACCGATGAAAAATCTACTCTAATCAAAGTTTGAAAAATTCCTCTTCATAAAATTTGTAGATTACCGAATGAAGAGCTCAATCCGATACAAAACTTCAGAAATGTTGAACAGATTGTCGAGACTTACTGACCTAATTTGTGGAACCGATTACCACGTATCGTTCGTTATTAAATCCGAAACGGCGCACACAAACGCAGTCGCCATAGTCCAAGATGCGGTTGTTACTTACCTACGCTCCTATATCTCAATGTCGGACCGGCCTGCCGCGATCCCAGTCGATTTCCAGCGTTCACCGTTCAGTCTCGCATCTCGGGGCACACATGATCGGTCGATCGGCGTTAGACGGGCCCGCGTTAGAAAGAAGTGCGTGAAATTGCCGGCCCAGATTGTGACGATCGCAAATTCGCGCTTTGTGCTTTTAAACGACGTCTCTCGACGCGAATTCGGGGTGGTTTCATTGTTCTCGACACCCGCGCTAAGTCACAACCACTTTTTCGAGTGTGAAGGTTGTACTTTTTCGAATAACGGTAATACCTCCAGGAAATTCCTGAATATGCTTGAATTATTTTATATAAGTTCTGAAAATTGAATGGTATGGATAATTTTGAAATTAAATGATATTCTTCTTGGAATCATGTCAGTGGTTATATAATGACGTAGTCAAAGTGAGATTTGTTCCGGAACAGGTTTCAAAACAAAAAGACCAAAAATAAAATTCATTGCACACTTGACAAGTTAACATTGATTTTTTCTGTTTTCTGAAATTCTGATTCGTTATCTAATTTAAATCAGTAATATAAAATAAGCATTTGTGTGTATTATTCATTTGAATTCAATGATTATTACTTACTTTCTGAATTTTTTGACGGTTTTATAGCTATAAAGTAATTTTTTAAGTCCAGAAAAGGCGACATATACGATATACAGACAGATATTTACAGTCTGGAAACTGTTGCCACAATTATATTCATATAATTCTTACTAATACTTCTTTAAAAAATTTCTTCAATTTGTTACTTCAATTTTGAGTATGAGTTTTAGTTTACAAATTTTCCTCAAGTTGAGAGTTGATTCTATAATGATGATAAATAAGTTCTTTTTGCTACTGTGAAAATATTTTGAAAATCGGTCATCATCAGCGTAAGCAACAATCCACCTAGGATAGATGAAATATGAGTTTAAGCAGTCTGGAGTTATATATTGAGCTCAGAGCATTATGCTTTTTATACATTATATAAGAGTTGTTCCTTTGATGGTAAATAGAAACAATTGATTCATCCCATTTCACTTCCAATTAATTGTTCATTAAAATTCTATATTTGAATTGAGATAAAGGGTGGAAGTACAAAATCCGCTTGCTATTTTATTTTTATATCGGTTTTATAGTAGGTATAATATTTTTACGGTATGTTTATAAATTGTTCATTTCTCAATATATATTTGAAATAAAGTGGATATCAAAATGTTCTATTCTCATCTTAAATACATAGACCGGTCAAATTAGACATAAAAATAGTGGTCAAATGAAAAATATTCCTGGAAAGCCAAATATTGGTGAAGAGCTGAAGTTTGCCATTACAAATACAGTTTTAAAAATCCCCATCGATCATATATGTGCTACAAAAGTTATTCGGAAAAGTTAGTCTTGAAAATCATCTGAAAATTTTATGCAACAAACACTACAATTGTAGTTGGTTAAGATGTTGATTTTTCATACCACTTACTGCAAGGACTCCAATAGATAACATTATTTATTATCTGAAACCTGGAAGAGCTCAACAGCGAACAGAAATATATTCTTCAAAAAGTTTATCTGCTTATCCCAAATGCCAAAACTATATTTTATTTTTACATACGTTAATAGGCTGCGACACTTTGTCAGCAATGTACACAGGGGCAAAACGTCAGTGTTAAAATTATTCGAAAAAAAAGATTTGACTGACTGCGCTAAAGTATTTACAGAAATTGATTCCAGACCTCAAACAGTAATTACGGAAGGAATTCGCTTTCTTTTTGCGGTTTATGGAGATCCAAAAAAAATACTTGCATTGATAAAGCCCGGTACTTAACTTTTACACAAAATACAAGAAACAAGTAAAATTGTCATGTCTTCCTGCAACATCGGCAACTGCTTATCAACACTTGTATCGAGTATACTATCAAGTTCAAACATGACTAGGCAATCAACTAAGCCCTGAAGACTGGTGTTGGAAATTGATGATACTCTGAAACCGATTAAAACTTTACTCCCACCGGCTCCAGAAAAACTCCTCAACACCATTTTTTGCAATTTCAAAAGATGTTTTATCGTGCCAAATGTGGCTGTAAAAAAGTCAGGTTGCTTTGTTCTCCAGCGTGTACCAATTGCCAAGATCAGTCTTGCTCAAATGTCCAGTGGAGAACATTAGAAGAAGATCCGTGTGATTTTAATGAAGAAATGTTTTTTCAAAAAAACTTACCTTTTCGAGAAAAATTTCAAGAGATTTCGAGAGATTTTCAAAAAAACCTAAAATTTTGACCTTCGACCCCGAATAACTTTTGTAGCACACATAGAGTTGATGGGGATTATTGAAACATTATTTGTAATGGTAAAACCCTGCTCTCCACCAATATTTTGCTCTCCGGGAATATTTGTGATTTCAAATGTCTATTTTGACCGGACTATACAACCAAATTGTTGATATTACTATTTGGCTGATTATTCTGACAACTGGAATCTTCAGGAAGCAGAGCATCTCAGTTGAAATTAATGTCTACGGAAGAACTGAACAGACAATTTTAATTATAAGAAACATAAAGACTCTGAATTATTGAAATTATTCTGATGTTGATTTCTACTACTTCATTCACCTGGATACCACTTTTTATCGATGTATTAATTAGTTCCATTTCCTCGAAGAATTTCTTGAAGAAAGAATTTATAAGTAACTCTTCAGTGGTTTTTGTATAATAATGATAAAGAATATCTGAAAGAACAGATTTGTTGCGGTATTATGTCTACTGTTTTTCTCTTCATAGATTTTTTCATTCAATGAATAACATGTCTCTAGTCTAAGTTTTCTGATGAAGAGTTTTCATTTACTTATATGTAGATTCTTAGAACTCTATCCTTCAATTAATTAAGACAGGAAGAAATTCTTCTCTGCCATTAGGACTATAAGATATAAGTATATCAATGTTTCTGAAATTCTAGGTGTTTGAGAAAATCCGATATCTGTTTTTTTTTTTTTTTGAGTTAAGGATGGAAATGTGAAGGACTTGATTTACAGTTACTTTCAGAAGTTCACAAATATTTTTTATTACTTACGTATTACTTACTAACGTAGTATTCTCGAAAAAGTAATACCTACTTAATATATGTGTGCTGGGAATTAGGAATAGAGGAAGTTGATAAAAATGTGATTTCATAAACAGAGAATCAAAAAGTAATCGTAAAAGCTTCCTTCAAATAGGTATGCTCCAATTTCCCTGAAATATATTCACTTACGTTGATTGCCAAAACGTAAATAAAGCTGTGTGTAGTTTGACAGATAGCTAACGATGTATATTCTTGTCATTTTTGACCAACCCCATTCACATCCACGCTTTTTGTTTTCTATATTGAACAATTAATAAAAAGTAATAAAAGTTGAAAACTTGCAAAAAAATTTTCGCTCAGAAAAGAGAGCTAAATGGGCATAAAATTTTCATTCATACTTTTTCAATACCAGTTGAAATGATTCAACTTACCTTTTTCAAAATTAAATTTTATAAGCGATTAAAGTGAATTATAAAATCACTTAAAGATTAGACGAGGAATTCTTCAGGATCAATTAGCCCAGATGAACTGAAACTGACAAAGACCGCTTCAGTGATTACCGTCTTACCCCGTCTTGATAATTCCTTCTGCAAAAACTGAGCATTTATATTTTAGTTAGTATTGAACTTCTGGACAGTTGGAAGTTCCACTTGGTTCGACCAATCAATCCAGAAGAGGTTTCCAGGTTTTCACCATTTTGCATGTCAGTATACAAATAATTGCTACATTTTCTTCAAGTACTTTTTTCCAATTGAAAAATAATTATACTTTATCACTCGAACTCTTTATCTCGAATATAGTACTTAATAAAAAAGATTCAAATGCACTTCTGGCTATGTGTTTCGATGGACTTTCTAGGAAATGCAAAAATAATTGTTCATGAATATTTCATGTTTTCTTGTAATTTTCTTCTCAGTATGATGTCCACTTCGGTGAATCTTACATCACAATTGTTATTTACTTACCTATAACCAAATAACAAAACAGCACTCTCATTTTCATATTTATTGAGAAGATTTTGTCGAACTCTTTCCTGGAACCACACAAAGGTTTTCGGCAAATTGAATAGGCTGAAACCCACTCACGGTTCTTTTTTGTTTTTCGAATATTAAAAATTACCCATTAAATTGTCGCCTTCGACCATAACGCTATGTCGTAAAACTGGCTCAGAACGTGGAGTTACCCAAAAAATGACCAATTTCCAATTTTTATTGCCAATCGTAAAAATAATTTTTGAAAGAACGATTTACCTCGACTCGCCATACAGTTAAGCTCGAATTATTCGCAATGGTGCCTGAATTAACCTGATATTCATTCAAAAAAGGAATTAAAAACGGAAGCTTTCTTAGAAATTTATACTTTTACTGTATTATATACATAATATGAAATGTTTCTATGGTCAAATGGTCAAAACCAGATAATAGGTATTGTCTGTTTCCATATGTCAACGCTGATGCCACAGATTTATAGATGTATAGTTTTACTATAATAATTTATCAATTTCAGTTGATATTGCAGTTTCTTTAAACGAACATTTGGCAGTGCGCTCACAACTAACATTCGTCAAATTTTCCGAAGTGTATTATTTAGTAATATATATCAAAATATGGTTCACCAAGTGTTCAGCAAAATATCAATCAACGTATATTGCGGATTTATTGTGTTCAATAAAGACCAATAAAGCCCGATACTTGTCTTGTATATCTGTCGTATTGTGACGAAATTACGTTGAGTTAACATTTAATATCCTTAAATAAACTTTGTAATCGGTGATTCACTGATGCAGTAATCGTTTGTACGAATCGTATGATTTCAGATATGAGCGGTTATTTTTCTATAAATTATCCTGACTGATTCAAATATTACTCATTATGTCATAGCTATAAACAAATTATTTTTCTTAAACTAATTGGCGTTTCGCGTATCATTCGTTTTCAGGTTGAGGTGTGTACAAGTTACAGAACATAAATAACTATGAAAATCACCGTTCTCTTTGATTTTGTTGGAATGAAAAGTTTGTTATTATTAAAGTTGATTGATTGTTCGCTGTTCTCTTGGTGACTTATTGTTTAATATATTAAATAAGAACACTTGGGTTGTATTCACAAAATTTATAATAAATACTTGACGATTGTTTCGGGCTGTTACCCCATTTTCGACAGTTGAACTGGAGTTCAACTTTTCCAGTTTAACCTTTGAAAATGGGGTAACACCCCTAAACAATCGTCAAGTATTTATTGTAAATTTTGTGAAACCTAAGTCAAGTGTTTTTATTCAATACATTTGTTATTTTTGTTGCGAGATTATATCAGTAACCAGTGATTTCTTGAACATTTTCAACATTTTGTATTCCTAAATTTTGTAAATTATTTTGAAATTTCAAATACTATTTCTACAAGTTGTATTCCAGCCAGAATTAATCCGGTATTCTCTGAAAGAAATTTAATGTGTACTTTCTTATGTTGTTTAATCTCAGATCCATTTATTAAAATTTAATTAGGTAATTTTTAACTGCTCACTACGTAATTCGATAGACCCAAAATCCCCCGAAAATAGACTTTAACGAACCGCCGCGCTATAAAACAACTAATAACAGTTTTTCTCGACCAACGGGTTATATTTCAACTGAATAAAAACCCTTCTCGAATCGGTTAATGAATACTATTTTCCTCTCACTCCGACCAAGGCAACTTGCACTAAAGGGAGAAAATTTATAACCCTCATTATTCCAAATAGGAGGGAGCTAAATTGCACCTATACAGTCCCCACTTTGTTTAACGGAGAATGGCGTCGATGTATTTATGTACAAATTATAAATAAAGAAGAGGAATGATGTTTATGTATAAGTGTGCCTATGTGCACGCGTTTAGCCTTTTATTTTTCGGTATTTCTTTCATCGGAGACATTTAATATCTCGAGGTGACAAGATAAATGGAAATCTATTCAAATAGGTACAGCTTCCGTGTAACGGATGTTCGTCGGCTCCTATTTCATACAAGATATTCATTATTTCTGTCGGAATCGAGTCAAAATATTTTTATGAGTATTTTCCGTGAAAAGATGAGGTTATATGCACTCAAGGGTCCTAAAATAATAACAGCATTTTTGACCTGTAGGCAACAAATCTGAAAACAAAATGCACCACAGGCAGCACTTTATAATTTACAATGCGTGATTTCACATTTTTACAGTAGTCATAATTTTGGTCATACTTTCTTTCATGATTGAATGTTTCAAAGTGAGTTATTAGTAATGGAACGCCATTTACCCCTCCACTGTTTGTAGAATTGTTGATATGGAATTTATGGTGAGCAAAAACTGTTACTCATCATTATATGTTATTCAAATGCTAGACGAAACCATATATAAAGCAGCAATATAAATTGATGTTTCTATCTCAAAATGATTCTGCCGAACTTATCAAAGTTAGGCTTTGTCAGATTACATTGAAGGTGGCCTTGTGTTGTGGGTGTAAATTTTTGAGGCGTTCCGTCTTGTCTCTACAACCAATCCACAATATTTTCAGTTCATACTGCTGCTTCGTCAATTGAGCCATCCATCCTGTATATTTCAGAAGGGTTTCATGGCTTTTCATTCATCTTGAAACACTTCAATTCTATCACTTATTTTTCCCTCATAGTTTTCCTGGGAGTTTTGACCATCTAAACGATGCTTCATTTTTCTAAAGGAAATACCCTTTGATTTGTTTTTTCTTCACGGTCTGTAATGTTCACTTTAGGTTAGAAGCTTTCCAAAGCTACAAAACTCCTTATATACCTTAGTGGTTTGAATAAAATGAGTCATTTCCTGTGCTTGAAGAAAGGCATTCACTCTGCTACCATGGATAGCCTGTCAAAATCTCCTCGAATCGAATAAATCGCCATCAACTGAGATCAGAAATTTAATTATAAGGTATGAAGAATACATGTCTAATTTATATGATAACATAATATTTAGATATTGATATGTCTCTGATTGCTAATAATAATTAAGAACATCTTTGGATTTGCTAGTGCTTTATGAACATGAATTGTCCTTTGGCATTCTTATGAAAACTCATTTGCTTTGATCATCTTCTCTGATGGTAATAATTACTCTGACTGAAGAAGATTTTACTGCTGAAAATGTGTTATTGCGGTCAAAATGATTGACGAATTTTACTGTTGCAAACAAGGCCTTACCAGAGAACGTTCATCTGTTCGGTTTGCTAAAGCCTCTATAGTTAGGCCACAAAGTATTTCACTAGTTTTTAAGTTGATGTTCAAATCGTAAGATTCGATTCGAAGCGGGTATTCATTGAATAATGAAAACGAAAATATCAGCTTCTCAAGTTTCCAAAAAGGTGGATATCATATAAGTACTTCTATAAAATAGACTGTTCTGAATTAGGTAGGTATAAGAAAAGTTCACTAGTTCGTAAAATATCATTAGGTTACGATTCAGACGATCATTTGATTACATTTACTTGCACCTACGTATAAATCGTCGGTGTTCCCATTGTAAGGTCAACTGCATCCAGGTAAGGATATGTCGAAGGCCAATGATACTTTATTACATTTAGATTTCCGTATTTTGCCGTAGCAAGTGAAAATGCACCAAAATCAGAAGTCGTTACATTGCGTCAGTTAATTGATATGAGAAATTGTTGAAATAAGATAATCAAAATAAGTTTTGTCAGATAGAGGCTTATAACGTGATAATTCTGTTTAGTCGGAAAGGGTGAGAGCAGTGAGTTTAGTTAGGTTAGGTTGGTACTCTTTCGTCCTACTGTTAAGTAGGTATGATTGTCATGTTGTGATGTTTGTAAGACGATAAAAGTTAACTCGACTGAAAAAAAAGTTGGCTGGTAATTTTTTCAGGAGAAATGATCAGATATTAATTATCATCAAGATAGGAGACATGTTGAGACCTTCATCAATTATTTGCTTTTTTTTATGGAATTTTGTTTTGAAGAAAGGAATAAGTATCCAGTATTTGGGATAATTTGATGATCGTTAAATTCTTCTGGCATTGTTAGTTGTTTGGAAATTGTGAGCAGAAAAGTATACCCTTCAGGGGATCAAGGCACGTGTTCTTGATAAACAGTAAACCGCACACTACATCTTTGCGAAAGTCTAGGTATTTTCAATTCAGTTTTGATTACTTGTTTGATGGCGGCTTTTTTTCAGGGCTTTAGTTTTCGTTTTTACGTTTCTTTTGCATTTCTCCGTTTTGTTTTTGAGTACTGAAAGTATTGAGAATCGCCATTTTGTGAAGGTTTGGTAGAAGATCTTTGAGCAAGAAGCTGAAAGTTTGAGTACGCTTGGTGTGGTGAGAGTATTCCAGTACATTGTTTGAAGAGACAATTGATATTTGATTTTTGTTTTATTAACCTTGAGTTTAATAACTGTATTCACAATTTACATGGTGAAGATTCATTTTTATTTAAACATTCATTATATATATTTTTTCATTGTGACGATTAAGTCCTCTTAGCTAAGAGAAAATTAATTCATCTTTTATTTTTTTCAGTTTCTTTTTTTATTATTTCAAATAATTAGTTTTCTTTTATATTCAATATGGATATTCAAAATGGATATTACTGTTAGGGGAGAACTAAGATTAATAACTGTTAGATCTGGTGCAGTTGTTGTTTGATCCCCCAGAACCACTTGAATTGTAACGAGAACTTTCAAACCTCTGGCGCCTGGCATTGAATTTTTCTTACTATCGCTTAGCAGTCACTCAGGTTTTGAACCAGAGGTTAATCGCAGCTATACATCTTGTGTGTGTGTGAGATCGAAGATGTATACAAATCTATAACTAGATAGCAAAAGTAAGTTATAGGCTAACAAAAATATCAGTCTTTGTGGTTATTTTAAGAATGATTGTGATGAGAGAAACTTTAAATCCGGATATGCGGTTCAAGTGTCGAGAAACTTCATTGGAGAACTATGAAATCAGAATATTTCGTTGCTAGATACTTGTAAGTTAGTAAGAAGTATGACACTTTTTTGATACACCTAAATATCGAATGATTTTGGCAAGCTGTAAAAGATATTATCACGGAAGGTCTTATCTAACCATTACAAAAATTATTCCAGCAGTTTCCATGATGTTCTACGTAGTAGGTACATAATCTTGATTTTCACAAAAATTATTTGTGGCTCCACCATATTGTTGAGTCATTGTGTTATTGAAAATAATGAGAACGTCCATAGGATATGCGTATGTTGACTGTCTATGGTATCACAATATATTCATATTTTAAGGAGACATCCGGAGCAAAGCTGCGCCGGATTCAGATTTGTCCAAAATTCGTTCAATATCCGGTCCAATCAACGGGAATATTCGTTCGGGATTTGGGCAGACGCAAAGCAGAAAAGGCTATCTCGCAGATCATTTACATATCACAAAATCCAATCGAACAAGTTCATTAGCCGATGCGAACGATTCTCCGGAGTGGGTATTGTATTGAAGAATCGTCATTGTCTAGCCGGTAATAGACTCCGTCGAAGTTGGCTCTGATGCTCCGCGCGCTCATCTTTATGTAAATCGGCACTTTGTGTTGTTAGAGGTTTGAACGTGTGCGCGCGTTGTTGCTTTGCGGCCGGAGAAAACAATGAACTGTAAAACTTGATGTTTAGGACGGTGACGCTCTGTTGAAAATGATTTGAATATCTGTACGTGTGTTACTCAGGTAAACACGTTGCAGATGATAAATGATAATTAAGTTTTCATACAGGTATTCACTCTTCTTAAACTGTGCTTTTTATTAGAAGCATCTATTAATTATTATTGTATTATTGAAGAAAAAGTATGAAATCTGTCAGTGCATACAATTTCTAAGAGATGACTACAATTTCTAAATAGGTAGTCAATGTGTACATATTCTATAATAGTTATGCAGTTTTCATAGGATACTGATACATTTCCTTGAGCAGTAGTCGTAAATATATCACATTCTTTTAGCACATCTTTAACACGAGATACTTATGCGATGAAATATAAAGTGTATTTCAGATAATCTGCAAAATTAAAGAACTTCTTCAGCGGATATAAACGGTTTTTTTTTAGAGGTATAGAACTTTAAGTTGGCATTACTGATTTAACAGCTGAGAAGTGATTTATTCTCAGTTTGGTTTGGCAATTCATCATGAATAGACTCACGCCTGAACAATGCTTGCAAATAGTGCAATTTCATTTCGAAAATAATGGTTCTGAGCGGAATACGCTCAGAACCATTATTCGTATCGCGCGAATTTTGTTTATCGATGAAGCGAACTTCTGGTTGAATGGCTACGTCAACAAACAAAACTGCCGCATTTAGAGTGAAGATAATCCTCAAGTCTATGTCAAAACACCGTTACATCCAGAATATCTGACTGTTTGGTGCGCTTTATGGGCTGATGGAATCATTGGTCCGTACTTCTTCAGAAACGATGATGGCCAGAACGTGAAGATGGTGATCGGTATAGAACCATGAATACTAACTTTTTCATTCCTGAATTGAACAACCATGATGTCCAGGAGCTGTGGTTTCAACAAGACGTCGCAACATGTCACACAGCTCGTGCCACAATCGATTTATTGAAGGACACGTTTGGTGACCGCCTAATTTCACGTTTTGGACCTGTGAATTGGCCTCCAAGATTTTGTGATTTAACAACGCTAGACTACTTTCTGTGGGGCTATGTAAAGTCATTGGTCTATGCGGATAAGCCACAAACGCTTGACCATTTGGAAGACAATATTCGCCGTGTTATTGCCGATATACGGCCACAAATGTTGGAAAAAGTCATCGAAAATTGAATGTCAAGATTGGACTACATCCGAGCCAGCCGTGGAGGTCAAATGCCAGAAATTATATTTAAAATGTAATGCCACAAGATTATCTTTCGAATGAAAAAAAATTATTGTCAATCGAATGATCCATCGTTGTTTTATTGCAATTTAAAGTTCTATACCTTTAAAAAAACACCTGTCACTAATGAACCTTGCTTGCAGCTAGACATGATGACGACAAAGGCTCATTTACTATTAGTAATATCATAATATGATATTAGGCCACATTTCCTACCTTCTTTTTTACTGAAAGGTTTTTACTGTTATTTTGTATTCTGTAACTGACAGACAGACTAATTAATCATCAAAAGCGTATTATTTTGTAACAAATTATATTTCGTTCTTATGCAATGTTAGGCCTTGCTTGCAGCTAGATATGATGACAGCAAAGCTTATTTACTGTTATATCATATGATATTCCATTATAAAAGATTTTGATCTACATCCTCACGAACCGCACTGCTTCTAACTCTCAGACAATGGAACCCCAGCCATACGTTCCAATCCCTAATATAATTATTTAGAAATTCAATTCGATTACCGCTACCGAATGGCCTCGGAAGGTTCCATCTAGTGTGCCGGTGCGGTCGCGGTTATTGTTTTGTAATTCAGCTGGAAATTTACCCCTCCTTCCTGCCTTATAGTTGCGCGGCATTATCATCTTTCCAAGGGTAACGCGGGAATCGGATAAATTCCACAAGATGGCAGATCTAGGTAACAGGCGAGGAAATTCGATTTCCAGCTTGTGCATTGTCCTCGCGAATTAGTGTTATGCTTGATTTAAGTGAAATTGAATTCAGATGGGTACAATGAAATTAATCCAAAAGTTAGGATTCAGTTTGAGAATAGTTAGAAGATCGCATTGTGTTCCATATGAGTTTATTTAATATAATCAAAGATATATGGGATCATAATGTATTGCTGTGGTTCGAAATTGCAGCAATGATTTCAATAATAGATTAAGTTTTGAACTTTATCGAACAGCTACGCTGTGGGGGTCTAATAGGTTTGAATTAGCCTTTCATGGATTTCGAGTTATATGATGTGTTGAAAGTATTGTGAAGTAAATTTTGCAAATATTCAAAATTGTAAAGTAACTTAAATCCTCGTCTTACACAGAATTGTTGTAGAAATATCTTGTACGTCATTTTCAACCAAAAGAAAAGTATGATAGTTATTGTATTCAGTCACATCTCTTACAAAAAGGCATGGGTGCTGAGGTTAAATATATATGTAAACCAACTGAGGTTCATCCGTTGTTAAGGTGAATATTCGTCAAGCAGGCATTACGGGTCATTCAAGTATTACGTAAGCAAATTTATTACAATTATTTACCTCCTCATCCCCTTGTCAGCAAAAGTAAGCAAACTTCTTACCCCCTCCCCATGCTTTCGTAAACATTTTTTCATTTATATATTGATGTTTTTAATGATTCATGAGCAGAAGTTATAATTCTAAAAACAATAAAATAGTTTCCGGATAGGATTAGATTTTACTGATAGATTCAACATAGAGTGAGGTATGAAAATATTATAATATTAAGTAATATTACGATCATAAAAACTTTCTAAAATTTTTTTAACACATATTTATTCGAATTAACAGTCCTCAAACCATGATACCCGAATCCATGATTCTAAGTTTTCGATGACATTAGATGTTTGCTGCTCAGCGATGTGAGTCTGCTAACTTTCATCCAATTTTGGAATGTCTACGTATCTTTCATCGAGTCATTCAACATCATGTGCTCTAAATTTTGAATAATGCATATCAGTTCATTAGCACGACGACCAGCCACCTTTACAGGTCTAACTTTCCTATTAGTGTACGTGTTCACTTTTTACTCGCGGTAATTAAAATATATGAATTATTTGAGGGAATCCCAGAAAATGCTCTTAGTTTTCAAGCAAAGACAACGTGAGGGCTCCATACGTGTAAAAAAGTAAATAACTACTGATCACGTAATCATCATCTAGACCCCCATGTCATCCAAAATAAGCAAAGCAAAGACCCCCGTCCCCCAATAGTGCTTACGTAATACTTGAACGGCCCCTTAGAAGCATGGGTTAAAAAATTTATAATCTCCAATTATCTATTCTATAGGAGACCATATTCAGTCATATTATGGCAGTATGTCCTCAACTGGTCATTTGAACATTATTATAACATATTTTGTGACAGTTATTAGGGTGAAAAAGTATATTACACATTAACCATATAAACCTGGAATAGTGAAAAAATAAACCTGTGAGTGTTCAGCGTGTTCTGCAATATCTTTGAAACGAAACAAATACCAAATGAAGCTGTACTCCAGTTTCAGACAGGAATTGATCGTCGTTTGTTGGAGTATTATTACGGCACTCCTTCTATCACCAAAACGCATTCAATAATTTCAACTGGAACACAAACGACTTTGTCGTAAGCCGACATCAAAGTCGGCGCTGTCAGACCGCTGGTCGGGCTCTACGAACGTTTCGTTTTACGGCGACACTTCTTCATTTTCTGGACTTTCCGTGTTTTGACGGAGTTATACTTAGAACGCGGCGCAATTAGCAATATTCCTGCGACATTTCGAGCGGAATTGCATGCAGCTGGGCTGCTTACTTCGCGTGCACATAAAGATGGACCGTTTGACAAATTACCTTGCGGAAGTATTTTTAAGTTACGGCGACGGTAGCCAACGAACAAATGAATCGACGTGCAACGATTTTCTAGGAAATGTGTTAGTTATTATTTCTCAGGACGAGTTTGGAACCTTCATTGCGAAAAGAGAGACATTTGAATCAGAGGTCCTCAAACAAAGTTTTTTCAACAAACAATGATATTCGATTTGGTAGAGTTCCTTTTTATATTCAGGATGAGTATCTATTTTTAAAGATGTTGAAGGCAATGTAGATTCTTCACTATTTTGTCCATAAATTTGAGTTCAAATTCTGAAACAAAATATGATGAAATGAAATAAGAAATGAATGGTAAAATTTATCGGATTGAAAACTGAAAAAAGATTAATAATTAACGTCCTGCGAGCTGAAACAGAAATATAAAATGGAAATAAAATTAAATCAATTAATATAAAATGAAATTAATAAATTCTCACTGCCGATGAACAGGCGGATAGAAATGGATCAGAAATCGAATTCATACGATGTTTCGGTTAGTAATGTATCTCCAACTGTTAGGTATAACCCAAGAGAAACCTGTTTTCACTAAGCTGGAATATGGCTCCTAGAAAGATATAACGAGGAAATGTTTCGTTATAGACTGACAGAAACTCGAGTTGACTTCATTTCATTTTGGATTTCAGATATTTTAAAGTGTTGGCTGTTCTTTCTGTTCATGTTATTCGGTATAACGAATTTCAATTCGATTAGTCTGTTATCTTTCTGATAGCATCATTCGTTGACTGAACATCGGTACAATCTTATGTTGGATATGACTCGAAAATGCAATTGAATTGCTGTCAATGCATATTCAATTGAGTGGATAATTGAAGACATTGATTCAATGGAGTATATAAATATGACCTATTTGAGCTAAAAGTTTCGTGTGCAAACATATACTAATATTTCTGAATTTTTCAATTTCTGTTTTTGATTGAAACGTTTTTTTGCAATTATTTTGTTCAGATTCAGGTTGACAATGATCATTCGAAATGGCATAAAATTGAAAAATGCAAGTGCCAAAAACCATTATATACTAAACAATCGTCGTAGGTTTTCTTGCAATAACTTTTACCGCCGTAAGTAAATTTCAGAAAAGATCATGATGACCAAGATCAGAAAAGAATATCGGAAAAGATTGGAAAATAGATAAGATATATTTTTGATCGTGGTGATTTTTACCTTTCATCAAAAAAGGACAAAGTTGAAGAAAATATCTGAATTCCAATTTCTGTTTTCAATCCCCACTATGGTTCAGTTTAAGGAAGAAGAGAAGAGAACAGCTCCCGCCATAGACAAATGATTTGATATCCTGTACCTAAAGATGAGTAAGGTAACACTTATGTTACCTTTCATGAATTTACGTGATTCTACAAGACGATGTTGTAGGTTCAAAAAATTAATAGGAATGGGAAAAAACTAGCGAAGCATTTAGCTCAAGTTGGCAAACGTTATTTGACGAATAGTTTTAGCACACAACCTATATCTTTCGTATATGTATAACTCGTAATAACAAAACTCATTTTCTGTTTATTCCAACATTCTCTGGGTTTTTTCCTATACCGCCATCAACATTAAACGCGAAGTGTTACTGCCCTAGTGCAAAATTCGTCAACATCCACCCTGCCTCTTCGAACTGTACGCCGTTTGTCGCGCAGCGTCTCTGATTAATGGCGTCGTCATTAATAAATGTCGTTGGTAATGCCTTCGAAAATTAAATAAAATGTCACGAGGTTTCGGATACGTACGGGCAACGTTAACCTTAAGGCTGCCGGGTCGGAGCCGTGCGATCGATGCGAAAATAGAGGCGAGTACGCGCGCGTTTTTGCGCGAATCTGTTGCTTTCTGAATTTTTTGCCGTTGTTTTGCTCGTGTTGGATGCCAGAGACAACGGTTATAAATCTGACGAATGATTTCTGTGCGTGTATTCGTGTGTGTTGGGGTCGCGTTAATCGTGAAAGATTACCCTCAATAATTTTGATTGATCTTTGAGTTACTTGTAACAATCGTACTCGTAGTTGAAGAATAAAGTCAAAAAGTACATTTCGCGTAAGTTTGAGATTCTCATTTTTGGATCATTAAATTTCTATCGGTTCTCTTTTACCAGTAGTAAAAATATGGAAATATGTATCTCTATACGACCACTGGGCTTCATTGAACATACAATAAAAAGGAAGTGAATTGTACTTAGAGGAAAATTATTTCAACCGCACGGTTTTGTGAAAAAAATATATGAACGCTTACTACATCATCTGCTCATTTCGAGAATGATCACAGATGAATTCGCTTTGAATGGTATTTGGAGCGATACATATCTACTATATTGAACATATCTACTATATTGAAATATGTTTTAAAACAATCTTAAATTAGAGCAACTAACGTGTGATTATAATTAAAGTCATAACATTTGATTTGGTATACTATTCAATTTTCAACAGTATAGCTATATTACTGACTGCTCTGATGACTGAAGGACTCCTAATTCGCACGTAATTGTCAGATTTTGTTATTTTTTGGGGTTGAAACTTTATTTCTATTTCTGTCTTCGAATGATATTAACTTTAAAATATTATACCTAATATATTTCACAAATGGATATTTTTCAATCAAAACTGAACTATAAGCGAGTTAATAAATATATATATATATATATATATATATATATATATATATATATATATATATATATATATATATATATATATATATATTTAATATTGATTTATTGCCTATTTAAGATAGTTTATTTTCAATGTTTAAAGTAATAACAGGTTTATTTTAATGTGAAAAACTTTATTTTCGTTGACGTTTCGTCAACGTTGTCAAAACTAATGAATAATTGAATTTTATGAATAACTTTAGATATCAAAATGTATAGCAGTAAGTGCTATATAGGACAAACATCACAAAACCTCGACGAAAGAATTAAAGCGCATAAATACGCAAAAACTCAAAAACAGCCTTACATAAACATAAAATAAAAGAAAAACACGATTTTGATTATAACAATACAAAGATTTTAGCAACTGAAAAAGACAAAAAATGTAGAGAAATTTTAGAAATGTTAAACATTCGTAAAAACACAAAAATTTCAAAAACCCAGTAGATGAAGGAACAGACATTAAACATTTAATTTTTTTTTACAACGATTTGATAAACCTTACAAATAACACTTATAAAATGAATACACAACAATCACCAAACATCACATCTCAAAACTCATTTTTTCCAGATCTACCTTCAATTTCACACACATAAACCAATTAATATACATATTCTGGATAAGTAAAAAACTCGACTATATGTAATTATATATATGTATATATAAATCACACTTTACCACTGGCTTACCATGAGTTTTTCAGAGGTTTCCTCATTGTGAAGAACTTCAGAAATATTCCTCAGATACTAAAAATCAATATGTGAAAATGCAAAAAAACTAATTTGATTTTTTTAAAAAATAAGTTTGACATTTAGATATCTAAAGTAATTCATAAAATTCAATTATTCTTTGGTTTTGACTAAGTTGTGATATAAAACGAAACGTCAACGAAAATAAAGTTTTTCACATTAAAAGAAGCCTATAGAAGAATATAAGGCTAAAAATATTGAAAATAATATAATATATATATATATATATATATATATATATATATATATATATATATATATATAAATTCCTTATAATTGGATTTTGTGTTGAATTAAGGAAGTACTTCTGGTCTCAGTTATTTTCTCATAAAAATTTGAAGGACCATCTGTACTTCGTTCTTGTAAGTACCGTCTGAATATTTTTTCAGTTGCGAAGAAATAGAAACTCAAAAAGACTACAACACTTCTTAAAAACGTAACTCGGTGAAAATATGAACATTTAAGACTCGAAATTGTGCTAGTGAAAATTTAACACATTAACATCTAAGATGGCGACTATATGTTTTCGACCACCTCCGCTTCCGCCGAACAAAAAATCGAACAATCATTTCGCGAACATTTCCCGCTCCAGGAAAAATAGCAGCGGCTCGCTGTCGTCGACCTACATGAGTTTTCGCGACCCTTGCGAGGACAGTGACATCATTTTGGCGCCGGAGGAAATCGAAATGTCGGACCTGAGCGAGAAAGGAAAGAGCAACGCCAAAGCTAAAAGGTTCGCCAAGATAACTCACACCAACTCGTTGTGCAGGGGTAAGGAAAAAGGAAAGCCTACTCTGGTAAGAAGTCGTTCCGATGGAAATCTGGATAAGGCCGGTTTAAACCAGCCGATGACGATCAACAGATACATGAGAGTATTGAGCGGAAGCTGGAAAAATTTATTGAACTGTAAGTATTGGACACTTTATACTAGTGTTTCTGAAACTTTTTCACATTCACCGCCAGAATTCATTGAACACTAATTTTGTCAGCTAACAAAATTTCATTACATTGCATTATTTTGTAGCAACTAAAGAATATGCATACATGATGATAATGGTTGGGTGATGTAAATTGAATACAAGTCCATTGGCCGTTCGGAAACGGCGTTAAACTGTAGGTCCACTGTATTATATAAAAAACGAAATCTTAGTATAGTTTTTCATATGTTTCACTGGATTATGTATGTTCCAAATAATTAAACCTACTTTACAGATAGTTTTAGCCAGAAAATAAACAACAAAATATATTCATTTCAGGTTTTTTTGATTCTATTCATGATTTTTCGTAATGTTTAATTATTAATTAGTTTCTCTCGGATTTCATCTCTATTTGAAATATCAATGCAATTTTATCTATTTTAATGAAAATTTTGAATTAGACTGTAACGTTTTAAAATACTTTACACTAGTTGAAGAGTTAAATGCTGGGATCGCATGAAATGATCGTAGTTCGAAATACACCGATGTAAGTAAGCATAATATTCCGGTTATGGATTCATTCCGATATTGGATTTGTCGTATCGAGTATTGCGACTGATAAATCTTTCTGATTGTTATATATAATATCTTCCATCTTTATAAATTTTGAGTGCGCTTGTAAGCGCTACATCCCCTGGAGTTGAAACGGGAGTTTCAAGTAAGGGTTTTACTATATCCCCTGGAGTCAAGGCTTCAGCATTCTTCTGTAGTTGAAACAGAGATTCAAGTTCCACTCAATTTCGAGGGACCTTGAAGATTGGACATCTTATAGGTCTTCTGAATAGAGAACATCAGGATAATTATCTAGATTCAAGATCATAAAGTTGAATGGAAGATCATTATTATCTTGAATCTAGATAATTCTAGATAAATATTTTGAATAGACATTTTAAATATTAGCATCTAGTTTCACTGTCTATACTGTGCATAAATCAGGTGAATTTATATACGTCTCCCAAAAATCAAGAGCTAGCCGGTGCAATCACCAACATTTCGTAGGAGAGTACGCTATAAGACAAGTGTACGCATCCATAATATTATATCTGGGATTGGAAGCAAGTCTTTTCTAAAATCTGTTGAGATCAAAATTAGCATATATTTCGGAAATAAATTGACGAAAACTGATGGGAGTTGTGAAATTTTTGGGTTGAAAGTCAACGATCTCGCTCGATAATAAAAATAAATCGAAAAATGAGCGCCGATCAATGAAATGAGAAACCAGAAGCGGTTTTCATTGAACTCCCGAAAGACATTACGTATCGTACGTATTCCACCATCACATCGTCCGATTTAAAATAATATTCTTGACGGTAGTCGCACAAAAAATCGTTTCATTAATAAAAACATGCTTTCCGAATGAATGGAATGATTGCCTTCAGCGAAATTTTCTTGTACAGTTCGACGCTTCCGAAACAAGTTTTTTTCTTCAAACCACAATCGCGATGATTGTGTTCTTTGTTCATTCCAAACTGAATGAAGTTGCGTCGAAAATATCGAGTATAAATTTGCATTATTTACCGTGTTTTCGTGAACGTAGAGTTGTATATTGAATCAAATCAGCATATTATATTCCGTTCGAAAAAAACATCGAGAATTAAAAATTTATATGCGATAGGAATAATTATTGATTAAGTTTAGTTATATAAACCTATTGGATTATTGAAATAATCGATGTGTTCTTGAAATTATAAGATTGGACTGAACAAAATTTTTCTGAGAACCTACACGAAAATATTTACCATATTGCCTAACTTCTGTGTGGCAAACAGAATCATATCAGGGGGCTGAAAATATTCAAAACTTTCGATTTAAATTTTAAATTTAAGTTTGCTTTGCCTGAATGTGTTCAACTCCCATTAAACATTACAAACTTACTTTATAATCGAAAGTACTTAGATAAATACTACATGATTAAACAATATTTAGAATTTTGTCATAATTTTAATACAAATACGCATGACGACGTTCGAAGTACTACTTCTTTAACATAAAATTTTTAAAATCAAATTTTCTGTGTTCATTTCCATGTATACTATCCTTTTTGTTATATATCAGTTGTATTCTATGGTCCTCATTCCAAGTTAGTCATAGAACATACCTGGTGTGTTCTGTGAAGATAGCTAGAAGTATTGAGTTGTGAAATTACACCTAGTATTAATCTAGCATTTGATGAAGAAGTAGTACTTCGAAACGTCGTCATGCGCATTTGTATTAAAATTATGAGAAAATTCTAAATATTGTTTCATTGTGGATATTATTTTTCTCCAAGTATCGGCCTCATCAATCTAAATGAATTGTTTGATACAGTCTTGCGCTGCTATGCAAGGAATATAAATTTCATTCAGCGTAAAACGAAACTCTTGGTAATGAGTTACTAATTCGAGAGGTATGTCGAGTCAATTGAACAATTGTCTTCGCAGACTGGAAATTTTCTCTGTTAAATTTCAGTGAAAATTTTTTCTGTTAAAGTCAATTTCAATATGATGAAGAGCTTGTTGTTAATTTCGGAAGATTGAAGCTTGTTGTTAATTTCGGAAGATTGTAAGCTTAAAAGCAAAAAAACCTCATAGGTACCAATAAAGCGATCCACCACGCTAATAAAGATTAACGCGCTACACAGAGTAAGTGAAGGACTATAATCGTAACAGTAATTCGAAATTTTCAACGTTGGTATTCGGTTTCTTCCTGTGTTACAAGAGACGTGTACCCGGTACCGCCAACCTTTCCAGGAAAAGAGTATCTGGCGACCGCTTGGCGAAACCGCAAAAGTGGACACGACCAATTAATCTAGCCGGCATCGACGGTTGTTATCCCACGCGTTTTCGTAAATGGACGTAAGAATAAGAATCGTTCGGCCAGCAGAAGCAAATCTCAATTGTTATATGCTAAAGTTTCTCGGAAGAGCTAGGTACACGGTTGCATTTTCAGGTTTATGGACATGGATTAAAGTGTGTTCTCTACTAGCTCGATTTATCGTAACTGGAGTGCAGATTTTAAGATCAGAAGTCGCAAAGAATTGGCATCATGGAAGTTCATGTTAATTGTAGATATATTTCTGTGAAATATCATTGGAGGAAGGACTGAAATGGATTTTCTGAGAACAATGGGTATAACCTATGAAGTAAACATGCTCCATAAAAACATAAGTCAAACAAGAGTAAATAAAACAGTAGCTCAGGGTCTAGTGGTCCTTTAGCGATTTCGGTTTACTGGTACTGGTGGAGACAATTCTCAACATTTCCTTGAGCGTTGTTCAGTAGGTATGGAATTGGTGGTATCCCAAAAATCTGAATGGAAATGAAAAATAACCTCTAAATGGAACTAAATTATCGTCAGGTATTATGACATCTTCAATTCCACACGTTATTCATCACAAAATTGAAAAGGTTGTATATTTTCGAAATTAAATTCAATATGATTTCTAATAAACGTCAAAATTCTTAATTTTTTAAAAATTTGTTTCAATCTTTTCAGTGTAAGATATTTAGTTGAAAATTTGTAGAAGTTTCTTTGGATTTGATGGCTGTAAGAACAGAAAACTGTAACTTTTAAAAAAAAAATCAGCTGGGAAAAAGCGTGATAATGTAATGAGATAATAATAAAGAATGAAATTCAATAATACCGTGCTTAAATTAATTAATTAATTAATTATTGTTTTCGAAAGATTTTTATCATAATAAAATGTAATCTTTGTATCCAATGAATTAGTCAAACGACTTCCTGAAAAGTCTGAGAAAATAGCTTCCGTCATATGTATTATGCAGTTAGCTTTCTAAATATTCGTAACTTACCACAGTTTTATTGATTGTAACAAAATTTCTCATATAAATACATGTAAAAGCATACGAATGAATGGTTGTTTCCTTTCATAAGCACAATGTACTTGTGCGATAGTTGGACCTACAGTTTAACGCCGATTCCGAACAGCCCAAGAACACGGTGAGAATCGAACCCTCTAGCATAAGTATTAGACATGAAGCGTTATAGGGTTACTAAACCATCTGTGCCCTACAATACATAAATGATTGACCCGCTTTATTCCTTCAATCAATTTAATTGAGAGGATTTAATTGGTGAATTGAGAATATTCACCACAATATTACCTTTTCCATCGGAATAAGAAATGATCTTGCTGGTCTTCTATTCCTATTACCTTGAATCCCATGACCGTTACGCCGTTAACAGACTATAACCTCCTGTGATGAAGTCCTTTGCCTTTTATAGTTTTCGCAATACAACAACAATAACTATTTATTTTTATAGGCCGCTATTTATCGTTCGACCGCTTCACCTAAACGCTTCTATCTCGATAAACTCGACGTGAATTACTATTCGAGCTCGCTAAACATGCAAGTAACAAATACGACCCGATGAAACGTATATAAATCCGTACGATGCAGCGGCCATCGTCGAAATTTTATTGGACGACGTTGGAGACCTGTACGCCGCCAAACTCCCATTCGTGAAATAGTGACCGTAACGCGACGGGGATGAGCTCCAACGAGACATACGTGTCTAATAAATTTCGGCGCGAATGCACCAAGAGGTTCCAGTTTTCAATATCGGAGTTTTATGTGTTTGCCCGAGAATCGATATTATACGACGTCTAGTGGCAATTATTGCGGAATGGGAATTTCTCAATCGGTGACAACGAGACGCCGAATTGACGAAGTTATTAGCAATTGGAGCAGTATTTTCTGCGTTTGCAGCTAGCCAGCGAGCGTCGCTAATAATCCTAGTTGGATGCCGAGATAGAAACAAAAGTTATTATATACGGTGTACCTGAGATAACATCGAGTGTAACTTGTAAACAAGTTAACGACTCTTCTGGAATTACTCCGATAAATTGAGGCTGAGTAATAGTTATTCAGATGAATAAAATTATTATCTTGTACGATGAGGTAGTTGTTGGCTTCTTTCTTCTGAATAGGATTAGCTTCCTAGAATTTACTATCATTCCACATCTAAGTGCAGGTTTTGTTTTTAAATACAGACAATTATTTTTACGTTTTACAGAAAATTTTGACAAAACCTGAAGAGACGATTTCAATAACATAAGGAAAAATAGCCAAGTAGCTGATTGAGGAGGAAGATACGTGATGAAATTCCACGTCAAATCTATATATATATATATATATATATATATATATATATATATATATATATATATATATATATATATATATATATATATATAAGAAAATCGTGTTAGTTGCACTATTTATAACTCAAGAACGGCTGATCTGATTTGGCTGAAAATTGGTGGGTTACTTACCCACCAAGACCAAGAGAAGCTTAGAACCAAGAGAAGAACATAGGATACTCTTATTGCGTGCCCAAATTTGGAAATGAATGAAGCATTCAATCGAGAATTTGAACGGGAAAGTGGATATGATTACTAGGTATTAGATTCAATAGTTGAAACGAATGTATCCCTGTTGAATCACCAACAAAAGGAAGTTTATAACACATTAATGATGGATATGGTGGTTTATATTTTCTGGATGCCCCTGGTGTAACGATACATCTGCTGAAGATTTCTCTGAGCAATTACTGACTATAGGTAATGGTCGAATATCTGTCGACGAATTGAACGGATTGATTTCATTTCCTCAGAACTTCTGTAGCTTTGTTTCATCGAAGGCAGCTTTGTTGAACTCATCAACAAAGTATTGCCAAACATCAGTACTAACCACAAAAATAATGAATGTTTGAGTGACTGAGCAATTTTGGCGGCTAAGAATAAAAAATTAGATGACTTAAACTTCATAATTCAGAATTCTTTCAAATCAATTAACTGTGTAACAAATGAAGATGAAGCCACCAACTATCCAAGTGAATTTTTAAACTCCTTGGGTGTGCCGGGTTTATCACCGCACAATTTACGACTAAAGTTGAATCCGTAGTAATCATTCTTAGAAACATAAACCGACCATAACTGTACAACAGAACGCAATTGGTGGTGAGGACATTGATGAGCAGTGTGATTTAGGCGACGATACTCGAAAGGAAAATTCGACGGTGAGGAAGTTCTCATTCCAAATATCCCGATGATCCCAACCGACATGCCGTTTGAGTTTAATCGACTTCAATTTCCTATCCTACTTGCATTCACCATGACCATAAACAAATTTCCATGCCAATCCTTAAAAATTTGTGGTCTGAATCTAGAATATCCATGTTTTTCCCATGGTGAAATTATATGTAGCATGTTCACGGGTCGGAAGACCATCTCTTCTTATTTTCTATGTTCTCATTATTTGTTCTTGCACCGGATTATAAATTGAAAAATGTCGTCCAGCACGAGAGTGGAACCCAAGCGGCCAATAAACAATCATTAAAATACTTGCTTTTTAAATTCACATTAATTATCTAAATAGAAAATTGACTTTGATAAAATCAAACTTCCGCCGAGTCAGCTAGTTATTGATGAATCAAACGAATTTTGATAAATTCGAAAATATTATATATAAGTATATTGTTCACTACAATATTGCTTCGGTATACAATACCTTCATCAGGTGGATGAACACAGTGTTGTTCATCCACCATCACTTTTTTATACGAAAGACACCAAATGAATCGATAAGTAAGAACGATTACATCCTCACAATAATATATTCATGTTCAAAAGTTTGTTCAGAAAGATAAAAATCTTGTCGACGAGTGAAATAGATTTATTGTAACGTAACCAAAATTGATAGATCTTCTTGTTGAAATAACGAACACCTCCAGTAAGTACAACTGCGATCCATCTCCATCTGTCCTTATCAACTTCAACGCACGAACGAACCAACTCTAGTACCTATCGTACTTCAAAACAGTACTTCGTTTTTTGTCGCTCTTCTCGGAATTCGGCATGTTTCACCTTCGAGCCTTATCGGTCGAAAAGATGGCAGCAGTTCAATCACAACCGAAGGAACCTTCGATCAAACTGTCGACGTCGCGGGAAAGATACCAATTACTGTTAGCGTTGCGTCAAGTAATTTATTACTTGATTAGGGCCGCCCTGTGTATATTCCCGAAGCTTGAAATTCGGCGATGACGTTGTAGAATTCTAACGCTGTGGGTCTTACCGTTCGTAGATGGAAAAACTTCACACTCTCTGTTTGTAGGAATGTTTTAATTAAGCCCGAGTATTCGCCCAGGAATTTTCGAACAGTTTGTACAACATTGTTACGAGTTGAACGACTAGGAGGTTATTTGCTTTTCAAATGTTTGTTCGTGAAAGTTGAACCAGGTGTTCGAAACTGAGCCTTTTATATTCCATTAATCATGTTCGTACGTTTAGTTGCATTTAGTTTACAACTTTTTGTATCAAAAATATATGAAAAAACAAGATGGTAATAGATATTAATGCAATGAATACATATAAAGTATTGATATCTATTGGTACCTACCACAAGAAAGATCTTGAGAAATTCATGATAAAAAACATAAACCGCTATAAATAATACCTATTATATTTTTTTGATAGCCTCTTTGAGCATCGACAATCCGAAAATATTCCTTAAATGAAAAGAGGAAGATGAAAAGGCTTTTCTTGAAAATTGGTGTCATTTGCCCAAAAGACGTAAAATGAATAGAAGTTTTCCATATCATTAAGACAATGTTTTGAAGTGTCAGCTTTCGTTTTTTGACAATGTTTGTTTCATCAAAAATCTCCCATTTTCAATTTATTGTGGCGATCATTTTTATTTTCATCACTTCGATACTGTTCTCTATGCCAGTAGAATAGGCTTAATGGAAAATAATTATTTCCACTTTTTCTTTCTTTACCAGAATGAATTTATTGCCGATTCAGATCTGTTTCTATCATTCAAGAAGGAAAACAAAATTTTCTCATTTATTATATGATAGTTTTATTATAGCAACTGTAATAATATTCACGTTTCCAGATTTTTTATTATACTCGTGTTAGGTTACTTTTCGGGTAAATTAATAAACAAAGCATTGGAACGGGTGAATCAAAACAATATCAAGAAATGTACCTCGAAATGTTATTCTACTTATTTTATTTTAACAAATCAATAAATAACTTACACACGGAGAAGTCGAGCCCTTAATTTAAGCGAGCGTGTTGCGTTCCACGGGCCATATTTTTCAAGATTATCGAGAGATTCACCACAGGCGAACAGCTGAAAAGCTTTCGCGATTTGGTTTCGATGCTCGACCTTTCGTTGAGAGAACGGTAAATGGGTCGGTGAAAAAATCAAGGAGCCAGCCCCAAAATTGGAGAAAAAATCCAATGTTGCGAAAAAATATTGCAGTGTCTTGTATTATCCTTTTATTTATGATTAATATTTAACAATGGTTACTTGAATTCAAACTTGCATTTACGAGGATTCAAAAAATCGATTGTCTATGTTAGAAGAATTCGACTGAATATTATGTTTGTCTTTAAAAATTTTGTGTGTTAGTTTCGGTAAACTTCGTTAATTATAAAATCCCTAATATTTAGAAATTTCAATTTATTTATTTTTCTTTATAATTTCAACAGTAATCTGTACTTTTTCATAGGTTGCTGCTTCGACTACAAGAGATCATTGGCTGAAAACGTATTTGTTATAACTATATGGCATTTTACAATTTATTATACAATGGGATAGATTCTAGGAAATTTGTTTGCTCTTTATGGTTTAGGTCAATTTTTTTTCTAGAGTACAGTCTAATTAATTCTCTTCCTCTTGTTTCTAATATTGTAGGAGATCTATAAGAATGTGTTTTACGATCAAGAGGGTTTGGCATAAACTTCTCTTTTTTTATCTCACATAATTTCGATTATTTTTCTCTATGAATAACTTTAAATCTATGGCTTATTCTGAAAATTTCATCGAAATATTGCATTGATTTGAATGAAATTCTGACGGAACATCTTCACAAATGTTGTCATTGAAAACAAAAACTTTCATCTTTCAAGAGTGAATGTTTTATGCATTCCAAATAACATTGAATTCATTGGAAATATTTTACCATTCTGTTTATGCAATCATCATTGGCATATATCCAAATAATCAATTTCCGATGTTTTTCATAAACTCACCAAAGGCTTTTCTCCTCGAAAGGCGCAATCAAACGAACGTTAATACTCATTTAATTTCTCTCTATCGAGGAAATAAGATAAACTCTCTCGAGTCTGGTAGAATGCATTCAGGAAGGCAAAATTCAGTACGTACTTCCATATATAGATGGCAGACTTTGCAAACATTTCATCCAAACACCCTAGAGATTGGTGTCTAAATGGTCCCAGTGCCTTATCGCTAATTTCGAAGTTTCTACATATTATGCGTAGTACATAGTTGGTCTATTTGGAATACACTTTTATTCGAAGTTAGTCCATTTGAAAAATACTTTTATTCGAAAAATCAAAATAAAATCCTCAGGGAGCTGCGGCACAAATTTGTCGATGGAAACAAAAACAACATTTTTTTAAAAAATATTGACAAGACTATCACTAACTTTCCCCACGAGGTCATGTTTCTATTATCACCACGAAATTTCAGTTCTCGTTTTTTAATGTTCTATAAAACTGAGTTTGGAAGATGCTATATGAGAAAATACATCATTAATGAATGGAGGTTATTCCTGAATTCCAAAAGAATCACATTCGTTCTTTAAATATGATACAAAACTTTGTAAATAATTTCTTGCATATTACTTCTTTCATATGCATTAAATTTAATCGAAACTGACCCATCATTTATTCCTATTAGATTAAGGTTGAATATCAATTCTCCACCAACGTACACGTATGTTAATTTTATTCAGAAAATAAATAAATTCTTTTGTATCCAAATTGAAATATAACCCCCCATTTCATTTTCTCCAATGAATTATGTGAAATGGAATTGCTTGTACATCTTCGGTATTTATGAAGATACATTCATATATTACAGAACATGATGGATAAATTTGAATTTCTCAATTTTACATCGTCTTTGTGGAGATTTATTAACAATGCATAGCACACAAATTTCAATGTGATATTCTTCAATTCGCAGTATTAAAAGTGTTTGTTCGTTCTTCAAATTTTAATCGGGATTTATGGCATTAACCTTCTGATCTTTGACGGAGGTTATCGAAGATGATTTTCAAATTTGCCAAGGTTTTATTTACTACCGATAACAGACAGCCAGTCTACGTGATATATGGTATGTGTGTAGTTGTGTTGAACATCAGTTACTGCTATGAATTGTTGGAGAAAAAAGGGTATGTAGTAATTACTTTGTTTTCCGTTGGAGGAAATCATGCTTAGTACAGTGAAAATAGTATTACAGATTGAAAAAGTATTATTTTATTGCGAGTTCAAAAGAAGATAATTTTTGCTGTTGAATTATAAATAATATTCTTAATAAACTTAATTTAGTTAACATTATTCCATTATAAATAATTGAAATTTTCTTTAATTATAAATACAATATTTTTCATCTCAGAATAATATCGACCAACAATACTTTAAAAAAACGTTATTCTTATTCAAATCGTTGTAGTTAGAATCATGGATATGCTTCGAAATTAGAATATTAAATGGTCAAAGGACTTCTTAGAATCATTACAAATCAATGAATTCAGAAACGTTCGATTTTCGTGAACAATGCTGATCTTTTGTCACAAAACTTTTCATTTAATGTTGATCCATTCTTTTTTTCTATCGGCATTTTTTGAGCGTAAATTCTTTTTGTGTTATTTCAATATCTGTAATTCGAAAGTTATTGTAGAATTACTGATATCCTTCATAACATAACACTATAGTGAAAACTGTTATGTATATACGTAGATATTCTTACAATAAGTTTACCACATAATGATTTGAAATTCAAAAGATCTAAAAACGATGTAAGAATAAAGTCAGGCATTTTCACATGTAACCGTGCGAAGCTATATTCCAGAAGTTATTTTGAAAAAATGTGATAATTTTATAATATAAATAACATTCCCCATAATATTGTAAAATTACGTTCATTAAATTTATACAATAATTACAACTGCACGAAAGGACTGAATTCAGTTTTGAGTCTGATCTTCGATTCAGACCTCGAACAAAAATATTGGTTCTAACAAAAATATTGGTTCAGTTTATATTCACAATATTAAAAAAATACAACTATATATGAAAAGATACAACAATTAAAACTGAGAAGAATGCTCACGAAATAACTTAATTCAGTTTTGAGTCTGATCTTCGATTCAGCCATCGAACAAAAATAGTGGTTCTAACGAAAATATTGGTTCAGTTTACATTCACAATAATAAAAAAAAATACAACTATATTTGAAAAGAAGAGAAAAGAAAATTACCTCAGAAATATTGAACATTCGAGACAATTTCACATGGTGAGACATAAACAAATAAACAAGCATATGATACAAAAAATTGATTCATACATTATTGCCTACATTCGAATTATCGAAGTACTTTTCCACACTATAGTATGCCTTTGTTAACATCAATGACCTCTCTTCTGAACAAATGAGCTTACAGTAATTTCAAATTTGACGGCAAATGGTTGAAGATTTTAATACACTGATAATAGAGTGAGGGTTCAAATTTAGCTGTTTTATGCTTAGGAATAAGTAGCACATGACTGTTCCTTGTTGAATACTCATGATTACTATTCAATTTAATAAATCTATCTTCATCGTTTTCCACCTGACCAAACATTCTTATATTTGAAGATAATTAGTTCGACATTTCTTTTTATCCTATTAATAAAATTATTTACCTACAGATTGTACTTACACTGAGAAAATATTAAAGTATTACTGAATAAATCAATTTAATCTTATACAAAAATATATATATATATATATATATATATATATATATATATATATATATATATATATATATATTTCATTCGTTAAAATATTTCTTCCTTAATAAATGAATGAGTTTATTCATTTGTATTCATCAATTTTTCGTAAGAGAACTCAATCTATTTGTCGATTAATGACAAAACTTATTAATCTTTTGTTTCTGTTTATCAACTTGGAATGAAATCTGCAGAACTTGTAGACAGAATATTTGTAAATAGCATGTCGGAGAAAAATTCTATGAAATGGCAATGTTGCTTCAAGGAAAAATTGACCTCATCTGGCAACACAGGTAACAATAGCACGAGTTCTGTTTATTATTATAATTATGAAGCAGGTGACTGAATAATTATTCGTTTCGAGGTATTATTCAACATATCATTTTGACATATCTAAAATCAACACGATAAAATTATAACTACAAGCACACATGTAACATCGATCATGTTCCCCGTTCTCACTCAATAAAAATTACACACTGCATACAAATAATTCTGAATAATCTGCGAGCGGCGTATTATCAAAAGGGCTTGCATGTTTCTATATGGAAAAAATCGCGCTTTGTTCTTTTGCATGTGGATTTTCGCCGCTTATTCTAGGTTATCGTTTAGCGTTAATGGGATCGAAAGATCGCGATTTTACGCGTCATCGATATCAGAATCGGGAGGAAGAGTTCGATCGGCATTATTTTCATTATTCGTATCAATATGTCAGTGATTAACGAACCAAAACGTGTGCTTCATTTTAACTTCATCCGCATGGGGCGAAGGACACATGTGGGTACTAATCTGGCTAACTTGGTATTATATTCGAGGAAGATCTAGAAATTCGACACATCTCAATTTCCTAAAGTATAGTACCCATCTACAAGTATTACTCAAGACTAACTTCCTGAAATTTGAAAATATTAATTTTTTTCTGTAATCGTACTATTATGTTACGTATCTAAAGATGCTGTTCTTTAGAATAGCATTAATATTAATATCATTCCGTTTGAGATATTCGTGCTACAAATAGTTTTATATGGATATCAAACTATTGATACCCTTTCAATTTTTTCTTCAATTTTGCTTTTTCTTTGATTTTCAATATTTCTCGTTGAATAAACTCAGTAGCTTCCTCGGTTGAATAAATTTCATGTTGATCTAAATATTTAATCGAAAGTAAGAATTCATTGAAGCTCTTTTTATTTCAAACCTGGTAAAACATCAAAACAAATGACAAATGATGAGTCTGAAAGTGATAAATGTACGAATCCATTCAATGATCCTAAAATAAAATTTGGAAAGATTTGAACCAGTATTATATATTCACAATATTTCAAATTAATATTCCATTATTCAAGATTAACCCAACGAATGCCTTATTGTTTTACATAATTGATTATAAATCTTTACCTTCTTGATTTTTTTTACAATCGTGTTACTTCTTGAAATGCATTTCTATTCATATAATACGACTGTCGTAAAAGTATGCTTGACTTCAGAAAAGAGATCTAGTGCTACTTTTCAAATATTAGGTGAAGTTCAAAGTTTGATATCTACAACTTGACGTTAATTTCAACATCATATAAAGTTATATAAACATTTTGAATTTTCCTAACAGTTTTCAATGAGCAATGTTTCTTTATATTTTGAATTGATTATTTGACTTAATCACTTTCAAATAAATTCAGGTTTCATCTTGAAGCCATTATTTCAGATGAAAGTTGCAACGTTGACTTTCCTTGTTTGAATCGAACAATATATTCAAATAAAACTGTAGAAAAATTCACATTATCACAGTCACTAATAATTACAGCTTTCATTAGCTGCAGTAGGTCGTGGCGTCTATGAGGTCCTTTAATTTAGCATCGTAACAGTCAATTAACAGTAACTATTCTAATGTTGAAAAATTCGACAATTAACGGCCGAAAACATTTGGTCGTGTTTACATTCGTAAAAAGTTTGCGTTGTAGGAAGCATCAGACGAAGTCGCGGTTTATTCCAGATGCGTCAGCTTCGTCTTCCCGTCCGCGTAGTTTGTTGATTCCGTGGCGTTCTTTAAAATTTTTCGCAGATTGTGTCTAAATTAGAGAAATATTCGCACTGTGAGCGACACAGTTGGGAGGTTCAGTGTGAGTGATAGATATTGTCTTGCATAATGGAGCTTTTGATTGAGGAGCTGTATAGAGGTAATTGGTCGCTTTGATATGATCCATCGCGATTTGCGTGATGTAATTGGAGGCTTGTGTTCGATATTACGATAGGAGATGAAATAATTATAGCGCTTGTTGGAATTTGGGTTATGACATCGAAAAATAGAATATAGTGTGGATTTTGATTCGAAATAATAGAGAAGTGATTATTATTTCGTTTATCTGAGTATATACTGTTAGAAGTTTGCCTTGATGAGATTTTATATCTCTTGTGCTCCATTCATTTTTATAATGTGAAGAGTCCAGCGGTAATTTTGGAGTAAAATCTGTATAATCAACTATTGTAAACAAGAAATATTCATTTACTCGTTATGCGGAGTAATATTTCACTATAATATATTATTTTATTATAGCCATTATTTCTCAGATGGGAGAGATTGAGCAGTCATCATATTTAGGTCTTAGTTAAAGATGAAAGTACTTGAAGAGATATATAAAAAATTAATATATAAAACACGAAACACAGTTTCGTACACGTTTTATACACCCAAAACATTTGGGAAGAGTCAACACAACGTTGCAGACGACAATGAAATACCGTCCGGCTATTATGAGACTTTTATAGTTTCTGGAACTACCCAGATAATCTTAACAATAAAATAATTATTCTAAGAATTCTATTCAATGCAGGCAAACTGAAATTAAGTAAAAGAAGAAACTTACGTTGAAAACCTACACATTTTTTTTATATAACAGCCGTTTACATATGTTTCAAGGTTATTGCCTATCGTCAGAACGGCGTAGTTCAAGTTAAAGATGAAAGTACTTGAAGAGATATATAAAAAATTAATATATAAAACACGAAACACAGTTTCGTACACGTTTTATACACCCAAAACATTTGGGAAGAGTCAACACAACGTTGCAGACGACAATGAAATACCGTCCGGCTATTATGAGACTTTAATCTTTAGGTCTTTTGTTGTTGATTTTTTTTTCTCAAGAACAAATAAATCTGTTCAGAAAGCCTCTTCTTTTTGTTCATTTGTCCATTTTATTCTAGGTTGGAGCGATGTTTATTGCTTAAACTTCACATGTAGAATTTTATTAATTCACGCTGTGTGATCTTCCAGATTATTGATTCGTGGTAGACCTTTTAGCTGAGTCCTTTTAACCCTTCTGTGTTGCATTTATTCTTTGTTATTATATGGATTATGTTATTATATGGATCTTTGCTCTTAAAGGATGTTTCATTCTCTAGGTATAATAATAATAATATTTATTAATCTTCAACAATTATTCACATAAGAAAACAGTATTGCATTGAATAAAATAGAGATAAGTCAACAGCAAAGAAACTGTTTTTCACAAAAGTCAATAAATTCATTTAATGAATAAGGTACGCAGATCAAGATGAAACTGTAAATGCGCTTTCCAATTAACATAATATCTTCAATAACTTTTAAATGCTTAGGGAGCAAATTGAATAAATGCATGGTCATATAGAGTAGTACTTCCAAATCTACTGGTACGTACCTACCATGAATAGGAAAGAGGAAAGGATATACTTGCTGAATATTATTTTTATTGACATATGGCAGAAAATAACCTCTTTGCAACTTGAGGAAGACCAAACACTGTTTGTATTCTGTTGGATCTGAAAATTCGCGGCAGGATTCTCGAAAGCCAATCTGCAAATTATTCCCAATAACCTTTTTTGAATGAGAAAAATTGATTATCCAAACAATTTCATGCTCTTTGCGTTTCAAACTGATATTGTACACAAATAGAACGCTTTTTAACATTTCAGAATTCTACATTTTAATATTCCTAATCAGTCTATCAGATCCAATTTTGTATTGACATCATCAATCTCCAAGATGATCGCGTTATGCATTACAATAGATTACAATTAATAAATATGCATTAAGTACATGTGATAAACAATTTGAATAAAGGAATGATGTAACTATTTCAATGGTTGAGTTTTGTAGTGCAGACATAAAGAACAGAAAGAGTTTGTTCCGCTAAGTAATATGCGAGATAAACTTACCTTGATTTATATAATCTATTTACTCAATTGTTTTTTCTATTATCGATTATAGAATATTTTCAATGGAAATGATCTGAATTATGAATTAAATGAAACAAAATTTAATGTAAAATTCCATTTGTCAAAGACAAAGCATATACTTAATATAACTTACCTATTATGAACATTATAATTTGTTATGAAATTTCCTAGTTGAGATGTAACTAAGCATAGTTATCTTATCAATTACGTCGAAATACATATGCATTATTTATTTGTCTAATTAGTCGATTGCTATAAAATTGTTTCAATGATATTGCTGAGTTAAAGTATCACTACAGATTAGAATAAGGAAGGATTAAATTGGTGCTCAGAGAGCATCACGTCAGATGTTCATAACGGGTTATTTTTATTTCAATGCTACATTAATTATTCCATTTACTCGGTTATATGCCGATGCTTTCAAGATGATGATGTATTTACAATGTTTGAGATCTTGTGAGGAAGAAAAATTTTCATCGGTTTTCTGATTATTGTATTTTTTATATGTTACACATTTTTTATTTATTCTATTCATATTCTGTTTTTCCTGAAAACAAGAAGGTATCTAACACACAGTTAATTAATACCGCAATTTGTCAACTTGAAATGCTTCAATATGGAACTATGTTGAATAATACATAATTGTTTCGTAGCTTTTCTTTATTTGATATTTAGACAGAATCTCAAATGTTTGGTCTTTATGTGAGTCTCATTGACATTGTCAGATACTAGTACATTCAATCAAACGAACGCAGACTAAAACATTTTGTTGTGTCATTCCATTCTGAATTACTACGACATGAAGTGGTTCAGAAGATGAAGTTATATAAGTAACTTACAATATAGTAAGTTAAGCAAAGGAGAAATGCAAAATTAAATTTCAATACAAGTACATTGTTGGAAAGTAATGAATCTGATAAAGAACGCAATATTTATATTGTTCTCTATTTATTGGATGATGAAGCTTCCGACACAAAGGATTTATCGCGGCAAAACACACTTATATAGAAAATAAAGATGATGAATATTTACGTGAACGGTCTGACAGGATTCAATGTCGGTGGTATCTACCTACAATGGATACAAACGCTATAACTTATTCCACGTTGATATCAGGGATGGATCCAGATATTTTATGAAGTTGTCACAACCACGAGTGTCTAAATAAATGATGAGATTGTGTCTCGAATAATACCCAAACACAATTCCTATTTAGTGCAGCGTTCATGCAACTGGAAGAGGTTTGGGCCCCTTTGTCCCCTTCTATGCGCCTTCCATTTTTATGCTGAAGAATAACTAAAACAATTAAAATTGTTTTGATATAAATAGAAATCTTTCACTCATTTTTGAATTGAGAGAGTTCACAAAATTCTGAGTGTTTTTTCAACCTCTCATAGGTTAATATGTCAATTGGTGTAGATCAGTTTTTCCCAACGTGGGGCATACGACCCACAAGGGGGCAATTTTCAACTTTTTCGGCCTTTTCGGGGGGGCATAAGAATTTTAGAATGACTAAGGTGGGGCATGGTACAAAAATGTTTGGGAGACACTGGCATAGATTCTTTACTTCCCAATTTTTTTATCATTTTTGTCATTTCTAAAAAATATTCTGTCAATACTGCAGAGAAAATTGTCACTAGAGATTGTTAGAATGATCTGTTTTTAGATTTTAGGTCTTGTGTAAAATTGTTCATATCTTGGGTCATATTAGATGCATCAAAATTCCATGAACACACCACTGTGAATATTCTTACTTGATATCGTAAAACACATTACATACTAATAAAAATATAGCAGAACCTTCACTGATACTAAAAAAAAGAGATAAGTAAGGGGTTTCAATGATTATGTAGCTAATTCTTACGATCTCCGCAAGAAACATGTAAGAATCATTTCAAGTAAAGAAGGTCCAAGGTCGCCGATCTCCGTAGCTTAGTCGGCAGAACACCGGACTATGGTGCGGTCGAACTCGGGTTCGAGCCCCGCTGAAGGCATGAATGAGTGCTTGTGTTTGTCTATGATTTAAGTAGTTTGAATAATAATGATATTTATACGCTGGGTAATGTACATTGGTTACAAACCCAATGGCCGTTCGGAACCGGCGTTAAACTGTAGGCCCACTGAATTAAAAAAAAAGGTCCAAGGTGAAGTCTACTTTTATAAAACGATAATTTTTTTCTTCCTAGAAATATTAATGAGATTCACGTCAAGGACAACAAACAAAAAAGTCGTTTGTATTTCATCTTTCTTCTAACGTGATATTCGATGAAGCGAAACCTTTTCGCAAAAAGTTCTAAGGATGAAGAATCTCATTATAACGTTCCTTCGTCCGTTCATCCTTTTTGTTACCTTTTTTTTCTCGTTTCCTCGTCAAATTATCCTCGAAAATTCTCTCCTTTGTCGTTGTCCTGGTGATTTATTCCGGATTCTTCTCGATTTTTTAACGACTCGCTATCAAATTGATCAAACTCCAAATGTTCCTCGTCCAAAGTTGTTTCTCGATAAAAAGCGGACGAATCGATCGACACATCTCCCCGAAAATTCCTCTAGGTCGTTCAATATTCAATTTTAATTGTTTTATATTTTATGAATAGAAGTCGGAAGAATTTTGGATATATGCATTCCATTGAAACAAGGACAAAGGACAAAACAAATTGGTTTCATTAAATACCGATAATTTATTTTCTGTACAGGCGATTAAAATGTTTTTTTATATACCCTCAATGGCACTTTCATTTTATTGATTCCAATTTTAAAACTCTTTGTTGTAAACACAACAGGCTTTACGAGTATATATTGAAGATCATTTTTATGGGAATCGTAAATATGTGACATACTTTTGAATTATATTCATCAAAAATTTTGGGAACACTGTTTGGCGTAGTTTCGTGAATAATGCTAACCTGATGCTAACTTTATTCTCTTTTTTTTTCAGGTGAGTTGTTGAAAGACCTCTTCGTGGACAGAACCTGCGGTGAAGTATTATTTTATTTTATGTAACTCAGTTTGTAAACTATATATATATATATATATATATATATATATATATATATATATATATATATATATATATATATATATATATATATATATATATATATATATATATATATATATATATATATATGAAAATGGAAATTTTTCGGTATATCGCGCAAATTGGTAGCAGCCGTTGCCACGTGTTTCGAGCTTATTGGATCTCCTCAGAAAGGCTTAGCCAAGTTGTAGTTGTACGAATTTGGAGGTGGAAACACAAAAAAAACTAAGAAATACAAACATCCTTCGAAGGAAGGCGCAACATTTTAGGCTACCGCGTTGGTTTCCTCCGGATTGGGAGATTTGAAAACTGCTTTGCCCGTGAAGTCACTATTTATCCTTCAAGGATGCTCTAAGCCGAGACGTTGAAAAATACATATGTAAATTATATTTGATGCGGAAGAAAATTGAAATGAAAATGAAAATTTATTCAATAGTGTTGGCGTTTACTTGATGTGAATCCATTATAATTGAATATAAACTTAAATTCAAACACTTGAACTTATGATTTACGCTTTATTGACTACATAGCACGACGTGTTTCGTCGTAACTAACAGAATAAGATAAGATAAACATATTATTCTATTTGCATCTGTAGAAGTCTTATTCTGCAAACAGAATAAGATAAGATAAACAGATTATTCTGTTTGCATCTGAAGAAGTCGTTTGTAACGACGAAACGCGTCATGTTATGTAGTCAATAAAGTGTAAATCATAAGTTCAAGTGTTTGAATTTAAGTTTATATTCAAAATGAAAAATTGCCGATAATTTTCATTTTCATTTAAATTATCTTCTGCATCAAATATTATTTACTATTATTTTATATATAATTTATAACAATCGGAGGCAGTGTACTAATATAATGAACTGATGTGGTTATTATCATTTAACATCAATAACATTTACTGCATTGCACTGAAATTGGCAACTAAACTTAACATCTTCCTTAAATGAATACCATCATTTCACTTTGGCCTTTTACTTCTTAGTTGAAGTAAAATGTCTACAAATATATATTTTTTACTGTCATAATATGTGGTTTAGTTCAGAAGTTTTTCTTTCGTCAATGTGTCATAGTGTTTCTGTTGAGTTCTTGAAAATTTTTTACGATCTGATTTATTTCTTGTTTATTTCACAAGTAGGCCTTTCTTGTTATACTTCAAAAGTAAATTCAATTGAATTTTATTATTTCACTTTTTATCAATTAGAAAATTTGATTGAATAAATTGCTTTTTAAATGGGAACGAAGACAAGAATTCTGTTTTGTTGAAAAATTGCCAACATATTTTCAAATAATACCTTTTAATTCCATTCAATTCAATATGTAATATATTATATATGTATATAACAAGAAAAATAAGAGATGACTTTCTGGCACGTGAATATTTTCACAAAATGAGCTTAACTTTAATTGAAGATACTCGATGTCAAATAACAAATAATAATTTCTAAGAGCATTGAGTAAAACCTACTTTGTAATGTGTTCACATTGTTGCATATATTATAAATGAAAAAACAAAATGTCTTAGATAATCTTGGAGAACAGAAAATTACACAAAATGTATGCTAATTATATTAGCTACAGATAAATAAACACAAACATAATAAATCGAAAATTGCCTCAATTGGGAGAAAATCCATTATTTCACTTTGAACCACAAATCCATAGACAACTCGGATAATTGTAATGAATTATACACTGGGTTCATTGAAATTGAAATAAACGTCGACGGATTCGCATTGAGTAAATAGGTTGAAAAACTTCAGTTTAATTTATATTTCTTTGACCATTACTAAAAGTCGAACAGCTACATTGAATTTTTATGGATATTATTCATATTTATGTTTAATTGATAGCATTCGTATGCTTCGATTTATTCATTTTAGTTCTCTAAACCCAGGCTCAATACCGCAAAAAAACTACAATTTGGTCAATTTCCGATGGCGATTGTGAAACTTTACGTCGTCCAAGCATTGACCGATCAATTTCCGCCCACGAACTAATTACCTCCGATTAGTATCGGTCAAAAATGCGGGTCATCACCATCATTACGTAATCCCAGCGATCGACGGATTGTACTTTAGAGGCCATTCATCATCGTTCGAAGACCAGATACCATTGGCATGCTCTGGCATGTATAGATAACGAATGCGCAAGAGGAGAGAGGGTTGGAATAGTCCGCGGGCTCGCGGATTTCAGCAGATTATTTTCCCCGATGACCTCACCACCTCGGACTTGAAACAGCAGAATCGGTCGAGATAAGTGAATATATTCCTAACGAGCAATTATTCCATTCTCTTTGGAATCGGTTATCGTTATGTTCTCGGAAGGAAGGCACGTATGACGCGAGTGCATTGTCTGCAGGTAACAACGCTTGTTTGTTTGTACGAGGGTAACCACCAGGAGGCTGTCTACGCAGACACTTTGGATACAACACCTCGTTGATAGAATTATCCAGTGAATAGACAGTCGAACGAAAGAAGTTTTTGTGAGGTTAATAAATTATCTTATTAATTTCTTAGGATGAAGGATGAAATATGAGCCCCAATAGCGAAAAATGTACAATTAACATACCTCGAGTTATGTCAATTGACTGCTCTATTCAAGTAAAGAGGTGGCTCATCAGAATATAGTACATCACATGCAAAATATGCATGAATATTATAGATTGCTATCCTTTTTTCACAAATCTGCAGTCGTTGGTCTAAAACAGGAGTGTCCTACTTACATAGACTCAGGGGCCAAAAATGAAACCTTGAACTTGATTGCGGGCCCAACAGTGGTTCTCAAAATTCAAAACAACAATAAGAGATTATGTAAAGTTGGAAATGAAACAAACGTTTTTATAACATTATTTTTAATGATCCAAGAGTTGGTTTCACACAATTAAGAAAATATTCATATGTCAAGCTTGCTTCTATTTTGATTTTTTATGAACTTCATGGATGAGATACACTTTCACATAAATAGGCACTTCCAAACATTTTTGACATTTTTAGTCCGAAATTAGGAAATTTAGGTCTCTCTTCTGGAAGTAATTTGAAAAAATCATGAGCCCTTTCTTGCCTTGTCATTAAAAATATGTCAGCTTTTATATCACATTCAAGTTGTAGTTCAGGTGCTTGAACTTCAATTAGCTCCAAGATGATTTTTATAAAGCAGTAGACTACTTTTGAGACTTTCAATTTCATCGAATCTTGTATTGAACTCATCAACTACTTGTTGGACTTGAGAATTGCAGCTTGAAAAATTGGTTTCTTTGAATTCTTCAGCTAACTGAAGACAGATAGGAAAGTCTATCAAGTTCTTGTCTGCCAGAGTTTGTTTGAACACTTTTAGTTTACTGCGAAACCCATTGATGATACTTAGCAATTCTGATATTGCTTGATTTTTTCCTTGGAGACTTGAGTTTAAAATGTTAAGATGATTGGTCAAGTCTCTTGCCAATTTTCAATTTTTTACTCATTTCTTACTCATTTTTAAACTTAAATACTCGAGGAACAATAATACTAAACAAAAACAATCCAACAAGAAGGAAGGTTACACGCGACTACCCTACCACTGCCAGTACCCGTAGGGCCAATGTCACGAGTCTGACTGTCAGACTGTTATGGGTTATGGCTTCAAGTCGGCATGCGCGAGCTGTGATGCGCAGTAGTATTATGTCTGTCTCTGTGCTCTGCGGTCTTGTCGAGTTGAACTGGTTAAATTAGCTGTACCTGACCGTTTGTTTTACCTCAAAATTATGAGTTAATATTCAATTTTGATACACTAATAACTAGTAAAATATATGAAATATAGTTTTTAATTCATATTCATTAAATTATAAGATCGCTTTCAAAAGTTTTCCAGTAATTTCTGATATTTTTAACCAAAATCATTTGCAGGCCGCAAAAAATAACATTGCGGGCCGCCAGTTGGACACCCCTGGTCTAAAACGTCGGAGGTACTTCACACTGATTCATACTTTTCGATTTTCTATATTTTTCTACAGAATTTCCATTTATATTCGGTCAAAATGTGTGATACACGTTTGAGGTAATTCCTCAGAGCAATAGTACTTGATGTTTTTTTAGATATGTCCTCCGTTGTGGCTCATTGTCTTGCCGCGTATTGGCACTTTTGCCATCCACGAGTTATTGTTTCAAATTGGTGTTGTATCATAACTGGTATACTGAAAGAAGTGGCACTAGTTAAGTGTCTCACTTGAACTAGAAAGAAATTTCTTGAAAACCAAATGCCAAGGGGTCTTCAATTGTGGTATTGTCAAACGAAAGACAGGCACATCTGGAATGATGATAGTGCTTTGTTATAACAATTCCAGCAGCATTCAAATGTCGTAAATGGTAATATTGAATATAATAAGCGATCTTGAATGGCAGTTTCGTACCATTTCACTAAATGTTCTTCGTTTTGTGTAAGAATCCATTCGGGAACAATTCTAGTATATTTCCATTAGCTAATAACGGGGAAATCTGTGCGGCGGCGGAGTCTAGTCGTTCCCCAAGTTAATATACAGATGTATTCTGGAATTTTCCCTGTGCAAACTCCGCATGTAGAATGGCGTCTTCATTGGCCATAATGGTTTTTCATTTCCTTCAGGGCCATTGGGAACAAGTGTAATTTCATGCGAGATTGTAACCGAGCCACGTTGAATATTCTACACGAATCTAATATCCTCGAACTGGGTATCCTCCATTCGCTAATAATTCTGAAATTATGCAAACGGTATTACGGTAGCGGTATTAGCAAAAAGTGTCCTCAGGACCGTAGTTTTTTTAAAGAAACGAACATTCAGTTACTAGAATACAATCAAATTTTTTTTTGTATCGAAGTTTTCACTCAACGTTTCATTGAGGCTTTGTCTGGCCTTGTTGTTGAAGTTTAGAATAATGTATTATAACGGGTGTTTTTTTGAGAGGTATAGAACTTTAAGTTGATCATGAGTAGACTCACGCCTGAACAACGCTTGCAAATAGTGCAATTTTATTTCGAAAATAATGTTTCTGTGCAGAATCGTCAAAATTGTTCATCAGAGCAGTTAATTCGATTAACCATTGAACGTTTTCGCACCACGTTTACTCTTATTGATAACTCGCACCCTAGAGACGCCGTACGGTGCGTACAGAAGAAGCTATTGCTACTGTAGAACGTAGCATTGAGGAAGACCCGAATGAGTCCATCCGCCATCGAGCACAGGAATTGGATCTGTGTCCATCCACTTTATGGAAGATTTTGCGGAAGGATCTTGGTTTGCGTGCTTAGAAAATCCAACTAGTGCAAGAATTGAAGGCAAACGATCATCAAGCAAGGCGTAGATTCGTCGAATGGGCCCAAAACGAGATTGCCGTTGTTCCCGATTTTATTAAGCGAATTTTGTTTAGCGATGAAGCGCACTTCTGGTTGAATGGCTACGTCAACAAACAAAACTGCCGCATTTGGAGTGAAGATAATCCTCAAGTCTATGTCAAAACAGCGTTACATCCAGAAAAACTGACTGTTTGGTGCGTTTTATGGTCTGGTGGAATCATTGGTCCGTACTTCTTCAAAAACGGTGATGGCCAGAACGTTACAGTCAATGGTGATCGGTATAGAGCCATGAATACTAACTTTTTCATTCCTGAATTGAACAACCTTGATGTCCAGGAGCTGTGGTTTCAACAAGACGGCGCAACATGTCACACAGATTTATTGAAAGACACATTTGGTGACCGCCTAATTTCACGTTTTGGACCTGTGAATTGGTCTCCAAGATCTTGTGATTCAACACCGCTAGACTACTTTCTGTGTTGCTATGTAAAGTCATTGGTCTATGCGGATAAGCCACAAACGCTTGACCATTTGGAAGACAATATTCGCCGTGTTATTGCCGATATACGGCCACAAATGTTGGAAAAAGTCATCGAAAATTGGACATCCAGATTGGACTACATCCGAGCCTGCCGTGGCGGTCACATGCCAGAAATCATATTTAAAATGTAATGCCATAAGATTACATTTCGAATAAAAGAAATTCTTGTCAATCGAATGATCCATCGTTGTTTTATTTCAATTTAAAGTTCTATACATCTAAAAAAAAAACACCCGTTATTATTACCATCGCAACAACGCAAGCAAATAATTCAATCAATTCTTCAAATCATTTATAATCGTATCTAGACAATTATAGAAAGCCAAATCAATTATTTCCATCATTTTATCATCATCTCAAGCTATACTTAGAAGTGAAATAGCAAAAATCTTGTAATTTTTATGCCTTTTAATTCAATCGCTTCGGTAAATGATAGATCCCTGTAGAACACCATTATAGGTATTCGCTGAAGATGTGGTTGGATCATTGTGAGTCATGGCAGCTGATTTTGTCGTAAAGGGAAAAAGTACTGAGAGAAACTCATGGAGACTAGATATAGACGCTTATTTAGAAAATACAATACTTCTTAAGTAATTACACCGATTCAAGCCAACTTGTCAAAAGCACTCAACACATTTTGAAAAGGTTGATCTGAAATTGAAACTTCATGATTGAGTTGTACATTTTAAGCAACTCGTCAATTTCCACATCTTCTCATTCTGTACTTTATTATCTGCTAATTGTTGTAAAAAAAAATTTTTATTGTTATTGTCAAATCCGAAATGAGATAGGATTTATATTTAATCTACGTTTAGTTTTTCTGTTGAAGTTTCTATGATCTTTTCGTATGCTGACCCGCTCCTGTGCCACCTCTTCCAACAATGTATGTAAGAACTACGAACCAGATTGTAGTTTGAATATGGAAATCTAGAGGCGGTACACGTAGCACACTGCACTAAGATCTCTCAACTCGAAACACCGCCGATGCCGATTGAATCTAAATTGTGGAAGAACTGGAACTGTCGGGTCCGTTCGACCGATTTCTGTTCGGTTACACGACGACGGCTCGAAGGATCTGATTTTCTAATGAATTTCGAGGAATATCTCGGTGGCATTATACGTGCTGGCATTCGATAATTTTCGCACTTCCCTGATTGGAAGTTCCAAGGTGTTTCGCATTCCATTACGTTAAGGCTTCTGTGGAGCCATTCTGCTGGAAGAATTTTTATGGCAAAATAGAACTAAACTTTGATTTCCTGTCTTCTACTCTATGGTGACGATTGTTCCATAAAAATACTTCGATGAAGGATACGCAACTATTTTCAGGGTTTTCCGCATTATGTGTCACTTAGAAATAATGAAATGGCCATATCGAAGTTTGTCATCAATTTCGATGGGAATTGAAGGCCGTTACTTGTTTATCGTGATATTGTCAATTGTTTACACTTCAACACGTTTTCAATCACTTTTTGCCTTATCTCAAGTGTTACGGTACAATATCCATTGAACTTGTCTTTTCTATCAAAGAGTTTCTATCACGTTGAGGAGAACCAGTTAAAAAATTGTATGGTGAGCATCACGATCGCTTGAAGTGATTCTTGAGTAAAATTGTCACATTTCAGTTTCATTATGACATAATTCAATTACATTCTAAAAGTACCAATTCATAAAAACAAGAAGTCATTAAAACAAGTAATGACAATTCGCATAATTCAATCTTCCCTATAATCCAGTTAAGTATTGGTTAAATTAATTCTTATTCAGACTTTAAGAAACTTGGCATCCTTCCAACTTCAGTAAGCCCAGTTGAATCTAGTTGTCTGTAATTTTGAATACATTCGCAAGTATGTTTTTTTTTGCTGAAATAATTCTCATGAAAATACATTACTTAAGGCTGCCTAGTCATTCAAAAATAATCCAAAACTTATACGTATTCATTTGTCCTCCTTTCTTGTCCGCTTTGAAGTTTCGTGTATTTGTGATATTTCATTTAATTCTATTATTTAGTTATTAGTTACTTTTTTTAGTATTTTTTAGATTAGAAGTAGCTCTTTGTTATTTTTCTTTCATTTTATTCATTCAGTTATTATTCAACATTATGTTTTTATTTTCTGTAGTTGGGTATTATACCTGTTGAGGATAAAGAACTTATTATTATTATTACAAAGGTACCTCAGAGATGAGCTTATATGTTTTTTTTATAATGACTCATTTGTTGACATTGTTAGTAATTTTTTCATTGTCAGTGACAGTTTTTATACTATATGGGCTCCACGGCCTCTGAAATGTCCACTGTATTCCTCATTGACCAAATTATTTACCTGGTTTTAGAATAATGACTAAGCTATACTTTGCTAGAAGTTATGTTTCAAACTCAAAAAATATTTCTTCTAAATTTATTATACATACATATAAAATCAATCCTAGAAAATAACAATATCACAGGTATATTTGACTGATATGAAAAATATTTGTTTAATATAAGTATTACAAAAATCCGAAAATATTACATTCAATGTACAAAGAAAAAAACATGCCAGTAGATACCATGAAAGTAACTAAATAACATAAAAAATATTCTGAATAACAGAAAAATATTGAGACTAAGGCCGGTATTATAAATTTATAGTGCTTGAAATCCGTTCTATTTGTGATAATTTTAGTAAAGCGAGATGATATTGCAATAAATCATTAATTTTAAGAGTAACTTGTATGGTGTCTTAATTCGAAATTCCAAATGTAAGAATATTACAAGGTGACAAAAATGCTCACAATGCCGATAGGTTTATTGACGAGATGTGCCCACATCGGAAATAGTTGTGTAGGCCCGCAAACATTTCGAACATATGGCACGAAAATGTGCCTCGATATAAATTCCATTCTGCGACCTCCATCGTTCCATTGAAAAGTTCTTCACAGTACTTAAGAGTCCCTGTAACGATATCTTGTACGTGGACGTTATCCTCAATTTTTATATCAAATCTCGAACAGCTGTTTGGCGTCGTCGTTATCACGTCGTCTAATTGTTCTATTCTGTTTGTTGAACGTCATGCAAATTCGGTTTTTAATTTATGCTTAGGTGAATCGGGGCGCCAGCTCGATATCGTATGCTGTCCGCTGTCTCATTTGTATATCGATACCGATAAATTTAGATTTATTTGCGCGATAAATCGGGTCCGGATTTTAGAAGTCGAACAACGGCGCCTTCTCGTTTATTTACGAATTAAATTTGTCTGTTTTAGGTTTACTATTTCAGTAGGAGACGAGATATTTGAATGAATACATCGTATTACGGTGAAATTGGATTTTTATTTGTAACATTCGAACAATCGATGAGGTATATACGATCAGAATATGTAATGGTGAAGTAACTATTTAAGTGATCAAACTCGGAAATGTTAGTACCTAAACCTTTTAATTTTCGAAATTATATTTTTTTAGCGAGTTCTAAAAGTGATTGGTATGATCTAGGCTCAATGAAAATTACCAGGTAGGTAAGAGAATAGCGAAGAACTTGGAGAAAAACATTATATCCCTGTTTTCAATCGTTATCATTTTTTCATTAATTTATCTTGTTATTCAATCAATATTAACACCAATATTAGTTGTAGCAGGTCATAATTTGGACAGATATAGTATGAAACTAAAACAAATGTTAAAGATAAAACAAATCATTAAAGCATGTCTTAGTGTTTTTTCATTCATCAATTGTATATATACAATTGATTGATTTATTAGATTTATTCTCGTTTTTTTTCGAAGCATGAAGTGATGGATGAATTTGGTTTTACATTGAAGAAGTATAAAGACTTAACTTTGCATGTATGAGTCCACACGCTATTTTTCAAGATAATACTTATTCCGGCTCAATAAGGAATAATTATATTCTACTCATTTTGAATATTTTTTTGTTGAAAAGGTTAAGTCATGTCGAAGTGTTACATAAAATGAAAGGAGAAAAAACATTACTGATAAATTTCAAAAACAAAATCAACTTACCTTGAACTCGCGACAATAATTATTCGATTCATTAGGTATAGATAAAGTTAAAATTGAGAGAGGATGAGAAATTTGCTGGAAACGGATGTGTCTTGCTTGAGACACCTGAAGAACTAGTCCAGAACCAGAGAAGCGACAGCAATAATCAAATTGACCCAGAGCATAGGAAAATTGATTGGTCACGCTCCAGTTACTAGATAACCCTAAAAAAGATCCTGTGTTCTTCAAACTTTCGTTGTCAGATGTTCAGTTAGATTTTGGGACTAAAAAGTCGCAATGAACGTTGATAGCAATTATGTTCAAGTAATCGAGAAATGTTAACAGTATTGTTTCATCAACCAATATCATAAAATGTGCGATTAATTATTTTATCGTTATGTGCGAGATCTAATTTCTACACATGCATGTGCTCCATTACTGTTTCTATAGAAACAAAGCAAATTCCCAAGGCCTTTCTCTATAAAATCCAACTAATCAAAACCGTTAAATTCTTTTTCAAAGCGTCCCGCGATACGCGACTTTGCCCACGCGACCTCCTCGTCAGGTGGGCATTTTCACCTTGCTTGCACATTAACCGAACGGCGTCTTTTACGCCAAACGGTCCTTTCCCTTCGGCTAGGCGCCACAATTCCTCGGTCGGACCGTGGGCGAACACTCTGTATTCTGTATCGATTTACGGTGAAAGTAAAACCGAATAAATGTTAATTGAGCGCTCGCGTCCAATCATTCTGGCGCCCAATCGAACGACGCCATTGGCCGATCTATCGGTTCTCGAGTTCTGGAGTTCCGTAATGAATATGCTAATCGGGCCCGTTTGCGGACCAAGATTTTCATTTCCTGGTATCGGATTTTCATTGCTAGGAATTCAATGGTTATTAGAAAATGGTCGTCGATTGCGTAAGATTGATACTCTCGTAAAAAATGTTGTGGTCCATTAGCAGGATCATCAATAAAAAATGAGGCGATTTCTCATTTTCTACTCAACTATCAGAGCGTTTCAGTCTGGACCGTTGTGTTCTTTTCTTGCATATAATTGGTGTAATGGCAAATGGAAAGTTGCTTTTCTCCGTTCAAAGAAAACACGATTTTCATTAGAAGAACTGTTAAGTTGCTCTCATTTTTCTTGTGGAAATATATGTAATTCATTCAAGTCGTTGTCCTTGTGAAGTCTGAGAAAATAAGATGATAATCAAGTCTAACGAATTGATTGTTTTCGAACAGAAAGCTACAACTTGAAATATTAGAACTTTGACAGGCATTTCGGTATCATTCACTTAGATACTCGACATTTTCAGTTCGTAACTCAGTTTCAATCAATTTTGGAACTGCAAAAGTTCTCAAAAGCTGTGTAATTGCTTTACATTGCATCTCTAACAATCTAAATATATCTACTCAAAATATTTAGGCACCAAATATTATGAATGAAAGTCTTAAATGAAATTTCTCATATTATTCAGTTTGAAAAATAACGTAATGATTCAATTTCCAATGGCAAATCTGAATTGAATATTTGTCATTACCTCAGATAAAGTAATTGTTCGGCGTTTTAGGTGCGAGTCTTTTCGGTTTGAATGCCTCTTAAACTCAGTTCATAACTAGATTCAATGTTTTCTAGGAATATTAAAATAAATTAAACTCTTGGCTATTCAACAATTTTTATAATCAACATGTTTCGAGCGTTAGCTCATTTTCAAGACTAAACTGTTTAGTCTTGAAAATGAGCTAACGCTCGAAACATGTTGACTATACAAATTGTTAAATAAATCGTGAAACATTAAGCTAAGAGTTTAATTTATTTTAATATTCAATTATGCTTCAGCAAGAGTTAAGCGAGAATTCAATCTCATTCGTTTTCTAGGAAGACCATAGAAAAAATATTAGAATTATCTAAACTACTACAATACTTATAAACATGCCTTAATGAGATGAGACATTCGTAGTTCACCGAGGTCTGCATTTGTTTCAAATAATTTCATTATAGTGTAATCTAGTTCATAAACTGAAATAAATTCTTAATAGCGTCATAAAATATAATAATATCTCCAGAAATAATCCTACTATTTGTTAATGTAATCGACGAGAAGATATAATGACTATTGTACAAATTCAATAAGATATTATTGAAGTCATGAACGAAACAATGCTCTCTTCTTGACCAGTAATTATATTATCGTAATGTTGTTATTTATTTTTTTTGCATAAATACATCATTCATTATTATAGTTTGTACTATTATGATTTTATCGGAAAAAATTATTTCAGTGGGAAATAGAGTCTCAATAGGAAGACTACTGCGCTTTTTAATAGAAGCAAAGAAGTATATGTTTATGGTTTCTTTTCAAGTTGATTTACTCCTATTAGGGTCTTTATTGAAAACTGTTTTCCACATTTGGCTACTGTCAATATTATGTACTAAAACTAAAATGCCACTAGAGTACAGAAGCATTGTTTACTAATGAAGGACTAAAGCTGCTTAATTTAGAAAATAATTAAATATCGTTTGTCAATAGTTGATTTCATTCAATAGGTTGTCTGCTTTAGAGGTTTTTTTCTACAGGCACATACTGAGAATTTCAAGAATATTTTGCCAACATTTTTATATTCGCTGATATTTGTCAATGCACTTACCTAGCTGATAATATAAAATTTTAACCAGTTATTAGTGAAATAAATAATTATCGCAAACAAACTTTAGTTCAAATCGATTTCGAGAATTGTAGCGAATTAAAAAAGTAACTCAATTTTTGCTTTTCGGAATGAAATAAATTTCACATATTGGTGAATATGAAATGAATTAATAAAATATATATTATGGGTCAAAAAATCTCAAGTACATTCAGCCTTAGATTGCAAAATTATTTCGAACATTTGAATTAAAAAACATGAAAATTAAAATAATCAGGAAATCTGAAACAAACAAAATATTGATTAAATGGAATTTAGCAACGTATAGAAAGCCTAAAAATCAATTAAATTATAAACTTATCAGTTAATGAAGTGTACGGACGTTTGAAATTATTGAGAAAATTTAATTACACGACTTTTCAGTTAGTGAAACATCTCTCACCCGCTTCTAGTGCATTTACTTTCTTTGTCTTTCTGCTCAATTTTCACTTAATTCAAAAAACTCAATTTTTCATGAGATTTACAATCATTGTTTATAATTACCTAAAGCAGATCAGTTTATTTGCTTTACTATTTACTAACGGTTTGAATTCATTCGTAAATATTGTCCATGTAAGATTTTCCGTTACTTAAGGATCGTCTGTGTGAGAATTTCAACTTAAAATTGATTGGTACCTAATGGAAGTGTTGATAACATTTTCTGCCAATAAAACCCATTATCCAACACCTTCAAACAAACAAATATAACAATAACATTGTTTATTTACTTCAGTTTCAGGTGATCTGGTTTTGTTTTTTTCTGTAACACGCCTACTCTGTTTCATGACTCATCTTGAAATATATTTGCTTGCTGCATTTGTGCGTGCAAATTACTAGAGATCTTTTGAATTACTTCAGCAACTTCCTCATAGGTACTCGAGAGCGGATTGAAACACGTCAAGTTTACCTTCTTTAACAAAGAGAACTCTGCTTCGTGTAATTATATTCAGCCGTAAAGATTGCTTCTAACATAGTCATCGGTAACTGCCGCCAACACCAACACCAGTAACACAAAAATTTACGAATATGCAACGTGCTTTGCTAAAATCGATTACACGTGTCTAGTGTTAAAGGAGAAACTCCGTACGTTATGCAAATTAGGGGCATAAAAACAATTTTTGTAGTCAACGAAATAAGTTGCTTTCGGATTAGCATTTATATGGAAGAAACACGTGAGGAAAATGTTATCTTCGTTAAATTATGTCTTCGCGTATTTTTCTTTATAATAGCAAAGGTTTACATTCGAATCGAACTGTAATTAGCGACGCTAACTGAGCAAAACATCAGACTGAATGTTTTATTCCATCGATAATGCTGTCCATTTTCAAGACTATCAACAAGACTGTAACGATAAACAAGGCGAAATATTTACCGGCATACTACATTTTATAGCGGACGAATAAAGTTTTTAGACTATTTTGTGCAGTATTTTCTTCTGTTTTATGTTGCGGAAGAAATATTTTTGTCACTTTTCTTATGAGTTATCGTTGGTAGTCTGGAAGGTGTGCTCGAAGGTTTTTTTTGCATGTGTCGATTGTTGAAGGAATGAATAATATGGAGACGCGGTTTCCGGTTATTCCGGGTTGTACTGATATACGAACTTTCATTCAAAGACATCCATATTGCTTAAAAATATCAATGTTCATTTGTCTGGCTTCAACTCAAAAACGTCATCATCGAGGAATTGTTGATGAAGAAAAACAACTGTTGCTTTTCTTATTGATAGATAGTAATATCATTGATAGTTGCTCTCATATATAAGTTAAAATTTTAAATTAAACTAAACACTTGGCTTAAAGTTTCACGTGTTAAACACGCAACGTGTTAAAGAAGTAAAGTTTTTAATTTAATTTAATATTAATTATGTTTCACCAAGAGTTGAGCGAGAATTCAATCTCAGTCAAGTTAATATTTGTCTGGCTCTAACTCAAAAACGTCTTGATTGATGAATTGTTGATGAAGAAAAACAACTCTTGCTTTTCTTGTTGATAGATAGTAATAACATTGATAGTTGCTCTCATATATAAGTTGTTATATCTGCTTACTCTGATATTATTTTTATTACTCTGATATTAATCTATGGCGTTTATGAATACCTCACCGAATAATTGACGTTTTCTCAAAAACATTTTGTGAAAGCAACTTGAAATCATAATTCGAAGGACAACTTCAAACATACTGTCGAGTACGTCGAAAATAGTGCCTATTTTTCAAAATCGAGGCACCGAGAAATACCTGTGCCAATTACTATATTTCTTTGTACGTGGGCAACTTGTAACAAGACACGAAGTACCTAATGTCGATTTCATTCATAAACAGGAATATAATTCAGACGGTCTATCAGAAATAACGCTAGTAAAAACTACGATTTGTGGGTTGTGTAAGGTGGGATAACCGATCCTTATTTTCGACCTACAGAAATCCTTGACCAGACAGACCAGCTTGCGTAATTGTTTTAAAACTCCACTTTGCATTTCAATCATTTTAGTATTTGTTGTCTCGAAGCATATGGTTTTTATTATGCAGAATTCAACTTGTAACCGATACTCATTCTATTATCTGCGATGTTGTTTACCGATGAATAATACGGACTGAATTTACTTTATGTTTGAAAGGTTATTTCGTTTCAACAATAATAAAGTAGTCACTATAAACCTGAAATTTTAAATAACCCAAAATTATTGGCTAAATGAGTTACAATTCCTTAAGAAGATATTGCTTATTACACCATAGGATGTAAACCTATAAGATGGCAAAGAAAGATGTATACTTTTTGTTGACAATCTCTGCAATTGAAATATTGTCAGGACTCATTGCTTCATTGTACAAAAACCTTTTAACCTGTTTGCTCTAGTTTTCAATTTTTCGTATGAATAATGGAATTGTGTAGGCTTCGACAACTGCTGTCCAATGTGATACAAGGTTAAAACATCTTCCATGATCGACTGGAGCACCTCCCGTTCCAGACGTTTCATCTCTAACTGCAAGTAATATCTTCAGTGGCGGCGAGTGCTTCGACGTAATTTTTTACTAGACTAGGACTCTGGAACAAGAATTCAAATATCGAATTTCAAAAGCGAAATACAATTGCTACATTCAAATTCTGCTTAATAAAATTTTCAAATCAAATGTCAGTCCATTTTACGAATTGAATACGCCTCTGTGTATTGTTTCTCGAATAGCATATGTAATCTGATGTACGTGGCAAATTGGCAAACAACTGTTGATATTTTACACCGGAAATAGTTGCCATTTTGCGCAACTTTTTTGCCTGACAACATCTTGACAGCACTTCTGCGAAGAACCTGCAGAGGAATAACATTTCAATTCGCGTTTCAATATTTTTTCAGTGCTTGTCTCTTCTTAATACGAGGCTACTTGTTGAAGTCGATAATAAGGTACTCTAATAATGTGGAAAAGTGATTATATTTAGCGAAAAAACCGGTGGCTGTCAATTCTGAAGTTCATCTTCGTGCTTGTTCTGAATAATAAATAATTCAGAAGAGTGCGGATACATGTCACACGTGGATAATAATATTACTTGGCAAAGATTTTGTCGTTACAGATGTCTGGATCATACGTTCATTATAAAAATAATTGTTATAATTGCATATCAATCAATCATATATTATATATTTCTGATTTTGCTATATTTTAATATAAAAAGTGATCGAACCAACAGAAGTTCATATTTATTTTGGTACAGGTATTTATTGATCTTCAATTATCATAAATTTCCCCGGTTTTTTTCATCTGAGCCCCTCTTTTCTTATTATTATATCTTCCAGAATTCGTTGATACCTAATTTATTTGATTTTTTCGGTAGCTGTTAAGTGTATTCTTGATTTCATGCGTTGTCTAAAGCCACCAGTGTTACTGCTTTAAAGGGAGAATGCAGTAATTTTATAGCCTCTCCTCTCTGGAGCGTCAAACAAGCCACCCGCGAGCCCCTTGTGGTCCAATAAGAGTTATATTGTGACCTAGGGAAACCGATCCGAATGAACCAAAAATATGAACGTAATGTGTATGTAGTATTAACAATTAAAAGGAAAACTAGCCTTGTATGAAAAGGTTAGCCAAGCATGTGCAATATGAAAAAACTCTTCGATAACTAAATGTATTTCATCCATGTCACTCTGTTTGCCTGTAAAGTTCTTGATTATAATTCTTGAACTGTTTGAATGTTGCATTATCGCATGTCCAATTCAACATGCGATCAAGATAAATAGCCGAAAGAAGAATTAGAATTCAACAAAATGATTGGAGATAGAAAATATACGAATCCCAATAAAATCTTCGAATGCATTATATACACGATATATAGTAATAACATTGATAATTGCTCTCACATATAAGTGAATATTTGTCTGGCTCCAACTTAAAAACGTCTTTATCGACGAATTATTGATGAAGAAAAACAACTGTTGCTCTCATATATAAGTCGATATATCTGCTTACTCTGATATTATTATTATTACTCTTATATTAGTTCGATTGTTGCATTATCGCATGTCCAATTCAACATACGATCAAGATGAATAACCGAAAGAAGAATTACAATTCGACAAAATAATTTGAGTTAGAAAATATACGAATCCGAATAAAATCTTCGAATGCATTTACACGCCGTCCTGTGTATATATCAAGAAGAATTTTTTGTCAAGGCTAGGTAACTCATATCAAAACTTATCACGTAGAGCAGACATTTCAGATCTTGAAAACGGCCGTGTTGTATATACTGTACCGCAATTCAAAACTAATTGATTTCCATATAGAGAAAAAGCGATGGTTAGAACGTGACGAAAAAGGAAAATCATGTAGATTACCCGATTCCTAAAATAGTTTATCGTCTATTCAACCATTAAGGTGATTAGAATATTTCAGCGTCCTAAGTTCACACAGTCAATTGGTCTGCGACTTGACATCTTCGAAAGATGGAAATCACGTAACGAATACAACAAATCTAGTCCAATTTTATCGATTATTTTCGCTTTGTGTGAATGTGAAGGTTTTTGAAACGTTTCAATGATGTTATGAACTAAACATTGTGAAGAAAACGTGCCTAATTTTCACAATTTCTATAAAATTTACTCCTACTTTATGTTTGGATTCCTTACTAATTATGTTTTTTTTTTCAGTGGGCGGAATGTCGAGGCCCCCGAAGCCGGCCGCCACAGCGAAGAAGGTAGCCCCTCCAGCTGTGCCGCACGAATTTCGGCACTCTGGTAGCTCCTTCGGTTCCGCAGGATACGCTTCTTCGGAGGATGCAGGCTTCCTGGCACCATCGGATACACCAGGTGTGCCCAGAGGTAAGAAGAATTAGTTATATAACACTGATCATTATGTAAAACTTGAAGTGGTATTTGTTTTCAAACCTTTAAATTCTAAACTTTGACCGCTTTATATTCGTAACAGTGAATGCGTATTACGCAATCATGCATATTCTGCTGATTTTGAAAAGATATCTTATCATTTAGATGTTACAACAACTTTGAACGAAAAAAAAACGAGCAAACTATTCCTTAAATTGAGTTTCAAATGCTTCTTCCTCAATTTTCAGTGTAATTAAAGTTGATATCTACAAACAAATATAATTTTATGTTATAATAGAAAGAGACAGAAATATCGAGGTCAGTATACTCGTATGTTTAGGAACAAGAATCGTTGCCTGATTAAAGACCATGTGTTCGATGTAAAATGAGAGAAAACTTTTGATAATAGAATGTAATTTGTTTAACATTACAACTCCAATTAATTGCCATAAATGTGAGTTGTGATACCCAAAATATCATTAGCAAAAATATCTTTTCAGTTGAAATTAATAATTGAGGATAAAAACAAAAAGCAAACTTAGTACGTGTTACACCACGACATTCTCATCGAAAAAACATATATTCTAGTATTAGTAGTGTAAAACTGTACATGCCCCTCTCAAGATTATTTGCTTGAAACTATGAAATTTATGCGTGAAGAAATCTTTTTTTTTCATATCTTGTATTTATCTTCCTTTATTAGTGTCTCAAATTTAATATTAAAATTTGTGAGGTCATTCAACGTTGCTAACTTCACTTTATGGGTCTCTTTAAAACTATACTGCAATGGTATATTCTGCAAGATCGACCCTGTACTCCAATCGCCTCCGCAGCAATTACGGCACTGGAATCATCTGTGGTGTTGACGACCACACACGTGTTTATGTGGAAATTCACAAACTGCCATTGAATTCAATTTACCAAGTGATTTATTATTTGTGACAGGATGTTTAAAAACGAAATCAACACAATTCTCGAAATGTGGTGCTCTGATTGCCACATTTTCACAATGAGTAAATTATTTGAATATATAGAAACATTATTTACGACTACGTTGCCAGTGAAGAGAGGGATGGATTTTGAGTTTCTTGTCAGAACTACCGTAGAGAAAATTTTATGTCTTGACAGAAATTGGGGATCAATAGAAAATTTAAAGGAGATTGTTGAATATAAAGGCTGTTTTTTTTTAAAGTATAGAACTTTAAATTGCAATAAAACAACGATGGATCATTCGATTGACAGGAATTTTTTTTATTCGAAAGATAATCTTGTGGCATTACATTTTAAATATGATTCCTGGCATATGACCGCCACGGCTGGCTCGGATGTATTCCAATCTGGACGTCCAATTTTCGATGACTTTTTCCAACATTTGTGGCCGTATATCGGCAATAACACGGCGAATAGTGTCTTCCAAATGGTCAAGCGTTTGTGGCTTATGTATGGATCATTCACTTTAGATAGCCCCACAGAAATTAGTCTAGCGGTGTTAAATCACAAGATCTTGGAGGCCAATTCACAGGTCCAAAACGTGAAATTAGGCGGTCACCAAACATGTCTTTCAATAAATCGATTGTGGCACGAGCTGTGTGACATGTTGCGCCGTCTTGTTGAAACCACAGCTCCTGGACATCATGGTTGTTCAATTCAGGAATGAAAAAGTTAGTATTCATGGCTCTATACCGATCACTATTGACTGTAACGTTCTGGCCATCATCGTTTTTGAAGAAGTACAGACCAGTTATTCCACCAGCCCATAAAGCGCACCAAACAGTCAGTTTTTCTGGATGTAACGATATTTTGACATACACTTGAGGATTATCTTCACTCCAAATGCGGCAGTTTTGTTTGTTGACGTAGCCATTCAACCAGAAGTGCGCTTCATCGCTAAACGATAAAATGGACGTAGTCTGCAAAGAACCATTATTGTCGAAATAAAATTGCACGATTTGCAAGCGTTATTCAGGCGTGAGTCTATTCATGATAAATTGCCAAACCAAACCGAGAATGATTCACTTCTCAGCTGTTAAATCGGTTGCCATCTTCAACAGTAATGCCAACTTAATATTCTATACCTCTAAAAAAAACACCCGTTATTAAATGATTTATTGAAAGTGAAGCAACTGAGAACATATCGAAATTATATGTTACTGGTGCTTTACAACAGCGGTACCCAAACTTTTTTGTGATGGAACTTGTATGGTTAACGAAACTTAGCCCTAAATTAATAATTATGTTATTTAGAGAAGCATTATAGCGGAACGGCCAGAAAGGCTTTATACATATATCAATATATTTAACTATCTTCATAGAAAAATCGATATTTTAATCATTTAATTGATATTTTTATATCACCCTCCCATAGTCAATGCAAATTTGCCATGCCAAACTATTTCGTAATTGAAATGTAATAAAAATAGAAACGAAGGAGAAATATTGGACACAATATTGGAAAAATTAAATCGGATCTTCTCATAAAAACATCAATGTTAAATACAACGATAATAATTTCCAGAAAAATCTATATTCAATTTTAAAAAAATAAATACTTTTTCAATAAAATTGTTTAATGTGAATTTGAAGTGTAAGTTTCACATTAGTTCCTCAAATAATATAAATGAGTTTTCATATATCGTAATATTTTCTGTATTGTCACCAAATTTCCTGTTATCCTTCGCATTGAAACATAGTGATATTTAGATATACCACCTGAAGATATTTCTCATTTTAACAACATTAAATAGCAGGTAGATCGACACCAACAATTTCATACCTCAATGAAAAATCATGCGGTGTCAAAACGGTGGATAAAAATATACACACTATTCGAAAGCAATACATCAATGACCGCTACATAAAAGGACGTTATCTTCATCCACCCCGTCCCTTGGTCTTCGCTTGACAGGAAGTCGTTACTTTTTAGTAGTTTATTTTCGCAATCTCCCGTCGTCGAATCCATCAATTATCGACAAACGACATAACCATGACGCGTCCAGATCGCTAAACGATCACTCCGAACCTCGATGCATTTGTCTCTCTGACGGTGTCTACGAGGTCCTCAGAGGTTGTCTGGAAGGCTACAATGACAGGACCGTCGCCATGTTTCAAGGTGACGATAGGTAGATGAAAAAAAGTGTCGTTTGAAACGTCACGAAAAAATATTTATCTATAGAAATAAAATCATTTCATTAGATTCAATAATTATATCAAGAAAACTAATTAGCAATTTCTTCTTCAAACAGCGCCCGGTAGGTCACATTTTCATCTTTCTACTTTTTTCACACTATTTTCTTATCATTCTTTCTATAGAAATAATTTTTCAGTACAGAGAGAAGCTCAGTGAGATGGGTTTGTCGCAAAGAGCAGAATACTCATATAGAATTCTTTAATCATAACCTCCCTATTGACAGAAGCCCAGTTTACCTACCTAGACAATTAGAAACAAGGCAGACTGTACAGATGCGAATACAAAATTCAGGGAGCAGTATAATATTGAAGGTGGTTCCGAATACTATGTTGATGTTGAACGGGTTTTTGACCTAATAAGCTCAAGACTTGTGAATCATACCTTCAAACGTCACTCAAGATACTTTATTTTGAATGGCGCTTGGTGGCAGGTTACTTTCGGTAACAAGAGGTTGTTGCAGATCTTGGTGCTCCTTTTTAATTCCTAGCTACCACACTTATTCTTGTCTTTCTTAATTTCATTTCTCTTCGTTGTTGTCAACAATCGGATGCTATCCACTTCTCAGGTCTTTTATATTTCTATGGGAAATTATTTCAGATATCATTTGAAAATTTACGAATCAACTAGAGATCTTGATGATTCAGATTTTTTGGTATTACGTGTTTGTAAAGTAGTTCTAAAGCAATCGATACATCATTAAACATATCAACTAAAAATTCATATTCTCAGCAAATTACAGACTGTTAAAATGCAAAACATTCATTTCTGGATTGATATCTCTATGGGAAATTATTTTAGATATTATTTGAAAATTTACGAATCAACTAGAGATCTTGATGATTAAAATTTTTTGGTATTACGTGTTTGTAAAGTAGTTCTAAAGCAATCGATACATCATTAAACATGTCAACTAAAAATTCATATTCTCAGCAAATTACAGACTGTTAAAATACCAAACATTTATTTCTGCTACAAATTTCCTACAAATTTACTACCTTTCGCTACAAATTGTAACAAAAATTTTTCGTTTCGTTGAAGTTACGATTTTTAGTGTAACGTAAACATTTTTGTTCATTTTTACAGTCTCTCATTTGCATTTCGTTTGCAAATCGTGTCTTCTTAAAAAAAATTGTCACTGCCCTACTTGTGCACAAGTTGAGTAATGTAAACTCAACTAATTACTGTTGATGTGAGTAACCGTAAGAATAATAGACAATAATACAATGTGCAGTACGCTGAAAATTCCTTGGACGGTCCTGATGGTAGATGTCAATCGCCTAGGTCCTGGGTGCACATCCTTCGTCCGTCGTCGCGAAGGGTTGTGATTGATGATGACTTGCGGAGTCGGTCATGTTTTCCCATCCTCATTTTTTCCTCAGTGCCAGTCCGCGTCCGACTTCGCGAATGGTTTTTCTTGTTTCTCGACCGACCGCTGTTGTCTGTCCATACCGCATTATCTTAACCAAGTAGCGCTTACGCTGTGGTTTTGTTTTGTGTACCACGGAGGAATTTCTCGTTGCACGTTATCGTTGATTTTTGTGTGAGCAGTAACTTGATCGTGCCATGTTTTGTTTTCGTTTTCAATACTCGACTTAGCATGAAAGGGAGACGATGGGAATTATTTAATTGATAACGATACGTCGCTTAATATAATAATACGCTGTCTAGCTAATTTGAATAGCAGCTTTGTGTAGAAATGTAGTAACAGCGTTGACAAAAAAAAGGAAGAATTCCAAGAATGTTACGTTTCCGTGTGACATGTTAACAAAATTTTCATATCACAAAGTACGTTCCTCGCTTACAATCACGAGGTATATAGATAGATACCTATTGGAGGTTAGATTCAAGCAACACAGCCAAAGACTTAGACATGTTAGAAAATCTGAAGATGATATCGATGGATTCTAGAAGATAGAGTAACACCAATTATGGAACTGATCTTACTGAGATTTCATTTTAGAATACTCATTAAAGTATCATATGTGTTTCTGAGTCTAATTAAACTTAGTTACATTCATCAGTTCTTATTACAATTGAATAATTTTTCTAATAATTGATGGATTGCTGGAAATATTTCAATAAACGAGTTACTTATAGCAAAATTGAAAACTTGAAATTATTTTCAAATTATTAAATTGCAAAGTGTAAAATTTCTTTTTTTCAGACCAGTTATCTTAAATTTGGCTTGAAGTCTTTTATAATATACAAAAACTAGTTGTGTTGTGGAATGTCTCAAAGTTAATAGTAATCGTTATATAACAAGGGGCGTGCTTCACCAGTTCGGGGTTGTAGGGTTAGACGTCTTCTTTATTTTTAAATAAGCAATTTTCTCTACTGGTTTTCTAATGCATGTCACGTAACAAGTGCATAGTTAGTTTCATACTTGCGTGATGGCCCCAGATGATCTAATGCCGATTGACTTTCCAACCGCATGTTTACGTAAGTATGTGGTTAGTAATTTTCTTATTCGTAAGCATAATTACACCCTGATTATAATCTACGGTATACCTGAAACTATCGATTTAATCATAGCTCCTTACCTTTTTTTGGTTCGGAAGTATATCCTGTTACATCCCATATACCTATGCAATGTTTATATTATATAAACTTCAGCCACAGTTTTCAAATGCAACGACATAGATTATGTGCAACTCATTTTTGTTATATTTCGGAATTGGTTTCGAAAACTCACTGAAATTCCTTATTGACTATTATGAATATGTTGTTTATTGAAGGAGGCTTATTTACGGTAAAACTGCTCGGAAAATGATGAAAACATGTTTTCTAGATTCATACACCTACGAGTGTCAACAACTGTGACGTACCTTTCACCATTCGATGACTTTTTCTAACTAACTAAGACATTAAAAACTCTTAAACTAAAACGAAAAGAAAGAGATTTCATCAATTCCTCCCACTACATATGTGGGATTCGATCTAAAAGTGCACGAAGGTACAATTACCTATAAAGGTTTTCTCCCTTTTGTATTTACAGGATAATAAACAGTAAATATTTGTTGGAATTGTTATGACTGTAGTATATACATACTATAATTAGGACAATTTAGTATGCCCTCAGAATATCTTGTAAGGAATTTTAAAATTTCCATAATCCGAAAAAATGTATGGAAAATAAGTTTACGATCTCAAGTAACTACGAATATCAAGAATATTATAAGAAAAGTTTCAAAGTTTCGAAATATGAAATAAAAATATTGCAAACAGAAACGAAAATAAAAACTGATCTTATTAGAAACTTTGAAATAGCGATAGAAGAAGTGCAATTAATTCGTTGAATAATCAAAGGGATATAGGTTCACCGTTGTTATTTCTTTCAGTGAAATGTTGAATCTTAATAATTGTTGTTCTCAATAGTTACATCTTACATTATTCGTTGTCTACAAAAACGTCTGCACATTTTGCGGTCGGGTTTACCAACCTAGTTGCATTATGTCTTATGTATATTTGAACGTTAATTCTGTTTTTTAAATCTCTACTTAGTATTTATTGATGCAACAAATTGCGACACTATGCAACAAATTCAAATGTTAACAATTTTAACGTGATACCTCTTTTCGAAAAAGACTAATGACAATAGTTATCAATTCCCAAAGGAAAAATATATGAAGATAGACTTTCACCCTTGACACATAGCTTTAAGACGAGTCAATCTTGCTACCATGTACAATATTCTAATAACTCTCGCTGCGATTAATTGAAATATTTATGTGTTGTTCAATCTAAGAAGCGAGGGTAAAGTAATGGAGTGTTTGTTATTACTTGTTCACAGGAGGAAACTACTGTTTGGCGAAAACTTGGTATGTTAACAAAATATAGTAAAAGTCAGTAATGGCTTAAATTTCATCTAAAGACTAAATAGAGACTAAATAATCAGTGAATCATGAATGTTTTTGGTTAGTTATATTACTTTTCAAACTGATTACATGCCTGTTACATCTCGCAATATTCCAGTCCCATTAACAGACGCACCTCAACATTTGTAATGTTAATTCTACCTTCAAGTGACTAACTTCTCCGAGTGACTAGAAACCCATTAACCCTTCAACCTTACGATCACTTAAGTATCGGGTAAGCCTCCATTTTTCCGTAATTTACCAAAGAAATTACACTCATAACTAGCGGCAGGCTGTCCCACAGGTATTTCGTTCCAAATGTAACACCTCGGAACTATTTACTTAATCATAGCTCTCTACCCCCATTAACCTTGAGTGCGTCGAACATGATTTACTACGCACAATCAACGGTAGAGGGCACGATAACTGGTCTTCGCTTGTTCTTCGTTTTTCCTCTACGGCCACGGCAACGATTTGTCATGGAACATTTGCGCATTTCGCCGATGGCTACCATTTTCAAAACATTGAAGCTATTATTAATGTTACCATCTGACAAGGACGAGCCCGGAGTTATACTCGCTCCGGGTAATTATTATTTATTAGTGGGTACGTAGAAGTAGAACTTCTAAAGGATGTATACGCGATGGTTTGTTCGAGGAAGGGCAACCGTTGTACAACGCTGTGGGAAAATTTCTAGACAGATCTGTTTTTCAGATATTCGACGGATCTTTGAGTCTTACGTAGAAATTGAATCCTGTAAATTGAGCTCCCTAGTAAGTCATACAAGAACAGCTATCAAGGTTAATGAGATGAATCATACTTAAACTAAAATTGTCGAAATATAATATATGTTTTTTTTTATTGATAGCGTTCGATCAGTATGGACGTGTGCAAAAAGTGCTCCGATAACTTTTTCGTTAACAATAAATATACGTTGTGCAAACTATGCAATGGTAAATACCTGTTATCGTGTGTTTCACTGAAGGATTCATGGATAAAAGCATTAGATAATGTTAACATTTTTTGGGTTTGTGATTCCTGTGTTGATAAAATGAATGTGGCTGTGGTTTATGTAAATTCCGAAAGTTTTCAAAATACTGTAGTTCTACAAGAGGATATTAAACATCTTGTAAGAGAAAAGATTTGCTTCAGAAATTATTCAATAAGATGGAATATACTATAAATCTCCAAAAAGAAGTAATTGCATCATTAAATGATGATCTCTCAAAAATCCTGCAGTTTACATTACGAAAATGGATAGATCAGCAACTCCGAATCCCGATATACCAAAGCCAAGAGCTGGAAATATAATTCAAGCTAAAGATGTTAAAAATGCAATTGCATCAGCTGAAAACTTCATTGGCAAGGACACAAATAAGCCTCCAACTCTTAAGGACGGTTATCAAGGTAATAAACCTGGAGAATGGACTCAAATTTTGAGGAAGAAGAAAAAATCTATGATTCAAACGTATGTGGCGTCGAAAAATCTAAGGTTCTTCATGTGTCAAGACTACACCCAAAAACAACTGTCGAAGCTCTGGGAAACTTTCTGAAAAATCACTTTACCTTAGTCAAATGTGAGGAGTTAGATTCCCGTTATCCAGAAAGTTATTCATCTTTCAAGGTGACTATCCCATAGTCCGAATACGACAAAGCCTTGAAGGCTGAAAATTGGCCGATTCATGCTAGTGTGAATCATTTTTTTCAACGCGGAAAATTGAAACAGGTCCAGTTGTAGAAGAGGTCGCCCTTTGTTTTAAGGCTATATTGAGCCCCGTGAAGAATATTGGTTTGTTTGGAATGATACAGTTGAATACTCAGTGTATTATGAATAAATTCGACCTTATTGAAATTTTTCTCCAGCCACTATCTCTAAGTGCTATCTGTGTAGCGGAACATTGGTGCAACCCAAGCAGTTTACCTTTTGCCATAATACCCGGATACACCCAGGCGGTTGCCTTTTGCCGCACAAGCAGCATACATGGAGGTACATTAATTTTCGTAAAATTTGATCTAGAATTTAAGATTGTTGAAATCGCGGATTTGTGTGTTGAACGACATTGCGAATTTGGTGCCGTTAAACTAAAATTTAACTCAATATATGCCACTTTTGTCAGTGTTTATATACCTCCGGCGGGAAATTACGAACTGTTTTTGCAGAGACTTTCTTATGTTCTACTTTCTAATATTCTTAAATGAGTAATTTCCTTCTTTGACTTGTCCTATACATTTCTTATGTCTTACTGGATTAAATAAATATTATTATTATTATTATTATTATCACATGGCGTTTGTGTATTGTAGAATTAATGTTAACAGATTCCTAGCACAAAACTTGGTGGAATATTTCCAATAGTACCTTATAACTACAACCTCTAGGGAAAATTCCTCATGCTTCAGGGTACTAACACATTACTAAGATTCGCACTTATAACTCTTGATGCTTGAGAACTAGTCTCTTCTTAGGTAGTGAAATGTCTTTCGCAACTATCGCAATAATATTCTATATGTTTTTGCAACAGTTGAAAAATTAAAAACCATCTCCGTAGGCCCTTAACCGTTGTATATCCTTTTTATTCAAATCGCACTAAATTGTTGAAATAAGTGAGCAACGTCATGTCCAAATAAAAAATATGTTAGCTTCTCTTTTGAATGATTTAATTTTTAATGAAGCCATGTATTCAAATATGCATATAAATCCAATTGGACTTGAGAAAACTGAGGATAATTGGACTCCAAAACGAAATACAAGTACCATAAGAAGCCTTCGTACTTGTTGATACAAATTAAAAGCATTACCTTCAGGCTACAATCGTTTCGCAAATCGGAATGGTGGCAACGAAGATTACAGGTTTTCAGACATTGACATTACTACGAGTACATCATGCGTGTGATTTTCCATCTTGTTGATCGTCATTAAAACGTCAATTTCGGTGCAACGACTCCATTATAACCAACTTAATCCACTCCATATGCCGACTCTCATTTTCCTTCGGAGACAACCGATGGCTTCAATTTCTCTCATGTTGCGAATAAAGCTAGTTTATTGGAATCGATTTTTTGTAACTGATTAATTAACAGACCACACAGCGACTCATTATTTTTGCAGAAAAGTAGTAATCTAGAAGTCTTCCTTGCCGAGAGAAATTTTTTGGTAACCCCTTTAAATAAAAGTATAGATACCCAACTTCAATGTTCACCGACACAATGACACGTCACAATTCTAAACCGGGAGAGTTATGAAACAACTGAGTTCATTATGAAGCCCCCTATGAAGGGCCCTGAAAATGTGAATGTTTACAAAGACAATAAATTGATAATGATTATTTTCGGAACGAAATCATTATTGGACACCCCTAGGGATCCATTATTGCTCGATATTGTTTCAAAGAATGATATATTCTTTTTGAGCGATGTGAACTGTACAAAGTTATACATTGATTTACAAATTCATCTTACTATACAATGCTAATAATACCCTTTCCATGCACGTGTATCTCAGATTTGTTAGATCGTTACGGTTTCATTGTTCTATTCTCAGAAGAGAAACGCCTTTATCGTTTATTCATTTCGTTAATATATGTGAGCTGGTATATTTTCTGTAATTAGAGGTTGTTCATTATAGTTACAGTCTCTAAGAGAAGAATTCCCTAATTGATCCTATTTGAAATTGTCTGTTAACGATGATTTCATTCTACAATGTGCATAGTAAACAGATTGAAACCCCAATGGCCGTTCGTAACAGGAGAAGAAAAAATAAACAAAGAAAAATCTCGAATTACGATTAATTTTTCTAGAAAAACAGTTTCTTTTATTAAAATTTGTTATTGAGTGATGTGTTAAGACTTTTTCTGGAATAAATAAATGCAATACCGACTAGAAGATATTTCATCTATATCTTATTGACCTGGGGCTTATAAAAGTTTCCATAATTGGTTTATCATTATACGCTGAATAAAATCTTGTGTGGTAATGTAAGAGGCCACAGGTACCTACCATGTAATTTCCAATTTAATACTCTTTTAAATTGGTCTAATTTTTTGCGAAGACACAACTGTTGCTAGAGGCATGTTAGAATCTGACGTTACTAGTTTTTTCCCATAGCAATAAGATGTGGCCTTCGTATTATTCGAAGAACACCTGGTACCTGCTTGCATTAGAATACGGTGTTGAAGATTACGATATTCTCTTAGTTATAGTAATAATGAGCAAATAGTTACCTGAATTCTGGTTCAATGAGATAGTGTTTTTAATGATGAACAAATAGTTCCAATCGTTTGACATACTCTTTCATGCAATGGATAGAGTTCTTCAGTTATAAAGTTATAACTTATTTATTGTCAACAATACATTCTTCTTTTCGAACATATTCATTGAATGGCTTGTTTCATTTTCAACCCGATTATTACAAAAAATAAATGAACAAATAATGAAATTTATCAATATATTTCAATGTTTTCAATAATTAAACATTTTTTCGTGAAAATTGTATTAAATATTTTATTCTAAAGAATTATCATGGTATTAAAATTTATTAATATAATAAAAACATTAATAACAAGCAGTAAGATGCAAATTATTGAAATCACCAATTTAGTATTGAAGAAAGAAAATGTATGAAGAATTGAATTTGCATTATCCTGGAAATCTGATTGTACCTATTGTAAGAATAATTCTGTACCGTTTTCGACAAATCTTCCAAATCAACGTTGGAATTTCTCGAGACTAGTTAAGATTGTTCCTCCAATCTTCGTAGCTAAATCTTTGAATCCGCCTTCTTAATGAGCCCTTACTTTGAAAGGTTTTTCATGTATTGCTGTCGTTAAACCAGTTCGCCTTTGGTTGTAAAACCGATCGGTATCTTTCAACAAAATGAGAAATTACCTGAAACGGTGAAACCATAATATGGACTTTATCGAATTTATAAGATTGATACCAATCCAATTAGCGAAGAATTAGTTCGACGACTTTGAAGTCATAGTTCAGGGAGTCCTATCAATATACGGAGACATATAGACAGTTCGTTCTAGAATTAGTTTATCGAAGTTTTTTCCATAAACGGTGCAATCTGATGAAACCTTTCAATTTAATATCTTAATTCATTCATAGGTCCATAATTTATGCGTACTTTCGTGATCTAATGCAAATTTAAAAACGAACAGATAAATTAATTGTTTAGATTTAATAGATGGAACTTGGGACTTGTTTTCAGAGATATAACAAATCGTTTCTGTGAACTTTGTCTTTAAATATGTTCGTATTCCAGGAAATTCAACTCATTTGTTATTGAACTGTGACTGTGATACATCGTTTTGTTCGAAGTTTATTGTATATTGTCATGTTTGCCCGATGTGACTTCAGTTCTGTTCTCCTCTGACTCATCAACCCGTCGTTTGAAGAACCGGATATATTTTTCGCTTAAATACACATTTAAGCGAAATTTTTGCGCCTTTTTTGTACAATAATTATGGAAATTCGAAGTTCTCACAAAAAAAATATTAAAACTGAAGCTGAACGTTACATATCAAATTTTTTCTGATTTTCCGATCATAATGTCTTCTCTGAAGGCAGGATGTGAATTACCACGGCAATCAATAATCAAAAAATGTTCATTTTTCATTTTGGTTATTGGATATGATATCTTTGAAAATTATATAGGTCGTTGTAAGGTTTCGCAACGTTGTTGAACCCGAGTGAATTTGATTTAATTTTCATCTGTGGCAATATTAAAAAGGCAAAAGCTAAGGAACCTATCACGGAAGTTAGCCAGGCCATTTTTTTTTGTTTATTAGTTAATTACGTATGCCATTCGGTCAAATATCAGATTTTCAATTCATCTAGCATTCGATGGTGAAGAAAACCACAGAAAACTTCACCCGTGTAATGTACAATCTCTTTTATTGTTATTTTATTACATTTTTCTTGATTTTTACATAATTACAAAAGTTACATACATAAATAATTAGCACGGGCAACTGCAACTTGAGCGGCAAGGTGCCTACCGACTGAGTGCTACAGATGGTAAAAGTACCGAGTATTATCTGCTTCTAAAACTTACAAACATCGATATGAATTTCTTGCTAAATTAAAGAATCAGTGATGAAATTTTGCTTACCTGAGGACTTTATGTAAATTGAACTCTGACAGCCTTTTCTATTCCTACTCTATCTTCCAACTCGAATTCGATCTTTCTCATTATTGGATTATAATGATCATAGTTATTTTTCATGAGATTGTCTGACCGCGTAGAGATTGATCTGTACTTACTCGGGTTATTGGCCTACACGTCAAGCCATTCCCGAAGGCGTCGATGTTGGAAAAGCTCATTTCAATTGTCATTGAATCATCCATGTATCTTGCATAATATTCAATAGTATCATTTCGAAAATACTACCATCTGTTCGGCGATTGTAACATCTGATTAACTCGATTTAGATGAATACGAAAGTGGTATAAATTGTCACTAGGAATTACACATCGCAACAACGACGTATAGCGATGGCGGTGATTTGGTGATTTCATCTACTGATAGTTTTTTATTTTCACTAAGAGCCACTAAGCATTCTACGACTGAAATGAAAAGTTGATACGATCATAAGTACTTTTTCTTTGTTCTGTATGGTAGTATCGTTATGGATGCCTTAGACTGTTATTATTCACTCAATAATATTTTTGTCTTTCCCTCGTACATTGTCACATTTGACGTTCTAGATTTATGGAAATATTCATCATTTCAGATTAAAAGTTTTCATACCGTGATTGATCGATTTCCAAACGAAAACAAATATTGTAGTAACAAATCAAATAAGGAATATTTCTTATATCAACACGCGTACCTCTCTTTTCATATCGAGCGAGATTAGAACGCGACAACTGCGATGATAACGCAGTAATTAAACGGATTTTCGTCGTAAATAAGAACGGGAATCAATAACAAACATCGCCTATCGATTCTCGTATTACGGCTGAAATCATTGCGACCTAATGAGCGATAATCTCTGGAATTATGCCGATTTTCTATTAATTAATAAACTTACAATCGCTACAAAAACGCCATGATTGTAGCCGTTTCATCCTCGGCAATTAATATGGAATTATCGCGAATCATTTATGAAAGAAACTAATGCCCGCTATCGCTATTATGCTAATTGAGATGATGAATTAGTTTTCCTGCTATATGTTTAACTATTCTAGATTTGCTCACATACTCCTTGAAGATTTCAATGCGAAGACAAGTCCAACTACCTATAAGTGGACAGTAGACTGCGGTTTTCGGCTTCAATATTTGAGCCTGTACCTACTGGTTCAGTAAATCCGGTTTACAACGCTGAAAACTTTGGCTATTGTGATCGAAATACAGAATTTTTTTGGGATTTCCAAGAAAAATCCTCTAAAGTAGGTAAATTTAATTAAATGCTATTGTTTTTGAACTATTTTAAATTAACTACACAATCAAATAGTAGATTCTTCTGTAAATTGAAAAATTATTTGTTAAGTATTTATCTTAGTCTCGATAGATCAAGATGTTGGGTTGGATTAATGGACTGTATATTTCTTTAATTATTTAAGTGTATTGACTTTTCGTTGTATTAAAAGAACTGTGTGTTCCTTATAAATTTATTTAATAACATCTCTTCTGTCGTAACTCTACAAATACTAACATAAAGCTTCCACTTTTACAATAATGTTTTTCTTTGTATAATAATCACTCTTGTTCATGTCATTGAGGTAGATACTACCGCCCTCTCTGTGCAATAAAGCATGACCAGGCTAATTATTGGTGATCCTATCTAATATTACAACAACGTCTATAAAATGTGAATTCATTTGGGATATTACAGGTAACACCAAATCCGTATTTCCCCAAAGTATCAGGTATTACAGTATTTACTGAAATAGGATTACAATTCAATGGAATTGCCTTAACATTATCAAGATACGGCTATCAAAGATGAATTACGAAAAATTCTAATTCAATTCTATAAAGGTGAAGATATTTTTTTAGGATTTTCATAATTGTTCATAATTAATGAATATAATTTCATTATATATTTTCATAATTCATTTCATTTCAAAGCGTTCGCATGAATGCCATTTACTACTTCAGAAGCACTCAGTGCACGAGCGAAATTTTACATTAGTTTCAACGAAAATGTTGAAAAAAAGGTAAAACAATATATAAAAAGTATACAGGACATGAAAGTGTACATCAACATGGGAAGCTAGAAATTCTGATTTACGTTTGCCAAAGAAAAATTAGTATAAACAAATTCACAAAAAGATTATTCTGTGAGAATTTCTTGTAAAATTCATTAGGAAATTCTATAAATTTCTTACTTTAAATTTAATAGAAAATTCAATACTTCTATTGAAAATTACTTCCAAAAATTCTTGTTTGGTGCTGTGCTTCATTATTGTGATTCATTATTATTTTTGAGAGTGAAATGTGCGGTTTCCTTACGGAATAACTCTTTGCCTTTTCATAATCTTTCATCGTAAGGTTACTTAAAAATTTTAATGAATAAGAAATGCTTCTTATTCATTGACTTCTTTACAAACGACTTTTTCAGATGCTGACAGAATACTAACAACAAATTTGAAAAAACAGGTATAAATATCAAGGAAATTTTAGGATTCTATGACCTTGTCCTCCTTATTCATTTTATTTCTGCAAATAAGCAACACAAAAAAGAAAAGCTACATTCTCTCTCACTCCTAAACCGCAATGCGGAGCAATAAAAATCGGTAAATAAAAAAATGAATTATATATGAAGCAGCAGTAATTTCAATGATAAAAATATAATAATTCCAAGAAACATGAAGTTTCTGGTTTTCTTTTAGTTTCAAAAAGCAACGAAGAATAGAAAAAATATCAACTGTTGTTCGTAACTTTAGTGTCCAAAACAAAATAAACTTTGAAAAGCTATTCGATCAATCGCGTTCCATATGGCGTTACATGAAGTCACTGCAAGTACCTTGATTATCATTTTCAAACAATTGCATTGTGACATGTTCACATTTTCATACATAAATATGGAAGAAGTAGTTAAACAAAGGACTATTGAAAATGGAATTGTCGTTTATTACCGATATTATAAGAAGCACAATTCCGTAGTGAAGTAGAGAATCGGGCAGGGACGTGGGAAGCTCGTGCGTATAAGTATTTGAACCAAAATTAATAGAGCTCCAGTAGTGTAAGTGGAAGCTAAGCGACTGGGAGCACCACATTGGTAGAGTAAACCTCTGAAAAGTTGAAACGACTTGATTGAAAATGTATATGTGAAAACAAAAAAATCAATTGAAAATAAAGTTGCCCAAAGCAAGTTCAACACCAAGACTGCCTCTCGTCTTGGTAAGCAAAGATGGTGTTGGTCTTGGTCTTGCTGCAAGAGTTTAGCAAAGTCTTGCAAGTACCTGATAGATTGTACTTTTTTATTCAACATTTCAAAACACAAAATATTATTTAATTATCTTCAAATTACTCAAACTCGCTTAAAAACAATTTCAAGAAATGGGTTAGCGATTTTTTTCATTTGATGGTATAGCCAAATTTCTGATTGAACTTCACATAAATTTTTAGCACTGCCAAAGAAAATTCTGCTCAATGTGAAATGTATGTTAAATAAATATTAAAAAATAAATCTCAAATACTAAAAATTTTCAATTGTATGTTAACCATTGAAATGTTCACTTTAAAATTGTAGCTGAGAACGAAAAGAAATTATCGAACATATTCGGATCCTATTGTCAACGGAAACATTTGGAATGAAGTTAAGTAAAGTAAGTTTTGAATTCATGGAATCAATTAAGATGAAAATTCTGACCATGAATAACCCAATTATCTCGATTAAAAATATTGTTTCCGTCATAAAATTAATATCCTCGAAAGATTATTGTTTTAAAATTCGAAAATCTATAACTGAAGCCTTTCTCTTATTGCCTTTCAGTAGGTATTGTGCCTACTGGAAATTGGACCTACTAGAAATTTAGTTTACTGGAAATTAGGCCTTCTTGGCATTATGCCCAATGGCCATTGGGCCAAATGCACAGTGAGCATTGTGCCCACTGGACATTGTGTCTACTAGACAGTCCCTTATTTTACTAGACTTATGCCTACAGAAAGTTTAGCCTACTGGACATTTGACCTACTCGACATTGTGCCTGCTGGACAATGAGTCTACTAGACATAGGACCTACTCGACATTGAGCCTACTAGACGATGAGCCTACTACTAGGCTATACCTACTATTAATATTATTCATTTATAATTATTACTATTCTTAAGGCTCAGGAAGGAATATTTATCTCCAAAACGTCCCACATTATATCATCTTCATAAAATCGGTATCTGCTAAATCACAACTTTGTCAAAATTAATGAATAATTGTAATTTACGTGTTAGCACATATATAAAAACATCGAACTCATTTTTTTTTAATCGCTTTGATTTAGAAAAGGCTTTTTTGTCTCTTTAGTATTCAGAGGAATTTCTGGCTAACCATTCGCTTCGGAAGTTTATTAGTCTTCTTCACCTTTTGCCGATAACCCAAATATTTTTTTGAAAGTCTTTTATATAAATATATATATATATATATATATATATATATATATATATATATATATATATATATATATATATATATATATATATATATATATATATATATATATATATATATATATATATATATATATATATATATATATATATATATATAATTTAATATAAGAATGGAGGAAAACATCCTATGACTCAATCAGAAATACTTCTGAAGGAAGTGTACATACAATGAACATTTAACTAAGATTTTCAGTGTCTGCCTTTTTGTCCTTATTATTTTTTTTTTTGTGTGCAACATTTCAAAGATAAGGATTTATCTTTTTCACAAAAACATTGAAAAATATTGAATTATTTATATCTCATTGTTTTTTCAATTTGCAAGGTAACGTCAACTGAAATGAAAATGTTTCCATCAAAAATCTTGTTATTGCTGAAACAGTAATGAACACTAAACATTTACAAGAGGCAATTAAACCGTTCGGATTTTTTGAATTTTGTAATAGCGGGTAGTAAATAAACATTATTACTATTCAAAAAAGCAACCAAATGATACTAAAAGGCTCAAATGTGAGTTTCAATAAACTGCAAAACTGAAAATCATGCAGCTCAGTCTTGTTCTTGCCTAAATCTTGCAGGGTGAGGTTTTGTCTTGGTCCTAAACTATTAGGCGGTTTTGGACCTATTATGACCAATTAGGCGGTCTGTAGTCAATTAGGCCCAAAGACTGCTAGACTTTTTGGGCGACACTAATTAAAAGATCTTATTCCTTTAGGAGGTAGTTACTGTGTTTCGAAGATTTCCATTACATTGTAAACATGTTTATTGTAATGACAAGCATAAAAATCTCACGGATATTTCAATTAATCGAATACTTTGGACATCCCTAATACGTTTCGAGTACTCGAAATTGTCGAATTGTGTCCAACGTTGAATTTACACGGGCGATTAGAATTTGCGTGGCGTGAAAATAACATCGGTGAACGTGTTGAATTAAATTCGTTAGATTCGTTTAGCGTTCACATGAATCGTTTAGCGTACAAATGAAAAACAGGTGTGCGTTGTTGCATGTTTGTAAAACTCATTAAGTGAATTAATTCGACGATAAATTATGCGGGATGGTCCGTTCCCATTAGATTACACAGCAGATTCGTGAACGTACTACGAATACTCATTCTATAAATATATATATATATATATATATATATATATATATATATATATATATATATATATATATATATATATATCCACCAAAGTTTCTACCCTCCAAAAATTCTCTCAGGAATTGAGAGAAATTATATCATCCTATAGTGTACATGTCATTTAACGGTCCTAGATTATTAATATTCTATTCTGATGTCTTACTATTAATTATATACTGCAATTACAGATCGCTTAATCAAACAACCTGCCATTTGGACGCATGAATTATGTATTAAAGTTAATTCATCTGCCTAATAAAGCATACTCCTAGAAAAATATTGAGTTCACGTTTCAACTCCACAAGGATATTTTTTGAAACACTAGGTATATATGGTAAAACATGTATTTGTTTCGTGAATATTTTCGAAAATCCTGAAGGACGTTTTCTACTACTTGAGCTGGACTGTTTATGTTTTTACTCATCAGCCGGATTATCAATAATTCCATATATTAACACGTTTGATGTATCGAAAGTGATTAAGCTGTCAAGTTGAACTGGAGGTTCATAATTACGTGATATGTACTTCTTTGTTATAACTACTCATTGATTATATGAAAAATTGTAAACCCCGTAATTCCGTTGAAAATCGTTCTTTATTGAAAAGTTAATTCAAATAGATTTTTCGTCGATTTAACATGATATTTGACGTTCACATTATTTTGACGCATCATTTGTGCCATTTCCTTATCAATAACAATAGTTAACACCATGTTCTAAACCGCTTAATACACATCAACACACAGAAAATACCGTTTTGAGATTGCTAAAAACGGTAATTGGAACTGGTGCCTAAAAAGCCTAATAAAATGACGTTAATCTCTCCACGTTTTGTCGATACATTTATCTTACTCAATTTACAAATTTATAAATTTTCAATAACCAATAACTTGACAGTATGTTTGTTCTTAAATTTAATTATTATACTTTATCTCATCCAATCTGAAGATGAGACATAAATAATATCGAAACTGCAATAACAGATTTAATAGATGGTATCTATTAAACAAAATTGCTACCACAATATCCACTACCTGAAGCGTGTAAAAATCTAATTCCGAGTAGAATATCTTCGTAATAACAAGAATAGCATAGATGTGTTGTATATCTCCTTAAAAATAAGTAACGTTCGCATGCAATAAACCTGACGGATACATATGGACGGTTATGAACGTTGTCGCCTCCGATTGCAGTCTCGCGATAGATTCTCCGAGTTGTCTTCCCTTGTGAGGCTTCGATCTTGTGGACTATAGCAGGTGAACGGCCTGGAGAACTTTACTTACAAGTAAGCTGAGCGAATCTGATACTTCGATCGATGTACTGAGCGAATTGAATGCAACTATTAGGTCTGCAAATAATTTCTAAGCCTTCGATCGATCGACATGTTATACAATTAACGGAGTTACAGTAATGAGACCAACACAATGTGGAATAAATATGAGTATAACTAGTTCGATCTAGCCGATATTTGATATGTATTAGACGTACCTCATGAGGAACAACAGGTTGTTACAACAATACTATAGATTTATTGTTTATTTTGGAATTTATTACATTCATATTTCTTGTCAATTTCTTGGAAGTTGGATGCCACATTTCGAGTCCCTGACAATTTCGATGTACACCCGAATTCTTAAGAGAAATTTCAAAATATATTGTAACACAAACACAAACGCCTTGTGAAGAATTATAAAATTTTCAATCTGAAATTAAGAAAAATTGCAGTGGAATATTCAGTTTGGTAATTCATTGTTTCTTTTCTACACTTTCCTATTCTTTTCAAACAATCATCCATTATTTTTCATGAACCATTGCAGAACGGTTTTCTTTTGAATATTTCTATCGACCTGGCATATTTCTCGAAGAAACTACAGATCAAAATATCGAAAATGAAAACATGATTTCTTTTTCGATATTTTTCAGTAGTTTGCGTTGTTCTTCTTCTGAAATTTTTCCATACTGATCTTCTTATGCATATCCACCAAAGGAAGTTTGCGATAACATTTTCGTAGTCAAGACATTTTTATCCGTCTGATCCTTTCCGATTATGCATTAAAAAAATAATAGAGATTATATATATATATATATATATATATATATATATATATATATATATATATATATATATATATATATATATATATATATATATATTTCCAATTTTTTACAAAAATTGATTGATCCATTATTATCTACAACATCACTCATCAATCAATCGACAATCAATCATCACATCTGGTGATTATATAATTTCTTTTTAAACCATTGAAAGTCTTAATTACTGAAATTAGATTTGAATTTCGTACATACCAAATTCAATTTAATATAATTTATTACTGAATTTGATTTTTGCTTCAAATAATAATCGTCAATGTTAGAAACGAATTTATCAGAATGGACGTCGTCTACAAAGCTTGAAAGAGCGTACAACGGTCTTCGTTTTTTTTCTACGGCTCGCGGAAGCCGATGACGACCTTTCTGGCCTCTCACTGTTCCACTGAATAGTCAGAAAAACTTGCCGGGCTCAATACGGAAAGGGAAAGAAATGCGAGAATTCTTTCAACTGGCATGACTACTCTCCGAGACCACGAGGGTCTTCTTCTGCCTTGTTACATATCAAGAATCTAAGCCGAGCAGTTCTTGTAGACACAGACCGATGGACAATAAATCCGAAGTGAACGTCTCCTAACTAATTTAGAAGGTCGTTAAATATTTTTTTGGAACAGAAAACGTTCGTCAAATTCTGTTTCTAAATAAAATAATGGGTCGTCGTTTTTTTTTATTTACGATTATTTTCCGGATCTCTTCCTTTTCGTTATCGTTGGATCGTATCGCAAACATTTCTTGGAAAGTCAACTCATTAATGAAATTTTGATGATATAGTGCACCTCACAAGGAGAGATGAGGAATCGGAGACGTCTAAACTTGAAAAACTCAAACCTGAGGGTTATTATACCTGATTAAAAAGCGTTTCCGTTGTTTGGTGTTCACTTTGGGAAGATACGATTGAGCATACATCTTTCGGAATATGAACTATCTAAGAACTAAAGTCACTTATACCGAAAGAGCCGATACCGATTGAAATCAGAAATATGCAATTCACTTTTAATTTTTGTTTTGTTTCACCAAGTATTGTCTCTGTCGATTAATTAAATTTTACCTAACCCTAAATATCTTATACATTCACCAGAAAATTGATTTTTATTATCAATTTCTTTGCAATTACTTTGGAACTGGGCATTATTTATTAGTTCCTTGAACGGGGTAGAGCATGGTTCAATCATCCCTCATCGGGGTTCTCGATGGGGGATGATTGAAATTCCGAAACGATCGGCCGGATAAGCCCGATGCGACAAACCTACTCATTATCTTTTTTCCGGGGTCGTATTCTCCGCCATATCAAATTTCGCATGCGGAATGCGTGTAATTCCGTGAGTTATTTCCGTTCAAACTCGACCAACTTTATTTCCAATCTGATAAGGGATACGTTCCCAGATTAGGGATGTAAATTCAGCATTGAACGTGACCCCCCATATTTTTACGAGCGCCTGTCTTTATGCTAAGAGACATTGCGCAGTTGACATACGTTAGCTCTATATAATAACTGTGGTACTTACTCAACAACTTGGGGAAGTTTAGAACAAATATGTGTTAGAATTTCCTACGTAAACTTGGCGTGCATGTTTATCATGAAAGTAAACTGTTTAAGACCTAACCTTAGTGCCTTGAGACTTTATCCTACGTTATTATATATAACTGGTTCAGTATTACTTTTCGAAGGATGAGTCAACAAAGTTACGTGTATAGAACTTATCTTTGTCAAGAATATTGTCTCAATAATACAGTAGTTTTATTTATGTGAGTATTCAATATAGACATTTTTCAGTTGAACAATTTCAACTTTTCTAATTTTTATATTACTTTTTTCCGAAAAGTGCAAAAATCATTCGATAATTTCGCTTTTTGCTTTCTGAAATCTGTGCATAGACATGATAACATTGTAACAAGTTGATATCCAATATCTGTAATACATTACAGATATTGGCGAAACACGTAAGGGAATCACTTCCGAAGATTTAACTTAAAATGTAAGGTCTATGTACTCGCAAGTATATATGTTATTCCCATTGTTTCGATTGAACAAAATATAGTTTGACTTTCTGTTTTCAAAAGAAGCAAGTCAAGGTTTTCAACGTTATTTTTTAAATTTATTTCTTATTTTTTTCTTGTTTTATTTTTTGTAAGTTATTCAATTATACTTCTTTTTCAGTCTTCAACTATTGGCTGTGCACTCGAAACATTAAAATACTCCCGGACAAAATTGTCGAGAGCAATCGAGTTAATTAAACGTCATAGCCGGTACAATGGATGGTATATTTTTGTGAAGTCGAGAGTGCTCCAGTATTTGTATCGAAACATCAAACTTACTAATAAATAAATTATATAATGACTAAACTAATAAATTATATGGTATAAATATAATATTAATATATTGTATCATTATATAATCGAAAACATATTGTTAATTGCATAAATTATACCCCTCACGCTATATTTGTCTGCGATTTGCGTACTAGAATCTAACAGCCGGAAATTATGAAGATGAAATTTTGACACCGAATGAAAAGTATTTTTCGAGTGGAAATTGCTACCCTGCAGATATCTCGCTGAAAGCAGTAAAAGTAACACATTCACAATTAGCGCGTCTCTGCGCTCTTCTGCTAACCACTTGTTCTAACAAGAGGCACTAGAGGAACCGACGTGGCAACGTCGCAATGTCAAGAGCGATTATGTACTTCTTTGTGCTACCTTGTATGGCGCCGGTGTGTTTCGTGACGAGATGCCAGCATGAGAGGGAATTCTTATTTGAATAAAAGGATTCTTCGGGTATGGTTTTTGCCCTCGACGATGGTTATAAAAGGCTCTCTCACTGTCACGTAAAGTGGAGTTTTTATCGATTGCAATTCATTTATAGGTTTTTGAATCGAAACAATGGGAATAGAGTTAATTTGAATTGTAATACCAAGGACGACACTAACAGAATGTTATTTGCTCATTCTGAGATTCAGTTTTATTATCAACAATAATTTTTTATAGTATCTTCATTATTATTTATTGTATGTGCAAGAGCATATGATAGCATTAATTCCAAGTTCTTTCTATCTACAGAAGGTTTACGCAAAAATATCGACGTTATGCCAAGAAGAAAAAAATATATGTATATGAAATATCCTCGATACTTAATAGCAACTATAAAGTTTACACTTTTGTGATATTCACCGTCTTTAAATTAAGGAGAATTCAAAATTGTTCAAAAGGTACTTCAGTGTAGGATAATTATACGTTTTCAAAAATTTATATAAGTACGTTTTCATTAATATAGGTACGTAGTATGAACATTTTCTATTTCACTCTATTGATTTAATCTATAGGTCCATTTCGGGCTGCAACAAATAAAATCAGATGAGCCATTGTGATCGCTTACGTCTATTGAGGATAAGCGATCACAAGGAAGAAGAATTGATTTTCTATCAATTTCACAGAATAGCTTCTGAAAATATTAAATGAAATCAATTTTGACGTTGTTTGTGCAATATGACGAATAATTTAAATCAGTTGAGACACTTGTAGGCATTTTTTACATAATCACATTTGTTTTCGAAAAGGTGTAATTTCTACCCGACTAACGCAAAATATCACTAAATTTCGGTCGGTCTTGTTTCCATGTGAAGATTACGTCCTCGACAACTGCAATCAGTCCTTGGACGGCATTTAGCACAGTTGCCTCTTTTCACTTTTCCATATTTGGCACGCACAAGTCCGCGTTTCTTATCGACACACATTCTACGTTTATAAATTACAGTTCTCTTGATCTTTGGCAATTGACGGCGACGAAAAGAAATAAAGAAGTAAAGTAAATTCATCGGGCAGAGATTTATTTTTTTTTCGTCGGTGGTTTATGTGACGCTCAACAAGCGCTAGACTTTCCCGTTAAAATATACAAATGACGCCTTATTGATAGGTTCGTTACTATTCATTTTATGACATTCCGTCGACTGTACTCGAGGGATTCTATGAATATAAATTTAACGAAATAATTTTATCTGCATATGACAATAGATAATAATCTATTCGCTACGTTAAGACGAATTTTTCCAAAACTAATCGTAATTGTCCATAGATTATAAATAAGTAATGGAAAATATATATAGTTCTTGTTTTACTTTAAAAAATTTGCTATGTGTTATGCGAAAACTCGTGGAAGACTTTTTATTCCATTTCTAATCTTCGATTATTCTAATCGTATTGATTATCGCTAATTAGGGATTATTTATAATCCCTATTGATTATCGCTAATATTGAGCCAATATTTGAGAGCAAGTTGTTTTTTAAATGAATACTTACATAGTAAAATTGAACAAAAATAATATAGAAATAATTGATAGCATTTGAAAAATACCCACATTTATAGTTAAATTAAAGGCAGTTTCTTTCATAAAGCTCAATTCAACAGGGTTTCGCAGTTTTCATTTGAATATTTTGTAATTACCTTCATATGGGAAATGTAGCCCACATTGTAATACTACAATGTGCTAAGGTCCAAATTTGCCACCCACTTTCGATAATCCGGTTAACTATATCGAATCAATAGTTTCCATTCATTTCAGTTCATTAATATAGGTTAATATGATGTACTGTTAGCACTCATTGTTGTCATACATTCTGTTTAATGATTTTCGTATTTGCTTCGAAAACCGCTAATCCAGTTTTTCCATCAACCATTCAACTAGTAATTAAGGTCTATTAGTCTTACTGCAATGGTTTGATTGATCTTTTGGGAGTCGGATTGATATTTCCATTGGTCGTTTTAAAACCTATAATAATTGAATAAATAGTGACAAATCGTTGCGGACCAACAGTGAAAATTTATCAATAATAATATTTTTATATTAAATCACTTCTAATTAATTATAATATTTATTTAGATAATTATAATTATATAATTATTTATATTATATGATATACGAGTATAAATTATGGGTCGTCTACTGTAAATATTGTTGAAATTAAAATATTGGACTTACTCCCACAGTTACTAGAATCATCAATTCATATTGGCTTTTGAAGAAAACATTCACTTTTCAAATAAACGATTTATAAAACGATTTCAATTAAACGACAAAACGTTTAAAATATACTTTCATGTAACTTCATTTCAGCGTAAAATATCAAATTTGTCATTAGAAGATATAGTTTCGTTTTTTTCAATGTTCGGTACACGATACAAAAATTTTGACCAAATCAAGGGTCACTTATATAATAAGGTCTCAGTTCATCAGAATAAAAATTTTATTTTTATTCGATAAACATTTGAATTCATTCACACTTGAATGCTATCGTATTAACGTGTAAGCTTCTTAGGACTACATTTTAGTATAATTCCTGTCGTCCATAGACTAATTCTAAAGGGGACACTACAAAACATGTGCCTTCAAGGCCCAAATCCGGGAAGTTTCGAAATCTGCACCCGGAATCGTGTTTTGCGATCTGTCAGCTGTACACGCGTAAGAGCAATCGCGGAATGGTAAGGTTGGCTGTATTGTCGTCCGAATGCAGCTCGAACACGGAAAGGCGGCCGATCGTAAATCTCCCTAATGGTATTGCTTCAAGACCAAAAGGTTGACTAACCGGGACAAGTGCCCTTGTTTGCGAACCCTCGGAGGCAGTAAATTCCAGAGGAAATAGTTTCGCAGCAATGTAATTCCGGGCGGCTGGCGGGGACAGCAGCAACGGCAGCGAAGTATTATAGTGTTTAGTAAATTAATTCTTCCTGGAGTAACGGGGAGTGCTTCTATGATGAAGGGGATCGAGTGTGCGGTGATACTGCCGAGTTTCCGTCCTCAAAAAAATTTGTTCGGAATCTATTGACATCTTCCTGCATCTTTATCGGAATAATTTATGAAACAAAGTTTTTATCTGTACTACTTCAGATTAAAATGTTTTTATTGAAATAATTGAATTTAAGAACATTGGATTATTTGTTCGATAGCTGTAACTGCTGCTTTATTCCCAATTACGCCATTTAATTTTTTGTCCTATAACTTTTTCGGCTCACTGGCGCTGGTGACTTCGATCCCCACCGTGTTCTTCGTCAGTTCGTAATCGATGTAAAAATTTAGTATTGTAGGTTTATTCGCACATCCACTGAATGCTTCTGAAGGAATAACTAGCATTCAAGAAAATGCTTTGAAATGAACAAAAACTATACAATATTTTGTATGTAAAATGTTGTGAATGAACAACTATATATTGCAAAAAATATCTCTGTGATAACCTCCTAATTTTCAAAGAAATATACTTCATTAATTTTAATGTATTATTTTTTCAACTATTCGAATTCTAAATGAGAATTGTTTTTGTATTATGTTACACGTTCAATTTGAAAGGTTCTCTCCATTATTTTGTATTTTTAAAACTCCACATCGGAAATAATTTTAGCTTCAATAAATTAGAGAATAAAGCTAATTTCTTCATTCGTGCATAATGTGCTTATTACATATAACGCACAAATATTGCCCAACTTTTTCTCAAAATTTTTCATCAAAAATAGCATGGGTTCGTTGTGAAACTGTAGACCCCATTAATTCACTCTCTGATTTTTCATAAGATATAAGACCCTAAAATATAAAACAATAAAATGAATAAATTCAAGCTACAAAAGTGGAACAACGTATGAAATCCGTTTGCAGTTTGCAATTTAAACTTTTCAAAAATTCTACCATCTGGAAACTTATAGATACCCCGAATTTAAGTCAAAAAAATAGAAGCAATTTCTCAATCCACACTAATTTCACGGAAGTTATAGAAATTATTGAGATAGTATAGTCATTCGGATAGATGGACATACGAAATCACATTTTGGAGGCACAGAGAGCCGCGAAGAAGTGTAGGACGTATGAGAAAAGCTCGGAAAAACATAGAAATGACATTAATCTGACATTGGATGAAACATGAAGAAGAAAATACAAATGCATTTAGAAAATACATTTAGACGGCTGCTCATTCATTTGTTAAGTTACTCAATTGTAGATGAATAAATAAATAAATAAATAAATATTTCACTGGATTCAATCGAATCTAAACAAATTATTAAAGAAGACAATCTCCCTATAACTCCTTATGTTGGACCATCTCAGATTACTCTACAAAGTATGATGTTTTTCATTGGTAATTTCAGATTAAATCGCAACATAAACGTTGACATCTAAATACAGAGTACAGACCTGCAAAACGGCTTTAAAAATGTACTTCAGTTAGCGTGACGGACCATCTGATCGTCAGTAGTGATCAACGCGGACATGCTTTCGATTGTTTGTTACCAGATTAGCGATAATTTCAGTCGCCACCGCCTGTCAGATGTAATACACTTCTAGCGTTCGTTGCCTGCCGAACTGTCACTCTTTTTACAAAGTCAATTTGAACGCAACGAATTACTGTGTACGTTACGAACAGATGGGACTTCGGCTAAATGATCGATGGCTTCGTAATTTGTCTCGTAATATTCTTTTAAAATTTAATATTATCGACTGACATTCAGATTCAAGCTTTTCTGCCTCTAAAGTTTCTTGATATAAATTCCATCCCGAATTTTAATGCAAATCTTCGAGATTTCCAACGATTATAGATTTTCCGAATCGTTTGTAGGAAAACCACATTTATAAGTCTATTTATGTAGGTATTGCTATAAAAGTGAAATAATTATCTAGTGTTTGTTCAGATTTTCAATATGAACTTTCCTAGTTTCTTCAAGATTTTTTTACTAATTACTGAATCACGTTTCACGGATCTATCGGAGAAATGTAATGTTTAAATTCATTCTATTTATATCATCTGAAATTTAAATATCTACTGAAGAAATTGTTGGATATATTTTTAGGATTCATAGTACCTACCTTTTGGGGAAAGATTTTCTGGCGTTTTTGTTGAATCGAAAACATTAAAGCAATAGAATTGTACATGTTGTAATTCCTTTTTTTTAAACATTTTAATTTTTTTGATTATTTCGTTGTACATTGGCAGTATGCATCCATGCAGATAAATGACTTTCTTTTCTTCGACATAGCCTTTATTGAATTTCAGAATAAATCTCTGAAGCATCCAATACTTAAAAATTGATTTTGTATGTGTTGAAAATTTTATTTTATTCTGCAGTTTGATGAAACTCACGCAATAAGTGTTAACAGCCGATAAACAATTTGGCTTACACTCTCCTTGGAATAGTGCTTCAGAATGCATTCATTCTGTTATTGGCTTCTGTGTGAGAAAAATATTTCAGCTATGTCTTTTTTTTACTTCTCAAGCAGACTTTAGTTTTTCTCACAAGCTCATCGCAAGTGATCATCTAAAGATTATTTCATTGTCTTGTATATTCCAACCAACAGCCTCTTTTCGGAATGATGTTTAAGAGATGATAGCGTGTCCTTAACTGCTCTGTTTGGTTCAACGAGATTTTTCACTTTTCTTCCTCTAAGACACTCTTTACCTGAATACCGGTGGAACCATAAACGATAAAATGGCCACTCATGTTGTCGACTTAGCTTGTGTTTTTTGTGAACTTGTTAATAATCTGATAGCTCTTAGCAATTCAATCAGCAATATTGAAATGAATATTTTCATTTATTCGTTGAAGAGTATTTATTTACAATGGTCAACGATTACAATCTCTCATCAATTTTCAATGAAGGTATGGAGAATATAGTTACTAAAACATTAATCATCATCAACATCTGAAGTTTATCATCAACATCTGATGAAGAAACTGTTTTGGCGAAACAATATTGTCATGTTTTGAATTAATTATAGTGAAAATCAGAAAAGTACCTATGTACTTGGTTTTATTTAAATTACATTTTACTTATTTTCTCCTCGTTGTTACAGATGATCACTCCGATTATGGAAGTACGGTTAGCGGAAGCACAGGAAAGTCTCCCGGTCCCATTTTTCCTGCACCACAGTTTACTTTTCCAGGACAACTTCCTCCTGGTACTGTACTTACTCATAAGGCAGCCGTTTACTACCACCACCAGTACAGTTTGCAGGAGGACCAGGGCATCGACATGACTCAGGTATAAGAAAAAATAGTTTGGCTAGTTTATGGATATATTCTTCTCATCTCAAAAACGAACCAGATAGAAAAGGGTTTTCTATATCATTTAGATGAGTCCACAGTTTTGGCATTTCAATTTTTAAACTTTCATCATATTATTGAAACTATCTTCGTACACCAGCTTAATTACATATCGAGAAACACATTATTTGTAAGAAAATATTGAATCAATTTATGTCGTTCTTCTCTGATAATCAAAAACTTTAAAAATGTTCCAAAAGCAGTGGAAACGGTTTATCAAGCATTTTTATTTCCATCGAAATTGGGATCATGCGTTCTTTTCCCTAATTAAATTTTCTTCACCAAATACTAAGTAATTTTTTCGATATAGTCCCCCGGTCGCGACAGTCCAGGGTCTTCCAGCGGCAGCGCCGGTTCTGGGTCCCGGCACAGCACAGCGTCACTGGATAGCGGTAGGGCGTCTTACCATCCACTCAGTACAGCTGGCAGAAGTACCATAGGCTCATCGAATAGCCCTAGATGCTCGCTCAGCTCGTGCTCTATAGGATCTGACCAAGGGAGAATAGAAAGGATGATCGGACAAGGATTACCGGTAAGTTTCTTAAATTGGACTGAAATACCCAATGAATATTGACAATAAAATATTATCCATTATCAAGGGTCCAACAGAAAACAAATCTGTGATATTACCTCTTGATAATAGGGTAGTTGCCAGAAATATATGTCGATTGTACTAGAGAATATTTTTGGAATGCCAAGGGTTTTTTATATTATGTGATATTCGATAATATCTACATATTGTCAAATTATTTGTCAATTCATCTAACGCTCAAAAATTCAGTTGACTAGTACTGTTAGATGAATAATTCTTGTAATAATGAATACAATAAATTTGTAGAATTAAACATCTTAGGTTTACATCAAAAAATTTCAAATATTGTTTCTTGAATTTGTTTCGTTTATCATATACTGGTTGACATTCTTTCAAGCTTTCTTCAATAGCATCGGAATTTTCACTCATTTTTCCCATTCTAGGATCACGATATTATTCATGCGTGGCTCGTGGACCTACAATTCGAGGATTACTTCTCTTTATTCGTGCTCGCCGGCTACGATTTGCCAACAATAGGCCGAATGACGCCAGAAGATCTGACGGCTATAGGAATCAAGAATCCAATTCATAGAAAACGATTGAAAGCGGAAATAGCGAAATTGAATCTTCCTGACAACTTACCAGAATTTATTCCGGTAAGTGTGTTGTGGCTCTCATCATGAATCTGAGTATAGTATATTTGAGAATGGTTATTTCAGTAAAGGGTATGACATAAAGAGATGTCATTTGATACAGTAGCAAACTCGTAAAATGTCAAAACATGCATGCCTGTCTCAAACATCTGGAGTATTTATTTTAAACTTTGAGTTGTTATGACCGTAAAAAATTCCACAGCGTAAGTAATCTGTTCAGAATAGTATTTTTATAAATCATTTTAATTTGAAATGAAACTGGTGGAATGTGAAACAAACGAATTGGTATTGTCAATTTTCTTATCGCTAATCGTTTTGTGAAATTTTATGATAAAGTATAAATATATATTAATAATAATTGGCTATAAATTATATTTCGTGTATATTCTTTTTCGGAATATTTAATAGGTATAATTTCTTTGGGACCTCCGGCATAATTTTCTCGAAGTGTAGGCGTTGAGGAATTCATTAAGGAAGAAAAGGAGAAAACAAAATCTCAATATCTTAATTTATATTTAATCTATACGAAAATTTTGAAATTTTTTCTTTACAAAAATAGCTGTTCGATGTACATTCGAAAACTATGTACATTCATACAGATTGGACACAAAGTCGCTAATTTGATATTGAAAGTCTTCTTTCTGAATATTTTTATGCGTTCATAGATTGCTGTTTATCAATTAACGCTTAATGAAAAAGGCCATATGCATGAAAAATGATGAAAGAGGTTGAAGCGATTTTCATAATTCTATTTTCATAATATGTGCTACGTATCAAAACTGTCCAAACATAACTTTTACTTTGAAGATAATTTCTGGATTATTTCTCTCATAACATTGACCACAGATCTCTGGTTGTTGTTGATATCTTTCTCCTCTCTTCTTTTATCATGGAGATATGGACTTCAATCTTGATGTACCCAGATATCACAGATTTCTGGTAAAACATATTTAAGAATTGCCATTCTAAAAACGTTTTGAAATAATGTACTCATTTTCCGACTATAAAAACACAATTCTTTTAATTAGCAATGTTTAAATCGACCTTCTCATTTATTTGTAGCATATTACAATAAATTTTATACAATATTACACAAAAAAAATTATTTAAAAAATTAAAATGATAATCATTCGTTTCAAATTTTCAATGAATAAAGAATTACCATATTAGTTTTTCATTCAGCATTTCAAACATTTCCTGAATATCATTCGTCGCGCATTATCGCCACCCTTATAGTTACGTCTAACAAAACAAATATAAAACAAACAAACTCGGCGTGAAAAGAATTCCGTCGTCCTCGTTCTCAGGTGTTAATCTAGCCACCCGCCTGCTTTGATTCCCTCATCTCTCGGGACAATAGGACCGAAACTCATAAATAAACCAAACAATCGAAATTTGCAGGGCTCCCTGGAGGAATGGCTACACCTACTACGATTAGATGAATACCTGCCCGCCTTCATCCAGCAGGGCTACCAGACGGTCGATCACGTGACGCAACTCGCGTGGGAAGATCTAGAGGAATTCGGTATCGTCAAGCTGGGACACCAAAAGAAGATCATGCTGGCCATCAAGAGGATCAAAGATATAAAAGCGGGAAAGAGGATTGGGAACGATCGGATCTGCCCAGCTCAGGTAGGGAATTTTTCGATTATGCGGCTACTGTGTATGGTACGCCTGATTCCACTTTAATATTAAGGTTATCTCGGTCGCCGGCATGCGGAAGTTCATTGTTTTCTGTTCTTTTCAAAGGAACACAACTAAACATTTCAAGCAATTTTAGTCCAGGGAAAATGAATTGAAAACTAGAAGAATTGGATTATTAAACTTTGTATTAAAAAGATTAATGATCAAATTCTTCTAGTTTAACTTTAACAAAAATCAACTTTTTCTCATTTTGAATTTCACCAGTTATATAATAAAGATGTCAAAAACCTTAAAATACTACGAGGTGTGTTCTTGAAAAAAATGGTAATTTACACTATTTTCTGAGTACTTTCTGTTTCAATTTCTTCCAAAGTATTCGAAAATACATCCCCAATTTGTATTATATCTTACATTCATTTCCCTAGACTAATATTTTCTTATGCGTAACTATAAGCACTGATTTTAGTGATGTTTGAACACGATTTAATCAAATTTCTTGAAAATACACACTTTTCTTACACTCCATATTATACTTGCATAACATAGAGAAAAAATAGAAGTGCATATCTTGCATGAGCCGAAACCTAGTTTATAGGTTAAATTTCACAGAGCCTTAATAAAACCTTCTGATACTTGCAAGTATTTTATCAATGGGAAAAATATTTTCGAACACTTTTAAAGAAAAAGGACATTTCGATACACACTTTAAATTAATTTTAGATGAAAATTTGAGAATTATTGAAAATGAAAAATATTGATATTATTTGATACTCTTACAACTCTAATTTGTATAGGCTCTGTGAAATATAGGAAACGCTTATTTAACTCTCTAACAAAATAATATGCCATGGAATTTAAGACTGGTCTATCTATAGCTAAAAATTACTGTTTTTTTATATGAAAGAGTTCAAAGAAGAAATTATGTCTTATAAAATAATTGGTTCATTCTTATTAATTTTATTTTATTTATTTGCTATTTTACCCATTACAAAGGATGTTTCCCTTCGAATTCTTTCCTTGAATTTTTTTGTCTTTGGAACTAGAAGATAATTTCAAGTTCTAAAGATAATATCGGTTATGATGAACTACCTTTTTGTATTGCTATTTACTAACAATAAAAACCAAAATTGTTAAATGAAGCATTTAATTAGTATCGAGTCGAAAAAATTTATTTAATTTTCAAAGAACTAAGGAGTTAGTACAGTGCATATTAGCAAGTTGATTCAAATGGAAAATGAAACAATAATTATATTTTGGATCACTTAATGATATATCGAAAATTTGCAATCAATGGTCGACAAAAATGTTGACCTAATTGATTGAAAATGTGTCAGAAAGGTTCCAGATGAAGCTTTCAATATAAAATTTACATACATTGAGTTGATGACAAAACAAAATGGTTTCAACAGGATGATATTTCATGTAGAACTAGAACTAAAAGATTAGTACTAAAGGCGTATTCTGAAATGTATGTACCCGTTTCAATTGAGTAGTGCGTTAAGTTTCTATAATTTAGCGAAGAAACAAAAATTTTCCATTTGTATTTGAGTCGTTTAGTGAAATATTTAGCAATATTTCTACCACTTGTCTTTCTGCCGTACCCCGCTTTTACGCTGCATGTTTGTGTGTATAAGGACGTACTGGTGCACGCACCCCTGGGACCTCCATCACCCACCGGCCTGGCCCCCACCGTCCACAGCACTTTCCGTTCCTTCCACCAGCCCTGGGAGTTGGACCAGACGAGGATGCTGAGCGCGTCCGCATCCGGCACTCCGCAACATTACGTGCCGTTGTACTGCACCGATATCGTGCCGATTAAGGTATTGATGTTCACCCCGTGAATTTTTCCATATCTTTTCTTACTGTGGATGTTACTTTTGCATGTGTATGTTCCACCTAACCTTATATAACCTCACTTAACTACGAATGTATATGAGAAAAAAAATTTCATTAACGGCTTTCAAAATATATATGTATACGAGCGTAATTTCATGGATTAATCCATATGTTTTGATTGGATTTTGTGTATTCGTTTGTGTTGTTTTCTGAATTATTACAAAATATGTGTTGAACTTAGACAACAACACGCGCGACTACCTTACGAAAAATACATCACAATATATTGTTCTTAATATTGACAATACCTAAATACAAGTATATGGCAAGATTGAGACCAACATAAAATGCACTTTGATATCATTTTATGTTTTCGGTTCAAGTTTTCTCATTCCAGAATTTATTTTGGGGCAGTTATAATTAAAATGCAATCATAAGTAAAATAGACCGCTATTTACTCATGCTTAAAACGATAATACAATTAAATGATAATTTCTAAATTCTAGGCACATAGTTTTTTACAGTTTACGCAGAATAAAATGATTTTGATTAAAAATTCACATCTCTGAGGTTATAAGTATGTACATTTATTTTTCAAGAGTAATAACCTCCAACTTAAGCTATAAAACCTTATAAAGATTATTTCTCAGTTAAGATTTTATAATTTCGAATTTTAGAGCATAATTTTTAGTTAATTCATAATGGTGATCAGATAATTGTTCCTAAATCCATACTCACTCTTAATAATCAAAATCTTATCGTTGAAGATAATTGAAAAATGATTTATTATGATATTCAATTGTATTTTGCTCAACTTTCCGAGATACAAAAAATGATTATTAGTCATCGTACGAATTGACAAGTGTTATATATTTCTTTTTGATGCAACATTCATATAGAATATTGTTGGTGTTCAGAAGTTATTGTATGTTTCTTCTTACAGATACGAACTGGACGCGGCAAATCCTTGGAATCTCTGGAAGATCCTAACGAGAGAACACATCACACATTCAATTCAGAAAACACGCAAACATTCTACTACCAACAACCTATCGGGTGGAGACCGTGGTCCTACGACGACGGCGACATAACGCCGACAAACGAATCGGTAATCATGTACGAAGGTGGTGGCACCCTGCCCAGGCCCAGGGGCGTCATCAAGCCAAGACCGGTCGCCAAGATCGTCGCCAAAGCCAGAGAATCATTTCCCGATTTCGATAACTCCCAATTCAATCCAGAAAAATACGCAAACCCGCAATATAAAACTCTGCCTAGAGAAATGATCGACAGCGGCAAATACCACATGCAGTACAGTCCGATGATGAGCAAGAAGATACCGCCGCATCCGCCTAAAAGAACGGACTCCGAATGCTCGCACGAGCAGACGACCACGGTGGAGATTCACCACGTCCAGACGTCTAGTCCATTGCCGCTGCCGGCGTACCCGAGCTCCGACAGTCTCAGTATATCGTTGGATAATCAGGGCGACCTTCCGCTGCCACCTCCGCCCGCCCCCGGCACTCCACCTGGCAGCGTTCATTCCAAGCTCAATTCGTCGCAAAGCTGGGGAGCTGAAGAACAGGAGCTCATAAAGTCGCTGGCGTTGCAGCATAGAAATGGATCCGATGCAAGTTTCAAGGTGAGAAATAATAATAGAAGAGAAAATTCATTCGCACTCACTTATTATATATCACTTGTCACAATGAAAGAATATTCTAGAAAATTACGAACGATGAAATTATCTATTCGGGATACTTATTTTTCTACAAGTATACCTTATACAATTTGTTTCAATTTTATAATAATTACTCGAGAAAACACTGGATTTATCTGAAGTTCTTTGAACTTGAACAATTTTCTACTTCTCAGACAGACTTGTTGCCCAGTTTATGCTTTTCTCAAAAAATATACCAAACCATAGGCTAATTCCTATTTATATTATACTATTATACACATTTGTAATGAATCACTATCTGCGCAAAAAATATTGAATTATATACTAGTTTTGAAAGATGAACTAATGTACTAACAATAACTGTTATCCAACGAACTCCATCAAAAAGGAATACTCTATCTTTTAATACACCACTAGCACGATTTAGCTAGCTATTATGTTCTTGATCAAAAGATGCGATCGTGTCAGAGATCATATGCGTGTCAGAGGTCCCGAATGCGAAAACAGCAGAGCCATCATTTGGAATATGCTCCGTTTCTGCTCAAAATAACCGACAGAACTGGAAAAAGACATCCGGACGATTTACAAATCAATTGCAAAGCTACAACAATATTTGGGTGCTACAAGAAACCGTGAAATTCAGTTTCCTTGCCTTCGTATTTCGAGCTATCTATTCTAGCCATTCTAGCCGTCTGTTTTAGAGTCACGTACACAAAATTTAAGAGAATATTTCTGCCATTCTGATTGTCACATATTTTTAGCTCCAACAACTGAACTACCTGTTGTCAGATATGCAACTTGTATATAACCAATACAAGTAGAAAAAAGAGTAGACTATCGACAGGTTGTACCTATCTATTGGACCAAGCAGCAAAGAGCTATGAAATTATTGGAAGAGTGATCTGTTAGCAGCGTATTCCCATTTTTTCTTTTCTTAATGTGAAAATAATTCATTTATCCCATTTGTCTACTCCATTTGAATCCGTTCTTTTGTAAACAAATTTTTGAAGCAGATATCAACGTTGAGTTTCAATGCTACACGAGGTTTTTCTTCAAAGTATAGATATCCTACATTCGTTAGATATTACAATACTTAGTTTATAAGGATAACAGTGATGTACTTTTGTTTAACTCTCTAACGATCTCTGATGATGAACCTCGAAATGTCAAAGTGAAACCTTTGAATGTTCGTTTTTCAGTCGAGTTCCAGCACTGAATCTGATTCGCTGCCATTCGCCAACGAGAACGCCGGCACTATCAGGACAAGGGCAAGCGGCCGACCGGTGGAATATTCTCCGGTTAAGCCAAGGACCTCATTACCGCCACATCCGTCCCCCACTCCCAACAGGCAGCAAGTAGCAGCGAGGAACAACGCTAGGGCGGAACCGGCGGACGTCCTGAATGACATCGGAAACATGCTGGCTAACCTGACGGACGAGCTGGACGCTATGCTGGAGGAGGAGAAAAGGCAGCAGTAACGGTGAAGTAATAAGACTGAATGTCCACTATCTTCAAATGTGTAAAGGGTAAGGGAAGCATTCTCGTTCGTCTCCTATGGGAGAACAAAATGTTAGGGACCATCTAAGTAGGTTTTTTACTTATGCGTGAGGATCTCATTGAATTTGATTAGTCGCGTTAGTTTCAGTTCCATAGAAAAAGATGAGGGGGCAAATGGAAATATGTGTTATATAATTTTTATTCTCAAATTTAATCAAAATAGAAAACATGACATTTTCCTTACATTTTTCACTAACAATTATTTCCACTATAATTTATTATTCCCATTTATACGACAAATTCATTTTCGACTTCGATATAATAAAGGATATTAATGATATTTTGAGTGAACAATTTTGATTTTTCGATGAGACAAACAACCATTCTCGTATCATCTGTAGATATTTGATGGTTTGTACGTTTTATATATTAGAAATTTGGCGATTTGATTCCGATATTGAATATTCTTTGAAAAGTGGTCAAATTAGGGCAACATTGTCAACATAGGTGATTGAGTCCATTAAATATTTGTCACCTAGTGAGACAAATTCATGGACTTTTTTTCCACTTTTCGAAAAATATACAACATCGGATAGAAATGTATCAATTTTCCAACATATAAAAAACAAACCGACAATGTTCTACTAGGATTGAAAATTGTTCGTACATATATGTTGTGAGTTAAAATTTGAAAATAAATATAGCGTACAATTAAAAATAACGTAATCTGAAAAAAAAATTCAATCAAAATTATTTCTGTACATCTGAATGAATTTTAACGAAATATATCTCACTAATGTCTTTTCTTACGAAATTGTTCATTCGTTAATTAATGAGAAGTTTTTTTTAACGACAAATATTGCTATCAAATTCCTTTTTTTTCTACACAATACCGTAATGAATAAATTCCTACTACAATTTTGTTTTTTTTTTCAAAAGTGAAAAACATTTTTCGCTATGTCGCTAAAACTATACGACTAAAACTAGATCAACAATATATTTCCTTGTGTTTTTGCTTATTTTTTATTCTAGGTTTCGGTTGATAACTTGAAATTGCTAGTTATTTGACATATAGTTCATTGCTTGCCTCAGATTTTCGCACTTTTCCGGAAGCTTAACACAGGGCTAGATCTAAATACAAGCCTTACCCTTTAAACAGTTGTGATATTTTTTGTAAGAGATAGTGCTTAGCGACACCTTAGTAGGTTAACCCTTCATTTCCTGTACATATTTTGAGAATTTTTTATAGAGTTTTGTAAATATTTTTAGATAGGGGTTTTGAATTATTACATTGTAAAAATTGTAAATTTAATTTGGTTATATATAGTTTTTAGGTTATGTAGCATTAATACGCTGACATCTGACGTTTAGGGCGTGTCCGCAACATCTTTTGTTTCTGTATTTGCCATCTATTGAGCCTTTACTGATGTTGAAATTGCAAAAATAACTGAGTCCTGTCGATTTTTTACTAAACAATTTATAATTGAGCCTGCTTTTATTTAAAACTATAAAACATTCGTGAGGAATTTTGAGGTAAACTACAAAAAGTATTGAGCACATTCACAAACAATACAAAACAAAACTGGATTACGTACTTTGCATTTTGGGGATATTACTGTCACTTAAAGTCTCTTTAATTAGATGGAAGTGGTAGAACAGTGAAGACTAAACTTCGAACCTTTTCTACAAATACTGATAGTGATGTTTTGTTTGAGCAATAAAATGCTCATAATGATAATAAGTAGGACATTATTATAATGTCCTACAAATAATACGAATAACTTTGCTTATATGCTACATTGTAAACTAGAATTTCAGTACTTATGCCTAATTGTTTTCAGAAAACATGTTTTTTGAAGCAAGAAAAATTAAAAATTACCTCCTCCTTTGAATTTTTTATACACTTCAAATACTGGAGTTGTTGCTTAACCTGTTCTTACAACGTTTCATTTATATGTCTGATTTCGAATTTTATTAATGATTCGTCTACGTTAACGATATTTAATTAATTTATTTTGATATTCTTCAATTATATATACCGGTCTAACTTTATATATTGGTTGTATAGTAACAGTATTTTCGACAGATAATGAATGTAACATTTATACTCTTTGTGGTTTTTTTTAACTCAGTTTACGTTCTTATACACATTTATTATAATGGAATATGGATACACTCTGTTCGAAAGATGTCAGTGTATATTTTTCCTTTAAATGGCGCTAGATGGTTTATCCTCATTTCGATATCACTTTATTTCGATGTGATTTTTTCTCATTGGAATATTAATTTTCTCGATTATTTTTCGAAGGACATATTCGAATGGCTGAAAGCGTTAACTACAAAATACTTTTTGTGTATTTTATGAATATCAGTAGTGACGGAAACAGATCGCTAAATCTTTATAATGAAGAACGAAACGTAGAGATGAACGTTTCAAATTTATATTTTCAGGCCATCGTTGAGAGTAGTTGGCGTGATTAGGATTTCCGTATACTTAATTCATTTAGATGTTGATTGTTGACGTTGATTCTACGTTATATATACGCTTCGTTCGGTTCACAGACTTCCGATTTATACGAAACTGTTATATTAAGAAGAATTAGGCAAGAAAAATTAAGACAAATTCCCAGTTTTTTTTTCTGAAGTTGATATTTGCCTCGAAATTTTATCTGACTAGGTATTTTAACAGTTGAAAAAATTTGTTGAAAAAATTGCTTTCATAGTCCCCATTATTGGTTTTTCGTTGAAATTAATGGAAACATTATACTCTTGAATCAAAACGCTTCCCGTGCATTTACAAAGTTTAAAAAAGGCATTTTTTATTTTTCGAGAATTTAACCAACACCTTTTGCAAGTTCATTAAAAATACTTTGAAAAGTCACTTTTCCAGTTTACAGTTTTCCCAAAATGTTCATTCAATTGCAGTATTTTAGTTCAATTTACTATCGGAATGAAATTCGAATCAAATGAAAATAACTCAAATATTTGTTCAGTATTGTTCAAATTTTGTTATTACCTATCAGCTCGAATGAATATGATTATGTATATGAAATTTTCGAAAAATAAAATTTCCGTACTTATATACTACCCAAGTACTACTGATATTGTGCCATACCCCATCTATTTAAGGAACACCTATATACTTAAGTTAAAATCAGTACGTGTATCAGAATATATCATATTTTACATGTTGGACTACTTGATGGCATAACTAACTTGTCTCTTTCCTTGTAATAAATGTTGATAAGGTTTTACTTAACATAGATTTTATTATTATAAATTATTTTAATATCGCATTATTAATTACAAATTCTGTACTTGCAGTTTCATTATATTACTTTACTGTATTGTTTAATTGTTAACAATGAATATATAGATCAATAAAGAACCGTATGCATAATTTTCGTTGATTCTTTCAAATTTCCACATAAAATAAGCATTTCTCAGAAAATAAACACAATATTTCTGAAAAGGAAAAAAGGAAGGGAAAGACAGAAAAGGAATAGGTAAGTACTGAGAAGCGAACATTTTCTTCTGACTCGTAACGGCATAAATACAAAGAATCAGTTAATAAAATCAATTAACCAGTTGATAAACGGTGAAAGTTTTATTTTAATTGCGGTGTAGATACACAGTTAAAAGCACACTCCTTCATTGCTGGTGTTGTTTTTTCTTCACGTAAGTTACATAACATATCTCCAAAAACATAATTGAACAAGAGATAAAATATCCAACAACTAATAAAAACAAAGCGATGAATATTTGGTCCAAACCAACTGACAATAAAATTGTATTCGAAAGGCAGGGTGGTTTTTCTTTTTCCCAAATTTTACGATTTCTTTGCACCAAACCAACTTCTTCAATTCTTCTCAAGCTATTAACAATAATCACTCGTAAACATTTGCTTTTCTATTAAATGAACAAAAGCTAGTGCTTGATAAGTTAACTTACGAGATCACAACAAAAGCTCAAAGTGAATACGGAGCTCCTACCACTTTTTATTAGTGCTGTTAAAAAATGTCTTGTCATATGAGGGAACTTTTCTTTTAACAATGCAACTCAACATTAACGCTTTTTGAGCCGACTACAAGTTGTACAGAGCTAAGGGATTAAAGTTACCTTCAAGAATATTACTGTGACATTTTTGCAAACAAGTAGTGCCAAAAATTTTTGATTTAGTGCTGAAAATTACCAAAATACGAGTAGATAGTGATGAATAGATTTCTTCATGTTAAAATGATTTTGGACAATTCAGCATGCAAATAATTACCGAATTTACTACTCAGAAAGTCATTTATACATGCTAAGGGTAAATGGAAGAATACAGCGAAGTGGACAATCCAATGAGACTGATCTCGAGACTTTGTCTTGGATCTTAGACACTTTTCATAAGCGTCCCAGATAAACATATCATCAAATTGAAGTTGACGTCTCTACTCTCTTAATTAGTTAACATTCAGTTCATAATCAAAGGTATATTTTATACGATGTCGGATAGCTTACCTTAATTTGAAAAGGTTCCTATACGGTGCATCCTTTTTCAACCAGTAAGGCAACATCGAAGGTGGTATTAGAGCTATTTTGTCAGATATTTCGCAGATGGCTTGCGGGTCAAAAGTTTTCGATATTACTGAATAAGCATATCCAGATTCGACATGGTAAGCACTCCCACCAATTCGTACTTTTTCAAGGCCTAAAAGTGAATGCTGATTTCGAGACCGTATAAAGAAAACAGATGAAGCAAACGATAGAAATAATTTCGCATACATGTTTGGACTGTTGTATGTCTTCATCTAACTAAGAATTGATGAAAAAAACTCAAGACAGTTGTGTATTGAAAATTTACTAAAAAAAAATTTGTTCTTGTTTTCATTGGACTCACCTTCGGTCAAGTTCCACACGTGTGGTTTTCCTTTTTCAGGAAATATCAGTCGTCTAATAGTTTGAAGATCTTCGTTCATATTTCTTTGGAAAATCACTAGAGTGTAAGGCGCCATCTGTATACCCAATTGTAATCCAGTCCTTATCAAATCTCTGAATGTAGTCAATTCCTTGGGTTTGGTATTTAGTAGAGCAGAAACTATGCTAGATGTGTAATAGTTGTACAGGATGAAAGACAGCGTTAATACAACGAAGAGGACAAATCTACTGGTTATATATCTGGGAAGAATTGGCGATCCTGCAAAGATTGATAACTCAGTTTATTGCCATAAAAACATCAAGATCATACTCGTAATCGTATGACATGTACTTAATATGTTTTTATTCGTGTTAGCTGCTTTATAGCTTGAATATCCCATCAATATTCTCATTATTAATTTGATTGTTCTAAGAATGGAGGTTAAGGACATTTAAAGCTCCCTTGCACCTACAGTTTAACGTCGATTCCCAATGGCCCAAGATTACGGTAAGAATCGAACCTTGCACCAGTAGGTGGAAAGCGTTATAAGGTCACCATACCGCTCGGCCACTAAGCTTTTTAATTTGTCTGATCGACAAAAAATTATCTACTCAAATCATTTTAGTTATTTTGACAAGGTTTACTTTGCGAATGATTTTCACTTGCTCGATAGTACCTTATTCACTGACGAATATACTATCACAAATATTCCTAACGAAAATAGTGAGGTCAACAGATAAACCCTGCGACTGTGATGACCGTTGTGTGAAACATTAAGTTCATGAAGGATGCCCAATTATGGTACTGTTTCCAATAGGTAGAACCACAGTTGCGAAACTTTGATCGATTTTATTCAGCAATAATGGTAATTAGTCCAGTCAAAATGGATATTCCAGTTTGCATTAATTCCCAACAAGCTGGATTTTTCTGCAGGCCTTGAATACGTCATTACAAATGATATGTCAAAAGTCCCCATCGATCCCGCTTGTGCGTTGTTTTTTATTCGAGGTCAAAAGTCACAAACTTTCGTTTTTTGCGTGCGAATGGTTCGAACAAAGTTTGTAGATCGTAAAATTGTCTATTAAAAATATCTCAACACTTTTTCTTGTACGGTGCACTGTTCTCGAATTATGGCTATTTTAAACATAGAAAACACGAATATGCACTCATACGTGGCCAGTATGCATCATCGGGTTAACCATTTACACAAAAAATATTAGAACATAGTTTTATTTGCCACATGCACACAAGTACGTGAAAAATATACAATTCTGAGCGAATTGATATCGAAAGAGCAAATGCTACCTACATCATCGATGGAGGATACCTGTTACATCGTGTTGTGTGGGATCGAGAGAACACATTTGAGGATATTTTGGACAAATATCTTCAGTATGTTCGTAGACACTTTGTTCACAACGTTACTATAATAATTGACGGTTACACTGATTATACAAAAAATATCAAAGCTGCAGAACAACGTCATCGAGCTAAACAAACATCTTCATCGTCTAATATCGTTTTTGATCGATCAAACACTGTTCCGACAAACCAACAGCAGTTTCTTGTTAATACTCACAATAAATCTCGTTTGATTTCGATGTTACGTGAAGAATTTGCAGCCGCCAATATTGTTGTGAAACAAGCTCAAAATGACGCCGACGTCCTCATAATTGAAACCGCAATTGAACAATTCAGTAGCACCAATCCAACCATCGTTGTTGGAGAAGAGATTTGTTAATAATATTAACTGCACGAACACCTAGTGATAAGATCATTTACCTTTTAAAACCTGGGAGAGCTCAAGTTCAAACGAAAATATATTCTTCACAAAGTTTAACTGCATATCCAAAATGTCTGCGATACGACATCAACAATTTTCAAAAGAGGCAAAAATACAGTATTAAAATTGTTTGAAAAACGTGAAGACTTGATTGATAATGCAAGAGTATTTACAAATATTAACTCGTCAGCAGATGTTATCCTCACCAATGGAATTCCTGTTCTCCTTGCTATGTATGGAGCTCCAAAAAAAAATGGAATCGATAGACAAGTACAGATATTTGAGTTTTGTGAGAAATACAAGAAACAATAAGAGAGTGCAGTTATCTTGTCTCCCTTCAACATCTGCTTCTGCTAATCAACACTTGTTTCGTGTGTTCTACCAAGTGCAAGTGTGGCTAGGCAATGATCTAAATCCTGAAAATTGGGGCTGAAAATTTGATGAATAATAGTTTGGAGTAATCCAGACTTTACTGCCACCTGCTCCCGAAAAATTACTCAATACAATTTTTTGTAATTGCAAAAAAGGCTGCACAAACGATTGCGGGTGCAGAAAAGTTGGATTGTATTGTTCATCGGTATGTACCAATTGTCAAGGCCAATCTTGCACCAACATTGAATCAAATGCAACAGATGAAGATTGTTTCGAAATTGATGAGGATATAACTGATATATCTCTCTTCTTGGAGCAGTCTACACAAATCGATCAAGAAGAGGAAGAAGGCAGTGAGGAGGAAGAAACGAGTGACTATGAAGAATTTGATGATGAATGATAATGTAATTTTCTTGCTGTTAAAATTTTCATTAAACTTAAATAAAAAAAAATTTTATCAATAAAATAGTGTCCCATTACATTCCCTGGATCAAAATATATTGTGGAGTTTTCTTACTGGGGAAACCAAGTTAAAAAAAAAGCGCCGTGTACACTAACTCAGAGGTGGTGCGGAAATGTGTGCATATAATCGAAAATACGATTTTCCTGCGGACTAAAGTCACGATATCTCGAAAGCAATGCTTTGTAGAAGAAAAGTGTTGAAATATTTTTTGTAGACAATTTTACGATCTATAAACTTTGTTCGAACCATTTTTCGATAACTCTCGTTGTTTCACAGATATACGCAAAAAACGCAAATATGTGACCTTTGACCTCGAATAAAAAACAACGCACAAGCGGGATCGATGGGGACTTTTGACATATCATTTGTAATGACGTATTCAAGGCCTACACAAAAATCCAGCTTGTTGGGAATTAATGCAAACTTGAATCATAATTTAGTCTATTTTGACTGGACTAAATAACATATTACAATCAAAAATTAATTACATTAAATGACAGGTCTTTTCGAATTTCTACTACGAAAGTGGTAGAACTTGTTGGAGTTTCGTTTTGGTATGTCGCAGTCTAACTTTCTAAGAGTTAACATTAATGAATATCTTCTACTTGTTGCTCACGCAGAGAAAGAATAATAAGCGAATTTATTATCTATATCATTTTTTTCTCACCTTGCTGGCACAGGATGGAGATAGTGATCAAAATCGTAGAAACCAAAGAATAAGAACATATTGATTTCAAATACTTTACTTCGGTCCAATTTATCACTTTGATTGATATACTGATTAGTAGCAGAATAATGAACATCGAAATCCAAACACCAGTCGAAAATGGTTTTAAAAACTCATTTTGCCACAGACAATGACCTCCTCTGTTGCGGAATATGAATACTGTGCTGAAAGTCAAATGAAAACAATTGATTGAAACTAAAAGGAGTATAACGTTTATATCTAATTTTTTTGGCCAACTAATTTTTTCGAATCAAAATTCTGGGATCAATAAAATTAATACCATTTTAAAGTATCAAAAAACAAGAATTATGTTCGTAAATTGAAAAAATCTTCATCTGGGGGGAACATCGAGAATTAAGAATCAACTGATTTCCAAGTTATTTTAAAGATTATTAATGAAATCATTCAATAGTTTTACTTGTCAACTTTATCTTTTTTACCTGAATTTGTACATTGGATTGAAATAGTCGTGAAACCCCAACCTTCTTATTTTCATCAGAGTCATAGTACTCGAGATGTCTACGACTTCTTCATACAAAGCTTGGGCCACTCCTCCGTTCAAACCTGCACTGTCGTTTCCAAACCACATTTCTCTTTTTATCTGAGTGTACCTTGAATAAGAAAAAATTTGTTTCAGCCTTTGAAATACTGAATTCATTTAATAAAAATGATAGCCAATCTCATTTTCTCTTCAATATGTTCAAAATCCACTAAAAAGTATTCTCAATGGAATGAACTTTCTACGTATTTGTGAAAATTTTGTTGTCATATTTGTTTCTAATGAGGGTTTTCGCGTATGAGAAATCCACTAGATGGCAAGACGTAGATATTAAGTTAACTGCTACGTGATTGGTGAATTTTGACATATCTGTCAATGACATGTCAAAAATAACCAATGCAGCAGACGGACCTCGCGCCAACGTATTGCCATCTAGCGGACTTTTCATACGCAAAAACCCTGATTGAATATTTCTCAATTTCACATACTTGGTGAAAAACAATTCAGTGGCAATTCAAAAATTATTATTATATATTTTTATGTACTTACTTGAACTTATGCATATCCACCAAAAGGACGAAGATAGAGTAGCCAAATTTCGAAATCCAATCGTCTGGTGTTCTTTGTATAAGATAATTGTTAATCTCTGAATCATTTATATTTGGAGTTCTAATCTAAAAATTAATAACAAACCATTTTTGTTTACATTTTATGTGGTTCACATAAAGAAATTTTTGTAAATATTCAATATAGATACCGAAGATTAAGTGTCCAAACTTAACAAAATTGAAAATATTTTAAACGTTTGCAAGTATTACTTTGATGTCGTCTTTTGTTTGGTACATGGTGAAGCAGGATCGGAATAGAGTTCATTAAATCATTTGTATTGGTATTCATAAGAAAATATTGAACACATAATTTCTAGAAAATTGTGATCTACTCAGTTCACATATCATTCAAAAAATTGCAATTTTAGATTATAGCTCCTTTTAAACTCCGTAAACTTTAGATTATCTTTGATAGTATAAATGTATTGTTGTGTTGGTGAAATCTCTATTCGCTCATCATAGATTCACATAGTAAATGTTGCGAAACAAACTTCATGCATTCATTATCTATTAGTAAATACAAGTGATATTGTTTTCAGTGTGCTTTCTATTACAAGAATGGCAAAAAAGCTTCTTTCTGTTTTCCTAATGGGGACTACCGTATTTTGTCTCACCAGTTGGCGCCACTAGCGCCTGAGGTCCAGGAGTGTAGCTGTCAATATTATTATTGCTATTTAGTTTGGAATCGCTTTGAATTTGTGCTCTTATTTTGTTGTAAAAGTTCAATAAACTAAAATACCGATAATGCCCCAGTGTTGTGCAGTGCCTTTTTGTTCGGAAAAGAAGGGGGACATGAATTTCCGAAAGACAAAACTCTCTTAAAACAGTAGTTAGTTACGATTCGTAGGTAGGGACAATTATAATCCTTTCCGATTGTAAATTTGCTTTATACAAAAACAAATTGTTTTGTGTATATGACAGCAGAGCCAATAAATACTCATTTGCCATCATATTATCCTTTCTATGAACTGCAACATATTCAATCATACCCACATTGTCATTATAGGGATCTAGAAAACGCATGTTGATATTCACAATATCCAACTCAGGTAATATACTTTCTGATGTGACGCTGCTGTACAAATTGTTTGTTGACCACTCAACAGTAGATATACAGTAGGTAAATCGTTTTGAGGTATTTCATCGTCTATATTTCCAACAAAATCATTATTTCTGTCATTGAAGTCTGTAAAAGTGAAGCACATATCTTTGAATTTCTGAGATATTTGATAAAAAAATGAGTTTGTAAAAATAGTTATTTTGAGGATATTTACCTATGAATTAATTCTTTTAGACCGCTTATTTTAGTTCCTCTTTTTCATAGTTCATTGATCCGTATCTTCAATTTTTAATGATTATTAAAAAAATTTAAAAAACATATACTCAAAAAACTAATAAACTTGCGTTTAAAGCTAAAAAGTGAACATTTACAGTAGTAATATATGATTGCTGTAATTTCTGGACCTCAGGGTATACCAGCGGCTCTAGCGCTGAAGTCATACGCGGTAGTCCCCATTATATAGGGATACTCACAACAGTGCCAGCTTTCAAATTCACTCCAGACAAAACATACTTTTCTCGGTACCTATTTCGAGAACCAATATGGACGAAACCATCACGTTTAGAACTCCAATAGCCATAGTAATTGCTAATGAAAGAACCATTCTTCCCAAATCCAGTATTGTACATCTCATACAGAAAAAATGTTTCATCTGAATTCGTTAACGATGACAAAGTAGTTACTTTTACGTTCGAATCAAACCTGAATGGCATACTTCCAAACTTATCGAATAAAAAGTTATGGGTATTTTGGATCGAAAAGTTCGTCAAAATCAACCATTTTCTTTTATAATTCAAATCGCCATTTGTAGAGGCCTAAAATGAACATAATGTATAATAATAGTCATAATGGGTCTAGGACTTTTAATTCTTAACTATCCAGTACACTACTCTAGCTCTATACTTATATTTATATATAAAGGAGATCGAGTTTACATCCTCCACTTGCTATCTGTAATGTTTGTCTACGAAGTCGAATTAATTTTGGAATTTTAAACTTTGTCAACTCTTTTTGCTGGAACTATTGTTTAGTATTGTTAGTCTGTAACCAAAAAAATTCCTCGCCACTATTAGTTTTTTTATGTTCTCCATCGGTGACAGCTATGTAAAAATTTTACATAGCTATCAAACTAATAATTGCCTCGGTGGTTTGTCTTTCATCGTCTATAAACTTTAATACAAATTTCTGAAATGAAGAGTATGTCTGAAACAAAACTCAAAATATCTTTCGTTTATTTTGTTACAGACATATCTTATCATTCCAGAAATTCGTATTCAAATTTATAGACGTTATATGGAATTTATATCCGACATACCTACTAAGTATCATTGAAACCACATTGTCCATTCCTGCTTCAAATTCCAATCCGTTACTAAGAGAAAAATCTCAGGTTTATTGTGGGTTGAAACTCATCTCATCCGACAAAATCATTGGTCCGTATTAAAGAAACCCAGTAATGTATTACATGCCATCAATGAGTGCGATGAACAGTTTTCCCCCTAATAAGGACAATTCGGAAGATTTTCGAAACTCTTACTCTGTCTAAAGTGGCACTCAAAAAAACTTTCTCTTCCAATAAAAGTCATAATCTATTTTGGAAATAAAATGGAGACGAGTGAATTACTGCTCACTTTGATGTCTCTTCACCAGGAACTGGTAGTAGATACGATATTTTCAATAGTTGGTAGATGTAAAAAGTTGAATTTAGTTATTCAGAAATCAAAAATATATGATGAAGCACCTAAAGATGTCTTTTCTTTGATTTATAGTATAATTAGTAACAAACGACAAATAACCTTGATTTTTCTCTTATAACCAAATGGGAACCCATGGGAAAACTATAGCTACGCCTTGTACCTACTATACTATATTAGGTACTTCAGGTATTCAATTCTATTGAAGTAAATATTTTATAGCTGAAGTGATAACCTTATAAAGAACATCCAAAATTCCCTTAGAGTGATAGTTCAAAATGAACAACATATTATTATTCTTTATGTCCAGGTCCCGGTCCGCTGAAAGGTATATTTGGTTAGTCCAAAACCTACAGGAAACATTAGATGCCCTCATAAATGTTTTTATTTCTACAAAAAAAATTTCATTTCAATGATATTCGACGACAAATTGTTTAGTTGAATAAATGCTAAAAATAGTGAATACTTGAATTTGATACCTTTAACATGCCAATCCCCTAAAAATGTGCAAGATGTCGATTGTGTATGATGAATATACTCTTTCACTAACCGAAAATTCGTTTGACAATTCACCAGACGTATAAATTACTCAAACATAACAGAAAGCAGTAGAGATAAAATCCAAACATTTTGATATGTTTGTATTTAGACTCAAATTTATGAAGTAAGAGTAATACTTTCGTTTATGAAAATTTACTTTTTCGACTCGAATCTTATATACATAGCCAACAAAAAGAATAATTGATTCCAAACTGTTATTGATCAATATTTCATCAAAGGAACGATTTTAAACAAAATGTAAGCATTAAGATTTCTCAAGATATCATGCAATCATAACATATTAAGTACGAATTCATTTGAGTTAAATATTTGAATATTGTTAGTATATATATATATATATATATATATATATATATATATATATATATATATATATATATATATATATATATATAAGTAATTATAAAATAATCAAATCATATGATATGATTCAATAATTATGCATTTTATAATTCAACGATTTATGTAATTTTAATTTTGCTTTTATTGCTCATAAATTTCGAGATTTTGAATTTGTTTAAATCGCATCCACTCTTCCTCAGGGTGGATTCTATATATCTCTGATAATTTCAAATATTCATACTTCCATCAACTATCATTTATATTCAATCATTCATGAAAACTAGAAAAATAATAAAAAATCTTTTAACTCCTTAAAACTAATATCAATTCAGTATAAACATTTGAAATTACCTTTGAATCAATTATCAAAATTTAATTTGAGGTACCTCTTAATTCGTCCTGCGTCAGTATTACAAAATTTCCTCTTTCAAATTTGTAATTAGCAAATATTTTCCTTTTTCAATCTTTTTTTCTCTTCCAAAATTTTATATCAACTCCCAAACTCTGTTCAACTCGGCGTCCCTCCCTCGATTGTTCATCATTTATTTTCCTCGGGTTTATTTCACAGCAATCTCTGATCTAATATTCTTTAATTTTCGTAAAACTTGACTTCTATGACTCTTCATTCAACTTCAATTCTTATTGTCAATGGTGTATGCTTTCAAACTTAACAATTATAACCAGTTTCGTATTTATAAATCAAAATAAGTATACAATATTTGAACATTTCAAATAACATTGGTATGTTGATTTCAATATAAAAGTTTCAGTGCTAAACCGGGTATATTATATACTCTGTTGAGCACTGACACTTTCATATTAAAATCAACTTTTGGATGACTTTTGTATAGTTTTTGTTGGTTTTTTGACTTACGTCAGATTATTCCTGAAGAAGAACCGAAGTGTGTTCGAAATATAGAACTGCTGACGATTAGTCGTTTGAATCAAGTTCTGCCTACTTTTTGCCGTTAACTCAAAACTCTTAATCGAAATATTTCAAATAAAACTCTCAGGGAGCTGTCTATACAAATGTTGTCAACGTGAAGGAACCTATCTCTTCCGAGAGTGAATATTAAGTGCTCTTCGAAAAAAGGATCGATAATTTTTTTAATCTCCCTGAGAGTATTTATTGAAATTTTTCGATTAAGAGTCTAAGTATTTACTATATCTATATATTACTATTATATAATCACATAGTAGATACCTACGGGTATAGAAGATACGTGAAATTTTGATGCTTGGTGTGTCTGTAATCTGAGAGAGGTGTTTTCTACTGATTTCTATAGATGGGATTGCAGATTATTCATTACTCTACGATCTTCCGTTTGAGGTTACAAGCAGATGCTTGGAGGTTGAAATCGTTGCCTCACTTCGATGGATGTGGTGCGACTGACGAGTTCCTGGCAGAACGAAACATATATGTCTCGCACTTCCATCAGGTGTGGCATCGATTTCAATATTTCTCTAACATTTATCCCTTGAAGGATAATGGAGACATCACATCGTACACGTTCACATATCTAGCTCTACTATAACATTCTCTTGATTAATTTGGATTTTTCAAATGAATGTTCTAGTGTTCATTTTCTTTTATATATATATATATATATATATATATATATATATATATATATATATATATATATATATATATATATATATATATATATATATATATATATATATATATATATAATTACAGCTATTAGCTCTTGAAGCATTGTACAACTAACTAGGAAAGGAATAAAACAAGTAAAAGCAAATCTCACAATAAAAATAACTTTACTAACAAATTTCCGTATATATGTATGAAGGTATATCAACACATTTTAACATAGAAAATTTTTCATCTTGCTTTTTAGATGCTCCAAATTAATATTGTAATAACCATAAGGCAAGAATTGCCCTTTTTTCATCACATTATAAAATCACATTTGTAAATGCCTGACCAACTGAAGTGAAAACTAACTGACCCAAATAAAATATTCACAAATCATTCCATAATCAAGTTATAACAATTTGAAAAATATCTGAAAATTACAACAATTGAAATGTTTTAAATCTGCAACTGGTTAATTTGCAAACAATCAGTTCCATCTTCTAAATAGTTTAAAAATTACTCGAAATGAATTTTCTCTTACATCTGATAAAACTATCACAATTAATCTGAAAACAGATTAGCACAAATTGTTATACGAGAAATATAATTAACTTTCTCGAACACTGATAACTATACAAAATTATTATTTACAAGATTAACAATTACAATAAAAATAATAATTTAGAATTAAAAGTTTAAATAACATTATCAATTATATAAAATATGTAGACAAAGAATAAAGCAAACTATACAGAAATTCATCAAACTTAGGATAACGACGCCGCAAAGTATACGAAGGCCATACAATTAAATTGAATACAGTAGTGAGTTAAAGAAAGAGATGCGAAATGAGAGAAGGTATTATTTTTACGATAGAAAGAATATTGAAAATACTTTCTAGAAAATTCTTGGTATAAGTTTGAAGAACTTTTGTCATAAACGTGACACAAATTTGAGGTGATACTCGACAACACTCTAAGATGCAATAGCTCACTTGTTTCATCAATCAATATGCCAAGAGGTAGTGAGATGGATTCCTTTTTTCATTTCAATGTAATGCTCATGATTTTCTTCTTCAATATAATGCTCCAAAACCATCAATTCCAATATAAAAATTAAAATATTAAATACTAAATATAGCAAGGAAAAAAATAAATAGTATGTATTATATATATATATATATATATATATATATATATATATATATATATATATATATATATATATATATATATATATATATATATATATATATATATATATATATATATATATATATATATATATATATATATATATATATATATATATATATGTATATATATATATATATATATATATATATATATATATATATATATATATATATATATACATATATATAATTAATAAATGTGTATACTATTGGATTAAATTAAAATTAGGAACTTTGATAAACAACAATGAATTGAAAATTGCATTTTATATATCTCTATTTTATTTATTTATTTTTATATTTAAGGACGTTTTTATTTATTTCAATCAATTTAAAATAGAATTATTAATCATTTCGTATCCAGTTTTTCACTGAGTACTGAAATATTGCTTGGTACAGTTTAAATGGTGTGTATATATAAGAAGATAATCAATTGATATTTAATAAAATTAGAAATTTATGACAATAAATATAATAAAAAACAATTATGAAAAAATGAGAATTTGTTATAAACAGAAATTCATAGCGTGTTTTAGAATTTCTTTAAAATATGAGTGTAATTAAATGTAAATGTTCGAATTTTATATACAAATACAAATTGACGTTTTTCTCTCGGTTATTTTAACATTTCGATATCAACTTTCGGTTTTCTAGATCAGTTTTAAGGTTGAAAAGGGAATTTTTTAATACTTCTAATATAAAACTTTTGAGATTAGACAACCAATAAGGCGATTCTATTTATCGCATATTCTAACTGACCAACCAAGGTAATTGAGACGAATATTTTTTATTTCTCTTACACCTTAGTTAATAACCAGTAGAAAACAAATAGAACAACCTGCGTCTACTTCAATTGAACGTTAATATTTGGCGGAATCTCGACCCTTGACATCGACCTCGTACGCTTTGCGGCGTGAAAATTGACTATGTCACGGCCTATCGGGGAATCTTATCCAGGAAGTCGGACTCGACCACCTTGTCCACCTTCTCCAATATCACGTCCAGCTTTTTGTCGGTCTGTCGCTCCGTCAGCGCAGTGTCCGAGGAATATGCTCGCGCGCAATCGGTCCGATGACGGTCTGAGCTAACGCTGAGAGTCTTGAAGAAGGCGTGCAGGTCCTTGAGCCTGCTGATGGTATTCATGGAAAGGAGCAGCTCGTTTCGTCTCATCGGTAGAGGTTCGGTTGGGTCGTCCGCGTACTTCCTGTCCATCAGTTCGGCAATGCGCACCACATGTGGCGTGAAAGAGACGGAGGTAGTGTTCTGGATTCGGTCGAGGTCGTCACCGACAAAGGCCCATCGATACCTTAGCATAGAAATATATGGATTATATTTGGCAAAAGCTTTGCAATACTTATTAACTCAATTGCATTTGAACAATCTCACAAAATAACCTTTGAAATAGCATCTTAATTTAATTTTCAAATGCTTATTTCAATGAGATATGAAACAATATTTTATACAGCCTCTTATAAAGTAGAAAGTTGTTGTTCAGCGTAAGAAACAATAATTTTAATTCTTCTATTTCAACAGTAAGTATGCATTTTTAAATAAATAGTTTCTCTCAAAAACCTCCTACAATACTGCTGCCTTGACTTGGGACTTGTGTGTGAAGGGATCTTCAATCGAGCTTCATGTTCACTTTTCAGATATTCTTCCATATTGTAACATATTGGAAAACAATTCTTTCGAAACACATTTTCAATGGTTTTCACGCTTCCCAGCTTCTTGTTCATTATCCTCATGATATTATCGCTTGTCAAGTACTTTATCCTTAAAATATTTAGGATCTTCTTACAAAATTATATCTTGAAAGATTAAATTTTGATTCAGTTGCTGAGTTCAGGTTTCATTCTGTCGTTCCATGAAGCAGAGTTCTAATAACATAATTCTATTCTATTAATTTCCATTCTAAGTCTGAAATATAGTACCCAATCGGTACAAGACCGAACTTATTATCAATTTATTGAAGTTTCTAGTTGTCTTTTTATGTGTATATCAAGAGCACACTTTTTAGAGATTATTATCGTCTCAGAGGTCTGTAGTTGTCTACCTGATCAAGATGAATTGTTAAAGCCTTTATATTTCTCTGATTTTTTGTTATCTAATTTAAATTTGTTTTTGCGTTTATTATAAGTAAATTTTCTTGAACACATTTGGTTCATTAGTCTCTAAAGATCCTTTGCAAATCCAGTGTCTATACTGATTTATGTTAAAATACACAATTAAGGTGTAATTTCAATATTATGATAATATGTTACTTATAATGCACATACAGTCTTACACTATAGCAAAGTAACTAAAGTAATCAACAAACTAATACATACAATTTCAATATTTTTGGAGGAGGTTTTGAAGAGACAAAATTCAGGTGCATTACAAAACACATTATAGCATGTATACATTCATTAAACATTTCAACAGTACATCTTGACCTACATCTGAAATTGTGGCAATGTTGTGGCGGGCAGAAGTAACGTCAAATCTAGCAGTTTTGCCGTTGAGAGCTGCAATCTCAACCAGTGGGGATGACCGAGAGCATGAAGACCATTGCTACTGTTGATGGCCCAGCTAGCATCCAGTGAAGACAGCAACTTGATGTGGGAACTGATAAGAGAAAAGTCAATCAGAACATTCCAGTGAACATTGAAATGCTATTAAAGGCAATGCGGAAGTGAGAAGATGCCAACAATAAAAAGCGAACGTAACAGAAGACATGACAAATGATGGAATATGGTAGAATTAGTAGGTTGACAGCATAATGATTCATTTTCATATACGTACGAACAATTTTTATTGATTAATACAATGTTAACGAATATTTGCATAAAAATCGATCACAAAATAAATTGTCACCCTTACTTGCAACACTTTACCGCTCAACAATATTGATGAAATGTAAAAGAGAACTCTTATATAGATACAAAACCATTAATTTACGAATCGTAAATTATTAATTTGGAAATAATTATTTAAACTTCTTATTGCTGAAATTTCATATCGAGATGTTTTATATTATTGCTTTCTTGTTAAACACATAACATTATATGATTGAAATAAAAATTCGTTGAAGTTCTTTAAAAATCACAAAATTTATCATGCATCATGAGTAATTGAGTAATTTAATGAGTAATTGTCTTTTGGAAGACGTAATTGTTTGCTAACGTATATGACTGTACAACCCTGACAAAGAAAAAATGAATTATTTACAATGCATTGAAAAATCCAAAAATGAAGAGAAGTTAGTGATACGACGTAATATTACCTGTTGCTTGTCCTGTTAATGGAATCCCAGCATGCCAAACAAATAAAATATTTTATTATCAGAGAAATACACCCACATAAAGCAAAATTCAGTTAATTAGGCATTATTAGATTTCAAAGAAGGAAGCACTTATACCAAGCTCCAACACTATTTGATATACTGAAACCAAATCATAAGAAGTTACAGTTATTTAGTATAGATATCTCTACATTTAAATTTCAACGATTCAAGAAGTGAAATGTCGTGAGCTTAAACATGAGCCTTCTAGCGTCGAATCGTGCCATTTTTAATTCAAAGTAAACAATGAATCAAAAGAGAAAATTTCTTGTTTTCTGTTTCTCTAACAATAAAAAGAAAATAGACAGGCCGTGTTGATTTGAAATTTTTTTCAGAATATAATAATTCTAAAATTGATCTAATTACACCAACCATCCTTGAATGAATTATTCTACATATTCAAAGGCTCATTCTCTAAACAATATTCCTTCTTTGAATCAAACTGTATTAGTCAACAATATACTCATATAATAAAAATGATCATTTAATCAAAATACTCAACCAATAAATTGACCTAAGCAATGTTTGGTTATCAATTGAGATGTCTTAATAATAAATCAGATAACTGAAACTTATTCCATTTGGAAGAAAAAATTACAATAATTCTTTCGAACATGTTTGCCCTTTGTATTGAAGAATGAATTTGTTATGACTAACAGGCATTTCAAATAACATTAATAGCAAGAAAGACTTTGTTAACTTCAAGAATATTTCAGGGACTGATTGAAAAATTAATGGACTCTAAATATCTCCATTTTTTATTCACAATCTCCTGTATAGCCCACAAATTACTCTTCACTCAGTTTTCCCGGCAGTGTTTTCATGTTGCTGGATTCAAGTCCTGGAAACTTAATTTGAAATGCCATTTCAAAACTTTTGACAAATGTATTTGTTTGTCATATACTGATACAACAATTCAACAAGTCAGCACAAAATTTTATTTCGGAAAAAGGTAAAAACTTAATGCCAAGGCTGTAAAATAAGAAAGAGAACAGTCATAGAGTTTCTCTGTTTTTCTTTCATTAAACGAGAAAAAAGCATTGAAAGAATTCAAAGAACACTGAATTTTTCATTCAAAATTCACATGGCATGATACAATAAAGATATCAACGTCTTCAGCAATACTCATGAGAGTGTGGAAGTTGAAAGTCTTCTCAGTCAAATATACTGCTCTTTTGTTTTTCAAATTGTGAAAAATATTGATAACAAACCATATGAGTCAGAGTAAAATGATATCCTGAAGCTAGATTGAAAAGTTTAAACGCTTCCATCAAAGTTTTCTCCAATTTAACCTACAACTTTACCAGATGATTCAAGTTCTCAACTAGAAATTTAATTTTAATTAATATTTCTATTTAATTAATTTTAGAAATTAAAAAAGACGTCAACAACACAAGGTTCTATTGTAACACAAAAAGTCATGTTCAATACAGTATCTTGCAGATTCCAAATATTTCCATTACTGCATAATCCTAAATATTCAGTATTTTCTGAACTGTTCTCGTATATAACATTATATCCAATCATATATTCATGACACACACACACACACACAAACCACGTTGCGTTTTTAATTACAATTTCGATCAACTGACCTAAATTCCTCTGTGTCTGTGGACAGTTCCTGTTCAATTTGCAGAAACACTTGCAGCATTTCGCTGATCACTATTGGCCAGAGTGACGTCACATGTAGAGGGCTCATTCGGATCAGGATCACTCGGAAACAGAGGAAAACCTGTGCTTGGACGTTCGGAGACGGTAGCCTCAAACTCGTGGTCAGTTGTTCTGAATCACAAAAAAATTGGTCGATATTTTTTTTTTCAATATTTCACTAATTTTATAGGTATAGCTTTAGCTTATTTGCAAAAAACATCTAATGTAAACACAAACGTGGTTTTTTTTTCAAGAAAATGTGAAAAAACCATTGATATTTACATACCTGACAAAGGTATTAAAAAGATTATTTCTAATCATCAAAATGACTATCATATAATATAAAAATCAATAACTTTTGAAGACAAATGAAATTGCAGTATATTTAAAGTAGATAACTAATGACTACTTGAAAATAAACGGATTGTACTCAGAATATTGAAATAAAATAGAACAATTAATCAAACTGAGTTAAAATGTAGGAGTGCATTTATGCCAATAAATATTTTCAATAGTTCAATATTCAATACAAGTTTAATATAAAGGATATATATATATATATATATATATATATATATATATCAAGAGAATGTTATAGTAGAGCTAGATATGTGAACGTGTACGATGTGATGTCTCCATTATCCTTCAAGGGATAATAAAAAATGATAATAACAAAAAATGTCATTTTTATATTATATATATATATATATATATATATATATATATATATATATATATATATATATATATATATATATATATATATATATATATATATATATATATATATAATTACAATAGAAATTATAATATGAAGATGTATGATGCGTTTGAAAACCCAGTGAACACGCTCAATTTCAATTTCGTCCATTCCATCTTTGCTCCAAATTTTTAAAGTATCATAACCTAGCCTAACATCACCTAAAAACGCAATTTTTCTTCTGCTGTCTTGGTAGTAAGGGTAAAAAAACAATTTTGAGTTTTACTCACCTTGAATATCTGACATATATTTGGCATATTGGTCAATTTCACTGCAGAATATTATGTAAGCCAAACGCTTCAATAACTGAGCTTTCTGTTCATATTCTTGCTCCCTCGATGTGAACAAGCTCAGACTGCCGCTTTGAGGCATAGAAACTCTATCTGGAAAATTAATTTAATTATTTGGTTGGTAAAGACAAAATAGTATTGTCGGAGGTAACTAATTTTCTCACACAGTAATCAGAATAACATAAACAAAAGACAAACAAGACCAATTACAATGTAATATACATGTAGGTATGAAGAACTAAATCCGACATGGCAAAAGGAATTGTACCACTAATAAGAGTAATTAAAAGGCTAAGATGTTACTAAAATTGATTACTAAATAGGAAAGATGGATTTTCGAATGTATTCTAGCGATTATAGCATGTTCAGTTATTTTGTATTTTGCACCCTTAGATGTTTACACAATGAGAATATTTTCTGATTTTCAACATTTCTTTTATGCTTTATCCTTTTGCCATATTGTTCTTTTGGATTTTAAATTTATTATTCTTGTTGAATGCTTGAATATTTTATGTCTCGTAAGCAATAGGTGCATTCTCTGTTTTAAGTTGATAATTAGATACCACAAAGCATTACAATTAGATTACATCCTGTAATCAATCTAACACCTACAGAAGTAAACATATAATAATAATAATAAGATAAATTTATATAGAAACATTCCTTACATTGTAAAATTACATTCATTTCAATTGATACAATAATTACAATTAAGAAAAATGCTCTCAAAAGGACCGAATTCAGTTTGGAGTCTGATCTTCCATTCAGCCCTCAAGCAAAAATATTGGTTCAAACAAAAATCTTGGTTAAATTCATATTAACAATAATATAAATATACAATATACAACTTTGATTGAAAAGAAAAAAAAAAAATTTCCTCAGAGCATTTGAGACAATTTCACATGGTGAAGAATATTTGTGTTAAAAAAATATACAAACATATGATACAAAATATTTATTCATACATTATTGCCTACATCCGAATCATCGAAGTACTCTGCCACACTATAGTATGCCTTTGTTAAGAGCAGAGATTTAACTCTCCTCTTAAACAAAGAGCTTTCAGTACTTTCAAATACGATGGTAAATGGTTGAAAATTTTAATACTCTGACAATAGAGAGAGTGCTCAAATTTAGCTGTTTTATGCATAGGAATAAGTAGCACATCCCTGTTCCTTGTTGAATACTCATGATTAATCTTCAATTTAATGAACCTATCCTCATTTTCTTTAAAGTATAACAAACATCTATAAATATATAAACACGGTAAGGCGAGTATGTAATTATTAGTGAAGATAGGTTCACAAGATGTTCGCTGATGAATATTGAATATTAATCGAAGTAATAAGAAGTTTGCTTCTGTGTAATAAACACCCTATTTATTTCTGTAGAGCAGCCCCACAGCAGAATATTATAAATTAATAATGACTATATACAAGACTGTAATACACATTCATAACACAGTAATAACATATATGTTGTTTTTCATTTAGATATTTTAATGGATTTACATCCTCTAATCAATCTAACGCCTACAGAAGTAAACATATAGGTTGCTTTTCAGACTTGATTTTTGATGAAGTAGAGTATTTTCATGTTTTACGTCTTGATTTCTTTCAATTAACTTGGGACTTTCAGCACAGTGACATAAAATTATTAATACGAGAAAATATGTAACTTACTCATCAAATCCCTAAAGGTGGTATTATCGTGTGTCATCAGATTATCTACGATAACCTTCCAGTACTTCAAACACGCGTGGTCAACTTGGAATAGCGCGTTGTCGAACAACAAGTCGAAGACGTCCTTCTTCCAAGCTTTCCGCGTGTACTGATAGCTGCTCAGACTGGCGAGCAACTTGGAGCAAGCGAGGTAGCTGGGCATATTTCGCAACGTGTGCGTCTTCAGATAGGGCACTATGTTATACATCAGCGAGGTGAGAATAGTATTGACCTTCTCCTTTTCCGATGATCCGAAACATATGTCGAGTATGGGTGACAAAATTTCCGCGAGAAGCTAGAACGGAGGTAAGAATTAAATTAATAAAAATAAGTGACTCCAAAAGTTTACAATTACTAGTGACAATTGGACTGAGTTTCATAAATTGCTTTTTTGCAAAGTTCATATTCTGAAGGTCAATAACAAGGAATATAATTCAACTACTTGGCTTGATTTCATTAGCAGATGTATTTATTTGTTATATGTTTTGGACTAATATCCCATTGGTTAGTGTTTTTACAATTTATTTGAAACAACTATTTACCTACTTATATGACTATGTTTAATGGTTAGAGAGATTATAATATCTTTTGAAAGATCTTAGAAAGAAACTACTGAATTGAAACATATAATTCCACGATACCAACATTGCACTCATTGGGGTTTTCCTTCAACATCGAAGTTCACTTACCAATTGGGCTTGAACACTGTGATTATTTCCTATTAAATTTTCGCTTGTGCCACCATTGATAATACTGACATCGGGAGAACAATCTTCATCTAGTTCTTTCACAGCCAAATTTCTACGTAGCCACGTGGTCTGTTCCAAGCAAGAACCACAAATTTGAGAAACAGATTCAATAAGCTGAAAAAAAAACCATTAAGCACCTCGTTCAAGTTAATTTCAATTCATCATTATGAAAACATTTTATTTACCTTGCTAGTTATGTCTTGTAGATCTTTTTGATCTTTACGATCCTCGAGAGGACAGCACTTAATCATGAGCTCATGTAAAACTGCTGCCAACAAGAATTGCGCCGGAGGACTAAGGGAACAGCCTTCTCTTATGAGGGTTAACAGGGAAGTCCAAGCTTCTAGGAGTTGAGAAGTAGAGGCGTTTCTCATATAACTGAAACAATGAAATTGATATAATATCGCTATCAATGAAAAATTATATAAGAGAGATTACATACAATTTAAAACTTCTAGGTAAAATTTTGGTAAAGGCTTATGATTAGAAAAAAAAACATAATATAAATAATCCCAAAAATATATATTTGAAGATAAACAATGGAGTTTATATTTTATCCTCATCGGCTTCACAAGATATTAAAAAAATTAAAAACTAGAACTATTAGTACAAATAAAGAAATTGTGATTCACTATTAGTTAATTGAAAATATAGATGAACTGTCTTTGAAGAATCGATGGTTCATCAATTGTAATAACTATGACACAGTTTATATTGCATCACAATCAAAAATTATCCAAACTACTCCTAGAGGAACATGGCCATAAGATTTGAAGCTCATAAAACCCCTACAAAACAAGAATATCTACACTGAATTATGGACCTGACTATTAGACATTTCAAATTATGTTGGCAAAGTTGAAAAAACAGGTAGTGGTATCCTGATTATATTAATAATAAATATTAATCAAGTTTATTAATGCAATAGACTATATACAATAGCATAGGGCCTGTCAGTCCCAACAATTCAATAGAAAATTAATTCAAAGAAAAACAAATAAAATGAATACACACCTACATACTGGTATATTGATGTACACAAATTTTATATAAGAACAGCCAAACATGATCTTATAGAGAACAATACACTTTGTTTTTTATCACTATGTTTAATATATTAATAAAAAATCATACTATGCTATAATACTAATAACAATAGATAGATAGATAATTGTACTTGGCCATTAACCAGAGGCCACATTCCATATTAAATTTATAAATAATCCTTTCATTTATACAAAAAAAAGGTACACATTGTCTCTAAAATAATCTCAATTTCAGTAGTAACATGCATGACGGGAATTTCCTGTGTGGATGGTTCATTGTGCCTCATGGTTCATTGGTGCATCAACACTGGTTCATTGAACATCTGATTCCTTATATCAATATTCATATTACAGTCATTCAATATTTTTAATCCTTCAGAGGATCTATCATTAGTTTTTCTATCCATGTCCTGATGGAATACAGTAACTGGTTTAAAGGATTGTACAGTATGTTATTTGGGTGTCTCAATCTTGTTATAGTTTGCAGTGAAGATGTTTCTGGCACCCGTGGTGTGTTCAGCACCAACTCCCTACAATATAAAGGGTGCCCACACTCCAATAGTGGTCTGAATATGGACTTGTATATGATTATTGCTGAGCTTATACTTATTCACTGATCCCTGTATGTAAAATATCTAAAATATTTAGCTCTAGTAATTACTTTTCTTTTTATGGTTGTATATGCAGTTACAGTTTTATTTTGTTATCTATCTGAATTCCGAGATATTTAATAGAAGTTAATGGTTTTTTCCTGTTGTTCATGGAAATTTATGGTGATTCCTGGTTTATATTGTGGTTGAATATTATGAGTTGTGATTTTTCTGGGTTGACTCTCATTCTCCATCTAGCAAACCAAGTTGTCATATTATTTATCTCTTCTTAGAGTTTTTCTTGTAGTCTTTCAGAGTTTTATTGTGTGAAATTAACAACTGTAAAATCTGCAAAATGTAATATATAATGCTTTTAATTATGTGGTTTGTCCATGTTGTTGCAAAAGATGTTATATAGAAGTGGAGAAAGTAGTGACCACTGAGGAGTGCACAGATAGGCAGTAAGGGTATCAGAAGTTGAGTTTATTTTAATTTTCAATTTCCTATCCTCTAAAAATTCTCTAATTGTATGTTACAGGTAGATTGGTGTACATCTCATATACAGTTTGTACAGTAGGCCTTTCAGCCAGAAATAATACGTATTTCTCTATGTAATACTAATTATCACAAAGTAACGGATAAATCTATCCCATATATAAAAATGACCTGGTAAGTAGTCCTTCACATTATATTAACATTGTCCAATGAAGAAATGAATCAATTTTTCATTATATAATATATATTCTATCTCCATCAGTTTCAGTTATATAATATATATTCTCTCTCCAATCAGTTTCCAGCAGCTAACAAGTAATTTATTGAATAAATGAATACCAATGTAACTTCTGTTTTTCTCAGTTATGGATAGGTTGTGTATTGAAAAAGCATACTTGTTTTCATGTCGTGTATAGTAAAAATGTAAACATTGTTGGTTACAAAATTCTATGGATTTTTACTTCTTTCAAGGCAGAATCCTTGGGTTTTACCAAACTGGACCATGTAAAAAGTAGATTTACCATATTGAGTAGAAAAAACATTGTAAGAAAAATTAAGTCAATTGTATGAATTGTACCAGTATGCTTTTGAATATTATTTCAGCAATTGTTAGTGAAAAATCCATTGTTTTAATAAATTGATATGAAAATTAAAATGTTACCAACTCACCAATAAAATAATTCTAGAACGGATACATCCAAACAAATATCGGAACTTAAACCTTCAGTAGCGGGAGGGTTTTTTATCACAGCCGTAACAGTTTGCACTAAATTGTCCAAAGGAATCACTCTTATCGCAGAAATGAGGTACACCAAGTTATTTTGGCCAGCGTTAGGTTCTGGTAATACCTGAAACAATCATTATCGAAGTTAGAGCTTAAGTGTACATTAAATTTTTATTCTTACTGTTTTGACATTAGAAAATACGTTTCTTCTTTCAAACCACGCAACGGCGATCGCAGCCAGAAAACTGCAGCTATGATGAACTGCTATAGGGCTTAAGAATTCGAGTAACTGTTGCTTGACCACCTTCAAGTTTCCGTAAATACTGTTGAAGTCGCCGTCGAAACTGACTATAGTCTGCCAAAGCTTCGCCACACTGAAAACACAATGAAGATATAATATAGGTCGCCGGCAAGAATATTATATAATTCTAGTGCTTCAATAAAATATAAAAATACAGACACATTTATAAAAATCTTCAGTTTTAAGGTTAGGATCAATTAAAAAAAAACACAACAATTACAATGAAAAATGGTATATAAAAATTGACTATATCTAGAATAGTACTTGTATTATATAAACAAAAACTTTAATCACTATTATTCACAATAAATATAGTGTTGTGAATAAAAGTAATTTAGTCATGTGATTTTTTTCAAATATTGTTACAACACAACAATTGTTCTGCAAATGCACAAAACTATTATTTTATTTAGAATAGGTCTTTGAATCGACTATCAATTAATTTTGAGTCAATTATCGAAAATAAATGCCATTCACAATCTACAGGAATTTGAAACACACCCTCACATTTGATTTGAATATATCTGAATATACTTCATTATCACTGCCACAAAACAGGTAATACGTAAATATCTATATTAAATATAATCATCAGTTATTAGGTTAACGCAAACATACGCTGTAGATGCGATTCCTGTTCATTGTTGGTAGCTTTTAAGGCAAAATATCGTATTATCGGATATATAATATTAGATAATAGGTGTTTGAGCATCACAAATATTTCTTTTTATTAATTTTGCCTATGAACCAAAAAGAGCTCAAGTTCAATAATACCTTCTCATTGAAATTTCTCAAAACATGCTTTTTAAAATAGAAGTGTCTGCTGTTTTCATTTCAACCATTTTGTGGAATTTTCAGCATTGCTAAGTTGAATGAATAAATGTGAATGTAGAATGTATATCAAACAAGTATTTTACAAATCATACTCAATGTTTGAAATGATCTATAAATTTCAAATACCATACAAAAAAAACTGAACATTGAATCAGTACAGTATAAAACAAGTTTTATAAGCGAATTAGTACAGTATGAAACAAGTTCAATAAAGCTCATAAAATTAAATTCAGAACACTGAGATAAAACTCATTAAATATAATGAAATAAGTTAAACACATGGCCGACCATGAACTTTCATTTACTCGACATACTTTTTTGGTTTTTAACTTATCGTTAAGAGTTTCACATTTGAATATCAAATGGTTTGAGAACCTAAAACTCATGTGAATAAATGCTATTCAATGTAGCCGCAAAGCTTATTCTATTATGTTTTTTCACTCTTTTACATCAGTTGTTATGCCTGAAGTTAAAACTGATGTAAAAATATTTCATTACCTAGAAATTATTCTAGGCATATGGCTCAGTATCGTCTTTCTTGCGCTCTGATAGTGATCGGCATTCGGTTTGACGTGTGGGTGGCCGTCCGTTGCAGAAGGAGAAAAAAACGCGTTGAACAAGTTATTGAAGATCTCGCTCGGGTGAGAAACCGGGTTCGAGTTGGAGGTTTCCGGTACGTTCTTCTGGTTCACCGTCTGACTGGAATCCAGCAAACTATAGTGACAGAGAATCGTGAGAGACTCCAACTGGGTGACAGCATAATCCGGACACAGCTCACCATTGGTCTGCCAACTCCTATAACTAGTTGCTGTAAAACAAAATTAACTGTTAGTTCTAGCTAAAAAGCTACCACTGTGTGATGAAATGTTTAAACACCTCGAGAGTGAACACTCTCGTGGTGTTTAAACATTTAAGTACTCAAGATAAAAAATAACTTTCGAAAGTTAGTAACTTCAAAACTGACATGTTAGCAGCTTTAAAATGAAGAAAAACACACTTTTCTACATTTACACAATTTTGATCCAATTGACTACAATTTTCGGTACACCATTACCTGATCTTGTTGGTGGTCTCCTACTGTTAAATTTGCTATACGGTTTGTAAGGCCTTAATAACAACGTATAAGGCAGTGTACTACGTTTAACTATTGTTAACTTGACCCACTGCTGCGTCTCTTAAATTAATGTGAGATGACACTTATTTGGGTTGAAGACAATCAAATGATAGTAAGCTGAACCTATTTTGATTTATCTTTTTTAGTTGTACGTAATGTTAACGCTTTGGTGGTTGAAATTCGATTCTTCTTTCTACCAATATTTCACACAAAGTTAGCAGTGGTGCAGTTGACATCTGTTTTTTCTCACTCTGCACAATGCAGTACTTTCACTTGTTAAATCGATTTCTTGGAAGGTTTCTCGACCACATGTGGAGGGTCATTTTGCCTTAAGTTTTTCAAAACACTCGAATTCTTAACAACTACTTCTCTGATCTATTCTAGTTCTGAACTCTATAATATATTATCGACCATTCAGTTTATGACCATTTTCATTTATATTAAGTGATAAATTTGATAATTGTCTTTACTTCTTCTTGTACCTTTTTTGGGAATTTCTTACCCTGTCAAGAATTTTATTTCAATCATTTCCTTTTCATTGGATTAACCTCATCCATTTCTATTAAAACTATCTGGTCGTTTGCGTTTCCCATATTGTATGTGCACCTTAACTTTTCTTTTAATATATGGGCTTCAGTAATCTATTGGCTTTAATATATTTGTTTCAGATTAAAATTTACTCCTATTCTCAATGCTAACCATTCAAGTCATACTGGACGATTTATTTCACTTGTTTGGTTTCCCTTCTCTATTCTGTCCTCGTGACTTAATTTATATTTTAAAAGAACTCCAACTGTCAACTTGCCTTTAGTAAAGCAACTGTTGCTATTCATGTATGGTATACCTAATATGAGTTAACACAAATTCTTCAACAATCGTGGATTAAAGTTTATTAGTGGTATAACTAAAAAGATATTGCTTGAGTTGAAGATCAAATTCGGATGTCTTCAAATTAACCTGTGAACGTGGGAAATGTTGCATTGGACAGTCAGATAGTTCAGATTCTATATCGGCAAACCATTGTATCCAAAATAACTATAATTTCAACAAAATTACGAGATCCTATACGAAGAACATTAAGTCTTGAAACTCAACTTCCTGGAAGATCTTGAAATTAATAGATATAAGAAATCCAGTTCAGCACTCAATGAAGAAATGGAAATTAATAACTCCCCTCTACCAAATCTCAAGTTTAGTAATAGTATGTAAGTTAACATTTTTGTACTCTGTGTTCATTCAACTAATGAAGGTAATATGTATACCGAAACAATATTGTTTGTAATGGACAATATATTTTTGGAATTCTTGAAATGTGTACAATTTATTGATGGTTTGATATGGAATTTCAACATGTATCTCCCTTCTCAATCAACTATCTTCAACAATTAGTTGTTGCAATATTCTAGCTTAATTTTATGTCATTCGTGCAATTCTCGTCTTCAAAACGTAGGAGAAATGTTTTTTTCCAATCGATTCAAGGGCGAATAAAAGGTTTGCAATAAATTAAAAATATGACTTAAAATGTTTGTGTTGGTGTTTGTACTTACCCACATCCTCGATGTTATTACAAATTTGATGAATAACACTGATGGATATCTGTTTGAGATTTTCGCCAAAGTATGGAAGACAGGACGTGACCATGTGCAACCACTTTTCTTGTAAGTTCTTCATATTGTGATGGCGTAGAGCGCTCATCACTGCCGAAAGGAATATCTGTTGGTAAGGAGTCAATACTGTTGGGGTGTAATTGAGCTCGCTTACGACAGCCGTGGCGATCTGATCTAATGCAGGACCATTCGGTTTCGGCGCCGGGAAGACATTATATTCTAAGACAATTAGAGACTGAACCAACCTACAAAATCACCAACAATGTGTTATAAATTTCCTCAAATAATTATCGTCGCTTTTTCTATCTATCGAACGCAAATGGTAGATTATACTCACCTAAGCAGCTGAATTTGAAACGCCTCAATGTGCTCTCCAACATTCTGATTTGAATCGTACAACGAGAAGTTGTTGAACATCAACACCTCTTCCGCGAAGGTTATGTCTTCATCGAAGGTTCTGACAGAAGTCAACAAGCAATGAAGAAGGATCTTTTGGAACTTACACTTCACCAGCATATCAGCGATATAGCTGGCGAAACCCTTGGTATTGTCCTTTACAATGGCCGTCAGATTCTTTATAATAATATCCAGTATCTCGAGACTCTCTAACTGGATTTTGAAGTTCATGTTCATCTCCTCGCCACTCAAGTGGGGGTCATCCAAACACGGATAAAACGTCCGCGCATAATTCAGACAAACCGAAATGACAACGTCCAAGAACATGTAGCCTCTGTAAAAATTTACGTATTCTTGGGGCAAGTCTCCGGTGAAAGAATAACCCAAGATGGACTTCCTGTGCCTGGCCAAAAGATATAAAACCTCGTTGTTCTGGAGGTTTTTCAATCCACTCGTAGCCAGACATTTTATGAATAACTGCGGATGACTCAGAATGGAATTCTTAAGAGTTTGAAGAGCGTAAAAAACTTGATACGAGTCGAAGACTTCGTAGTAAAGGCATATGTGAGAATGGATGGGATACAAAACGAAATTCTTCGAGGAATGATGTATCTTCGGTCTTATTTCCATATCAGAATGTCTGTTTGTGGTCGTTGAACTGGAATCGGTTGTTTCCGAGTCAATGTCCACTCTTTCGCATACTCTATCTAACAATTCCGTTATCAATTCCGAAACTACACACTTGTCGTTATTTTTGAAGAATTCCTCTGCACTAGTGCTCAACTCCAGTTCGGCGTGAAGGTTTTCCGAATCTGACAGACAGTAGGACCAACTATGTACCAACGAATGGCTCTGTTCGGCGGGATTATTCATTGTCGAGCAATTTTCGTCAAAACTCTTCGACTTCGGGATCTTAGGTTCGATCCCCTTGTCCTTAATACCATCTTCAATATGTTCAATGCTCTCAATCAACTTCTTCGACGTCTCGTTAGAAATCATACTGATGAAGTCACTTTGCGTCTTGCTCCTCATGACAGATTCATAGCCAGAGTCCATGGTCGTCGGTTCTATATCTTCTGGAAAATTTTTTACCGGCGAATCGTGACTGGTACAATCGTTACTGGATGTCAAGCTTTCCGAAGACGAATGCAACGACTTGTTGGGATCTAACTTCGAATACGACCCGTTAAGACCAGTCGGATAAATTTCCTTTGAACTCAACGGATTGATGAAAAGTTTGACGTTTCCCTTGGAGTTCTTGTCTAACTTCGGCGACGCCTGGACCTTAAAGTCCCTATTTCTCTTGGTCACGACATTCGACAAGTCTTCGGTTACACTGGTCGTAACGTTGACTACAGTCGGCTGAAATTTTTTATTGTTTTTGGAAAACGTAAACCATCTGCTTTTCTGTTGCTTCTGACTCGGACCGTCGGTGGTCATATGGTACATGATGTTGCCGTTTACATTACTCACAGCGTATACAATCTTTGATTGGGTGCGTTCTACTTTAACGTTGTCCTGGACGTTCGTTTCGCTGTGGGCATCTGTATCTTGGATGTTGACATGGCGTATTGCTACTCTAGCTGTGTTTGGAGATAGAAGTTTAGTGAGAATGGGGTTCAATATTCTGGGAATGTCATTGTGGAGCAGGCTGTGCGCCAAAAAGGATTCAGCTAAGAGTTTCAGGTTCAGCTTGTCGTAGTTCTGTAGATTGTCCAGAATCTTCAACAATGACCTATAGGAAAATATTCGTTCTAATTTAATTAGAAAATGGAAATTCATCTAAGACATAAAATAAAGAAAAATGTTGCTTCTTCGATTGGAGTTTCTACATTCATATGTTGATTGGACTATGCACAAGTATAAGATGGTTTAGAATCGAATGAAATAATTCAAAATCGAATAATTGCTTATTTTTCATTTTCCTTTATTAATGCCACATGAGCAAAAAACAAGTAAAATTTAATGATAGCATATTTTAAAAAGAATGACAATTCAATGTAATATTAATCAAGACTACTGGTAACGTACCTGTCAAAATTCCGTATGTTCGGTTTATTCTGTTGTAACTTGATGTTCAAATCCCTACCCAAATGCCACACAAGAAAGAAACGTTTGATGTATTCCAAGGTTATGTTTTCAGTAGAAAGGTACCTGCAAATTATCCTTTCTACAAAGAGTTTTTCATCGAAAGTATTATGGATCTGATAGAGAAGGGTAACACACAAAATGGTGTGATTTTGATTTTCCGTTTGACTGAGAAATTGCCACAATATCTGGGACATCTCCTAGAACAAAAAGCAAATCAAAATCAAATGAAATATATAAAAATATAGAAAATTAATGGATTTTGACATTAGACAACAGCAAAAATTAAATATATTATAATAGTATAAAATTATTACAAAATTTCATTAAAATCCTATGAAATCATCAATTAGATATAAATAATTTTCCTTTATAGACTACCTTCTTCATGACTTCACAGAAAATGTTGTAAGTAATCAAAAATCGGCTCTAATCAAAAAAGTTTATAACAGTAAAGTCCCATAAGAAATATTTTATTGAGAGTTTTCTCATTTTTGACGATACAATGAGACTTCTTCATATATTTTGTTTTGAAACCTGCGTTTTTATGAAAAATTTTTAAGCGCTTCACTAATTCGCTTTAATAAATCGCTTCACTGGAATTATTCACTAATTTTTATTGTGAGTCACTTTTACTATTTATTCATCTGACGAAACCATGTGTTTGGTAACACATTTGTCATTATTTAACAAAATCTAGTACAAATTAGAAAATTTTGTAGTTTTATTTACAATAGGTAAACTATGTTTAACTATGGTAAGTTAACTAAAAACTAATTTCCAAAATTTAATCTTAAATACTCATTTTCCAATGAGCTGCATTTAAACACAAAATGCTATTCATAATGCAACACAGATAACAACTAAAATTAATGAAAATATTATAAGTAAATGCAGAATTTATTACAGAAGGGTTGAAACTTGCACCTAGTCTTCATCCAATAGCTCTCGAAAGATATAACATTTAAAATACAAACTATCAAATATAAGGAGCATTTCATATTTATCCTTACAACTAAAAGTGAATATCTTAAAAAAAAAAAGTTTCAAGCATACATCTGGAGATTTACCTCTATTACTATTGTGTTTTCCTCGATATAGTTCACGTGTTCCTTGTTCAATATGCCCGTTATGACGATGTTGTTTCCGTTTTCCTCATTCTTGGCCAAGCACTGCGCCTTTGACAACGAAAAAATCTCCAGTAGCGTGTTCATTGCGCTCAGCTGCACGTCCTTAGATGAGTTCCTACAACATGATGCCACAATCAGCGCTTCCAACCACGCTGGTACCCGTTTCTCGCCCAACTTTGAATTTTCGAACAAATTAGGAAAACCGGAGAACTCCAACAAAATGTTACACGCTATAGACGTCGCCTTCTCGTACTCCGAATTCCCGAAGTCCGTACATGATGCCATTGAATTCGACGTGGTGCTTCGCGACAAAATATCCCGCACGTTAATCGGTTCGAACTCGGTCTTGTTGCTCAGACACTCCTCGAGCAATTTCTGAAGCTTCTTCGTTCGCTCATTCTTATCGCACACCATCGTCTTAAAGAACTTTCGAATATTCACATCGGGCAATATCTTAACCTCGACAAACGACACATAGAACTTCTTGTACTCCTCTAAGCACTTCAAAATCGACTTGTTCTCCACAGCAACCACTTTTGGCGGCGTTTCGACCTCCTTCTTCAATTCCTCCAATTTATTCTTGGAATCCTCCCGTTGGTCTAACGAGTCATCTTCAGATTCGTTAACGTCCTCCTTCTTCATGTCGTAAAGCTTCGAACTTGATTTCGATTTTTTGTTCTTAGATTTCTTATCTATTCTGGGGCTGAATTTCTCCTTCCTCTTCAACATTTGATTACTGTTAGACCTCTCTCTAGAATCCTCGATAGTCAGCAGGTCAGAATTGCTCATGTTCTCGTTAAGCTTGGAATCCGACTTGCTCTTCTCTAACGACTTCGTCGGCTGGTCGACCTCGTCGTGGGAAGACTCCAAATTTGACGAAATCTCCGTAGACTTTTCGACCTCACTCGTACCTTCTTCGGGCATCATAACTGCAGCTTTATCTAGTGGAGTAACAGTTACGGGCTGTATCTTACCCAATATCTTATTACACAAATTGAGGCTCTGTATAACCTCTATTGAACTGAGATTGCTCAAGTTCTCTTTCATCGTAACTATTATGTTATTGAACAAATCCGCTTGTATGTTCATATTATTTTCGCCGTACGTTTCTATGGGTATTATGTCGAGTAAAAATTCAGTAAGAATACATATTTCCAAGATATGTGGTGCGCCTGAACCTATATCGTTCACTTGATATCGATCGCGATTCTTGTAATTCTTAATGTTTGTCGCACACTCTTTGAATAACTTCTCCACATATGACCAAATATAGTAACTCTGTAATGTGTTAAAAAGCAAGTTCGCGTTTTTCACCAACTCCAAGCAATTCTTGGAGATGAACTGTTTATTTACCGGATGTTCGTCGGTCATGTTGAGGCTATTAATATCACCGTTAAACGAGACGCACCTAGCGGCGGCGTTTTTTCCTTTTTGCAAGTTCAAACAAGACAGATACAAAGCCCTGAACACCTCGTACAAAATGTTGTCGAGTATCACAGGGCCGATTTGAGGCTTATCAAAAAGAGAGGTGAGAAGCCGGTATGGTTTGACGTCGATCTGAGGCTTGGAACTGCTATTGGTTAGTATGGCCTTAATTGCGTCGTTCAAGAGATCGTAGGCGATCAGAGCTTTGGAGGTATCGGTGAGATCAATTTCTCCTTCGACGGCAACCACTGGGATGTTATGCGACTCGTTCGCCAAAAGCCAAGAGTATAAACGTCTGAAACAAATAAAATGGATAGAATTTTGTTGACCAACCGATTAAATCAAATAAGGTCAATAAAAATAATGATAATATAGAAATTCTTCAAATGTGAAGTATTTTTTTCTTACCTGTTCAGAGACATGTCTCTTCTCAAGATTGTCGATAAAGCGGCAGTCACAAGTCTTACCATGTCAGTGTACAAGAGCTGTTTGTTGTTGATAGGGAAACAACACATCAACAAATCTAAAGCGGAACGCTGGACAAGGACACTAGAATCCTGTACTGCAGCACATAATCCACATACCTAGGCAAATGTTTGACATCAGAACATGTTTGAAAACATCAATTGATCTTCCTAAATACAGCAAAAACAAGTCAGGCAAGCTTTCAACTTACCATTAGATCAATATCATGTCCCATCAAATAAAGCTGATCTTCCATAGGTAGTCTTTTGCTATAGTGGGCTAACACGAAGCTTATAGCAGCTAGCCTTACAGGACTATTATTGGCTACGCACTGCCACATGCACGTGTAGAAATATGAAGATCCCACGCCCTCGCATACTTTTTCCAACAAATCATTAGTTCTGCAAATAACAATTTGTTAACCATAGAAAGTAACAACGTTAATAAAAATTCAATACGAAAATAATACAACTGTTGGTGAATATTCAATTCAAACTTATGACGAATTGGCCGATTAGATACAAGTTTCGAATTTCATCGAATTTTGATTTTGAATCGAAATTTTCAAAGGTGTTTTCACTACTCTTTTTATATAGCAATCTATTATATCTATTTGTTTATAAGAACGATTAAATCTTTTGAACGATTCGAACGATCATAAGAAAATATTCATAGATCACATTATCAATCCAATCTTTATTCGAAACCAAAAGAAATATCATTACTGTCGATCCGATCGATGGTTCTTACGAAATATATTGATCCGGAAGGGCCCGATCAACCATACAAACAACTTCGTTCAATCATACGACCAATTCGATCGATTTGCAAAGAACTAAATTGATCATATAAATGAAAAGTTCGAAGGATCATGTTTGAAGGATATTTGTTGTGTTATGAAAAGGTCTGATCAATCAAACTATCGACTGATAGTCGAGTGACCAATAGTCGCTGTTTTGATCATATGAATGAACATCAAAGGATAAATATATGAATCGATACAAGATGACTAGCACTACCAAATTGAAAAGAAAGATCATATTGATCATAGTATTGCTTATAATAACGATTAATTACGATTGATCATTGTATAGTCCGATCATGCATGAGACACACAAGACCGTCACTAGCAGGCGCCCTGGGCAAAAGGGTAGAATGACGTCCATTTATACCAAAGTTTAGAAGGTAACATAAAACCGTCTTTTGCTTAATAGTAGTGAACAGAAAAGTTGCTACTGCAACTGTTTGAGTTTTTTTTTTGGCAAACTCATATAATAAATGAAATGAGTTAATTTTACATCCAATTTGCTGCCCTATGTAGTTGAACGCTTGGCTGGAACATTCTTAGCGCCGGTCTGGGTTCACATGAAAGATCGAGTCCAATCAATCGATCGTATTAATCCAGGCTCCCTGGAGCATTTTGGAACTTGATTACTATCAAGCAAATTTTCCGTGAGTAGCTTCATTTTGATGAGACTCCCAAGAATTTTCTGTACCAAACTGCGGTTGTTGTAGCTAACAGATGTAGCAAGCATGAAATGTGTTGATTTGATCATTCTGAAAATATGTATTACTATCCGAAATTTTTTTTTTTTTTGGTAAGTATCAAGATAATTATCTAAATTATTCGAACAAATATTTGTCTTACAAAATCTATGGCTTTACCAAAGAGTAATTCAATAATTTATTGTCCTACAAATTGCGTGGTACGTTATTCCGGTCCTACGCTCAAAAGTAGTCGAATCTATTCTCGATGTAAAAGTAATTACTATCAAGCTGAATCTTCGTGAATAACTTCGTTTCGATGAGATGCGAAATTTCTGGATTGTGGTACCTAACAGAGGTAGCAATTATAAAATATGTCCACGTGCTTATTGTTTACTCCATCAAGCGTCGGAGAGTTCTAGGACGTTCGGAAATGCTCGACTCTTCTCGAGAATATTTCATAATTTAAGACTTTGATGTTACACTAATTTTTGTATCTAATTTTTTAAAGAATAACATTATTTAAATTTTAAAACAGATTTTTTCACTGTATCATATGTATACAAATAGGAAAACGAAAATATGACAATACTTATCGGACTAGTGATACATACTTGTTTTCTTGTAGGACATTGTTCTATTTGGGAAGAGAACACACTAAGCTAATATGTAATATTTTCGTCTCACAGTTAGTACTGAGAAAAATGTTTTAGTAGTATTAACAATTTCTGAGCGTAGGTCCGGAATAACGTACCACGCAACTTGTAGAACAATAAGATTATTGAATTATATAAATTTGTACTAACTAAAAAAAACAAAAATCAGCTGGTTAGTAATCGTTTATGATGACCTCGTTATTGATACATGTTCAACCAAAAAAGGGTACTCTTTGATGAAGCCATAGATTTTGTACGACAAATATTTTTTCGAATAATTTAAATAATTATCTTGAGACGTGAAAAAAAATCGGTTAGTAATACATATTTTCAAAATGATCAAATCAACACATTTCTTGCTTGCTATCTCTGTTAGCTACCACAACCGTAGTGTCGTACAGAAAATTCTTGGGGGACTCAACAAAATGAAGCTACTCACTCACTTGATTACTATCAAAATCAGCTTGATAGTAATCAAGTTCCAAAATAATCCAGGGATCCTGGACTATATGGACGATACGTTTAATCCAATCGATCGGGACCAATCGAGAAAATTTTCGATATTCCTACTTGAATGGTTTATTTAAATACTATCCCCATTTACCTTTCGAAATGATCCGAACCGCTTTCGATTCCCGGTAGCACGCCACTGAGAAATCCACTCAAGGCCGGTCTCATTCTTTCGCCCAGTGGCACAAAGTGGTTCTCGTAGATCTTCAGCAACTGCGGTCTGATGTTCATCGCAGCATGACCGAGCAGAGGGAATAAACCTGAAATATGGTCAAATATAGTCAATACTTTTGAAATGACATATCCAAACAATTCACGAGAAAAAGATTGCAAATCGAGGCGCGATTATGAATAACACTTGGAAACAGAAATTTTGTTGTCTCAGATCTGTGACTAGTTTTGGCCTAAATTTTGATCTCAGAATTGAAAAATGTTATCAATTTTTCTCTACCACGTCAATTTTTTAAACTACAGGACACCCTCTTTTTACCCTAAGTAATACAAAATGGGTATACAGAGGAAAATAAAGTGGGTACTAACCAAACGTATCAGAATATTTTATTCATACAAAGGTTATTATAATATTAAAAGTTAAATTGTGTTTATACAAAAAATAAAAAAAAAGATATTAGGTAAAAACTTTCGCTTATAACTTTTACTAGAATGTTCAATGTGGGGACATTCTCGCTTGATGCTCCAAGAGTAGTTAGCCATCATGCTGACATCCCATCTACTTTGATACTTTGCCTCCATGACCTTCAAAACTTGGTGGAATCGCTCACACTGTTTATCACTAACACCGCCAAGATTTTCTGGAAAGTTAGCTAGATGGCTATGTAAGAAATGCAGTTTGTTACTCATGTTACAGCAAAGCTTTTTGAAGCTTTCTAAGAGTTGTTGAACAATTTCGACGTAATTCTGGGCTCATGTGTTTCCAAGTCCTTGACAATACTTTTGAATGCCAACCAAGCATTCTTTTCAAGTTCGGTTATTGTTTCAAAGAAACGTTCATCTTTAATAAGTTGCCGAATCTATGACCCATCATAGACACGGCTTTATCTATTAATATGACAAGCTAGAAAATGCCGAAATGATGTACTTAAAAGAGTACCCTTTGAAAAAGCTTTAACGAATTGCTTCATGAGTTTGCTTGTATGCAAAGGCGGAAATACAATGTTTTTTCTGTTGACCATTGTCTGTCGACTCTTCGACATTCTGAAGATTCTGTCGACAGCATCATCGTCAACTTTAAGATCTTTGTCGCTGGAGTCACTTCAATCGTCGCTCAACTCATCTTCTTGTATTTCTGAAGAGAAATTCTTGAAAAAGTGGCACTGGAATTTCAGCTGAATGCGACACAGGGCGTATAGCTGACGGTAAACCAGGATAATCAATTATATATATATATATATATATATATATATATATATATATATATATATATATATATATATATATATATATAGTTCAAAGATTCACAGGTAATTCAATACTCGTAAATACTGGGACTCTTAATCGAAATATCGAAATATTTCGAATAAAACTCTCAGGGAGCTGTCTACACAAATGTTGTCAACGAGAATATTTCGATATATAATATATATATATATATATATATATATATATATATATATATATATATATATATATATATATATATATATATTGTTAAATACTGCAGTTTTCACTATACAAAAGTAACAACTATTGGAATGGTCTTTAGGTTCTTCCCAAATCATTGGTATACCAAACGGAGATTTACCACGTGTTCCTGTTGTCCACATTCTCAAATGCTCCACACACTGCTTGCAGACTTTGTCAGGTTGGATTTATCTTGGTCGCCAATTTTTACTTTAAAATAAGCAAAATAGGCTTGCCTGATAAAAGTACTGACGTTTCTCCGTTGACTATCGTTACTGGAAAAAATTCCTACGACAGGAGTGCTGTAGAGCTTTCTGTAATTCGCGTTCAGTTCCGCGAACGTAATAGTATGCGCAACAACTGTAAAAAAAAACGTGATAGAAAAAACTGATTGAAGTTTTGAAATCAGCATGTCAATTTACCTCTAAAAGAGCCTAAAAATCGAAGTAAACAGAAATTATTGTTCCCCAATGTAATTTATCATATAACTGCAAATCATCCTTTCATATACAAACTTAACACTTCTTTATTATAGCTACATACATATCCTCACATATATTATACTTCATATTATATATATTTATATTATCTTATGTATAACTGCGTGTGTATATGACAAAATTCCTCCTACCCTTCGGACCTACTTTGTTGAAATTTTTTGTGTGTTTATTTCGAAAATGGTTTAGATTAGCAATTGGAGCCGTAGGTATCGCTACCAGGTCGAAATTTGAAATTTTCGAATTAAAGAAGTGTGTAGACAGAAGGACGTCTGTCGGTCCCGCTAGCATATTTTTTTCTTCGGGAGGTTTAAAAAAAAATGACATATTGGTATATATTTAGTGAGATGTGAACCGGTGTATTTTTAGGTATCAGTTCAATCAAAAGTCCAATATTTTTATCGCCTTTGAGAAACTGATACATAAATGAAGTTAATATAAGAGTGTGGCTTTGACTTCGCCCTCTCTATTCTCCGACATCTAGTTTGCGGAAATTTAATCGATTTTCGCACATATCTAATTCGACAAATAGAGAAAATCAGTACAATAGTGTAACTATAACACCATAATCTCAAGGACTCCGTCAAAGTCACAATTGGGATAAACAAAGCAGTGTTTTCCGTTCCGTATTTTGTTTGTGTTAGCAAATTTACGCTTCGTCAATGATGAATGTTGCAACTCATACTGTTATTTCCTCGTAAATTAAGTCAATAGGAATATAAAATAAAATTAAATATATAAACGATTTCAGCGAAAATGAGATTGCTTATTTCGTGTGTATCGGGTACCTTTTATGACATTTTCTATTACTTTACATTTTCCATGAAAAAATAAAAGGTCCCTCAGAAGTAAGTCTTATGTGAATAGTTTCTCCTTCTATACTATACAATTTTTTCACATTTTCAATCGAGATCAATCTATCAATTTACTTGCTACATTTTAGCTTAACTATGGATTAGTAGAGAAAAAATAAAATGCGAGTCAAGTAAGTGCCTAAGCTAGTCGATTTCAGACGCAACGGATGAAAAAACTAGAAAAAGAAATCTAACTAAACGAAAATTTTCCATCTGTAACAGCGTTTATATACCAGACCCCAATAATTTCCTAAGAATTTATTTTATACTGAAAAAGCCGAGAAAATGAAGGAAAAAATGTGTGGCACTCGGGGACTACCGCAGTAAAGCTAATGCATAACATTTTTTATCAACTTATGCAATTTAAATGATTTATTTATTTTTTATTTAAGCAGTATTTATAGGTATATTTGATATGAATACAAATTTTGTACGTATTTTGTCCGATTTCTGAGCAGCTCGTCTCGATCCGTGCGAGCTTCGTAAAATCGTACAATATACATACACGTTAAGCGAACGCTCGACCAAGCTACATGGTAGGCGGAGTGGGAAGTGTTAGGTTTTATTTTCGTTACGGAATTTTTTGATTCGATCGCCGCGCTAAAAGTCCGCGATAACAGTTATGCAATAGCTTAAAATTTTTCTGAGTGTTGTGGGTTTTTGGAAGAAAATATTTGACACAAGGAGAAAGCCTCACTTTGCGGATACTGTATCGATTGGAAATGATCACCACGTCGCGAAGAGGAGACGAAGTTTACATTTGAGAAACGCTTTTTCGCATCTATTTTTGAGAGAAGAACTACTCTCTAAATTAAGTCCGAAGTTTCACATTTTGTTTTTGTCCGAAAAACAAAGTTTCTTAAAATATGCTTTGCGCCGGTAGTATCAACATTTTGAGCTAATAAAAAGATAAAGGCAGCAATCAGGAGAGCAACTTCTGAAATAAGATGAATTAACATGTGTGTTACAATATAATTACTTAATTAAGAAAATAACTAAAGCTTAAAATGCAATAATAGAAAATATCAATTTTTTCAACGAAAATTCGAACATAAACCATCAAGTTTTTTAAAGTGAACTCAAGAGTAGTGGTATTAACAAGCACACCGATAGTGATATTTTTTCATATAAAACAATGTCGAAACAGATCGGAAAATAATTTTTTTCCAGTAAAAAAATAATGTAGTCTTCAGCATTAAAATTAGCAAAACAAAACACAGGCTTAAACTTTCCTCTTTAATCTACCCTTCTGTGGAATATAGTGAAAATATCCCTAATAAAGCAAGATGATTTAGATTTTCCAAAAGCTAAAGTTTATGGAAACCTCTTCGTTGAAAATACAAGCTAATCCAAAATTTCCTGTTCCTCAATTGAAGTAAGGTTTTACTCCACTTTCATTTTTCAATATTTTCAAAAACAATTAACTAGTCTGGGAAAATCTATTGGGAAAAATGAGCGAATGTTTTACCCGATTATAGTTGAAAAACGTTTCAAATGTTGGAAACTCTGTTGAATGTTTTCAATTTCTCATTCGTAAAGATAAGCTAATAATTTCACAGGAAGAAAGCTTTATTATATAGAAAAGTAGTTTGTTTTTTATCACTATATTTATATTACGATTGCATATATTGCAGCAAACCACAAAGGAACGGACTAAACGTACGAATCGAGCCAATTTTTAAGACAGCTTTACATTGAAGTTCCACCAACCAAAATTCAAAGTATACACCCATTTGTTATCAGAGTGACCAGAAAACTAGAGGAACCCAGTTATATTTTCTCACCGCTAATTTCACAACAATAAAGATAACTTATCTACAAGAGGGAGGTCTGGTCGAGAATGATAAATCAAACACCTCAGGCGATGTGTTAAGTAAGTGCACATTTGCTGTTAATAGTTTTATACTAGGGACATTATTGTGATATAACGATTGATATAAACGGGGGTCTCTTTTATATGTGGCCAATAATACACTTCAAGTTAATTGCATTAGCTGTGTCTGCTTTTAATAAAAAAAAAATATTTCATTTATAATGACCCATTTCTTAGACGTACGAGTATTGACTAATTGCTTGCTAACGCAAAAATGTAAAATTTGACTATAAGATTGAGCAATCAACTTTGAAAGATCTCTGCACCTATTGTAAAATGTTTTGGATCCATCAGCCACAAACTGATATTAACAAGACCCCCCAATTGAAAATTAGCGAATATATTAAATTAAAAGCGTGCTCATGGATATAATTTTGATGGTATTTTATATAATTTTCAATAAGATTCAATATCACTCATAATATGTAAGTATAAATAATAAAACATAACATAATAAAAAATCACTCATAAATGTAAGTATTCGAGTACCTCCAATTAGAAAAGAACTTCCTGTTTCTTCTTACTATGGATGTATGCATATAGTGTATTTCATCAACTAAATTGTTGAAATATTTAAGTATTTCAGAATTAATTAGTGTTGTTCGTTTTTATATCTTCTATTATTTGTCTTCCTTTGTATGTATGTATAAATTGTACTTTGTAACCTAAATTGTTTGAATATTCAAGTATGTATTTCTTTTCTTTTATGTTTATTTATCATTTATACCATCATTGTATCATTTGCATATATCATCTATATTTATTTTACATTATGATTGGATCAAAGCAAAATGTAAGGCATTGTGAAAAAAAAGATAAAATAAATATATAAAAATAAACTCCTAATTGACTACTACGAGAAGAGAAAAATAACCATTTATGTCATATTAGAATGCTGACCGTGCAATAGAGTTGCCAGTCATTATATAAATAAGAAAGTAATGTGAGCAAGCATCCCAAATGAAGTGTCTAATATAAACTTAAATTCAAACACTTGAACTTATGATTTACACTTTATTGACTACATAGCATGGCGCGTTTCGTCGTTACAAAAGACTTCTTCAAATGCTAACAGAATAATGACGATTATAATGACAAGTATTCTGTTAGCATCTGAAGAAGTCGTTTGTAACGACGAAACACGTCATGCTATGTAGTCAATAAAGTGTAAATCATAAGTTCAAGTGTTTGAATTTACGTTTATATTCAATTATAATGGATTTACATCAAGCAAACGCCAACACTATTAAACACTTTATAAAATTCTTAAGGCCCCTGAAAAGAATGAAAAATAAAAATTAAGAGAAGTGCGAAAGGGATAAACTACTGTCGAGTCCATTTTCGAATTGACCCCCCTCCCCCTAACCATCAAATTGCCTCCTTGTGGGTAGTAGAGAAAACTGTACTGGTCTAACTGCTTCTAGGTTTTGATATCTCAATTCTGAAAACTTGCAATAAAAACATGCAATTTCGGCATCTAACCATGACGAACTTTTTCATAGCATTTTATAACACTTATTCACAAAATATTTTCGACCTTGTAAAAAACGATTCTTATCAGAATAATTACCTATTACTACAGTCGTAAAATAGACTACCATTTAACGCTTAATTACGGCATTTTATCGCTTCTTTTTCCGCTAACGCAATAGGTATCGCAATTGTAGCGGTTTTTCACGAAGATAAGAAAAACAACGTTATCATATCTTACTTGTTCTAGACCAAGTCGGGAATTCTCTTCGTGAAAAATATTCTAGATGCAGAAGCAACAGATGATATGAATACGTCGATTTTTAAACGCAAAAACAATCAGATGTAAAATCTCCTTTGAGAGTCGTCGATGGATATCGTCATGGCCAGGGATTTAAAAAGCCCAAGTAAGCATATGGAATAACACTTGTGTATTGTGTCAACAAAATGAAAAGGAAATTGAATTTCTAGATCAGGAAAACACATTATGAATTCGAATACCTAGAAAAAATTAAATTTCTAAAAATAATATATACAAATACTAACACAAGGTATAATATAAACAACGCTCGCTAAAAAATTAACGTACAATCTGCGCCCTTGACAAACAAGCAAACACTTCAAAACTTTCATTAATCGATTTGGCCGATACTTGATGAAAATCTAAATACATAATTTGAATAAAACTGAGAAGTTTTCTAATTTTCACTATAATTAACTTAAAACATTACAATAATAAAATAGAATAATAGAATTCACAAAAGGAATAGAATTGGAAAACTTCGCCATTATCAGCTGATACGCCATTATCAGCGGATAATACACTAAAGAACTGAATATCATTAAACAGATCGCACAAAACAATGAAAATCATCACTGTGTCGTCCACAACATTTTGAGGAAAAGATTATATAATAAGGCTATTCCTCAAGTATATCCTAAAGTAACAGATAGTCATAAAAATTTGAGAACATTAACGTATTTAGGCAAACCTGTATAAAAAATCTCGAAGTTTTTATCTGATAGAAATTTAACGAATTGCGGTACTTGTCCCAAAGTATATCTTGGTCAAACTGGCAGGAATTTCAGACTTAGAATATCTGAACACCAAAGATGCTCTGATGAAAATAAAACCGATTCTACGTATGCAACACATTTTATAGAAGAGAACCAAAATATTGGATACGGAACGAAAAGGTTATAAACTAACCCTGTTGGACGACATGGAAAAGAGTGCTTTAGAAAATATTTTGTACGCAACCGGGACTAAGGAAATTTCCCTGTAATTATTGATATCCATGTTGTCCGCCTTTTTGTGCAATGGATGTATCAGCGCGCATTTTCCAATCCTCTGGTATCTTTTCCGTTCTCCAGATTTGTGATATTAAATGATGAAGTTTTTGCGTCAAAGTAGTATAGTTCAGTTTACAGAGTTCCGCAATAATCCCATATTCTCCTGCTGCTTTGTTGTTTTTGAGTTGCTTGATAATTGCCATAATGTCTTTCATATCAGGAGCTTGCGAGCCTGGATGCGTAAACATCGAAGAGTCTAACTTAAGTTTTTCTTAGGGTGAATTGCAGTTAAGAAGGGTGTTGAAATATTCTGCTAACAATTTGCAGTTATTTTTTGTGTTAGTTTCTAACGTTCCATCGGATTTTTTCAAGCAAAGACTGGGCGCTTGGTATCCTCGCAAGTTTTCCCTGGACTTTTTGTAAAAATCTCTAGTATTATCATTGGTGAAATCCTTCTGTATCAATGGAATCCATGGAATAAGAGGAACAAATGAAATAGTTTATTGAACGATCAACTTGCAATCAATAATTCTCCTTTATTAAATTTATTCCAGAAACACTTCAGAAGAAAAATGTTCTACAGTCATTCCCCTACTTCAAAAGAAAAGTGTTTTATGGTCATTTCCACACACTTCAGGATGAATGCTGGTAGTTCACTATGTAATAGCTCAGTTCATCATCAACAATGGATGAAGCCACAGTGTTGGCGAAACAATATTGTTATGTTTTACCTTAATTATAGTGGAAATCAGAAAACTACTCAGTTTTATTTAAACTACTTTAAAACTTGAGCGTTTCTGCTCCTTTCAAGAAACAAAAACAACAACATTTTCAAACATTGTTAATTTTCACCTTATATTTCATTTGACCCATTTATGGAGTTTTGAAAATCTCACTCTCCATAGTTTTTTCTGGGGTATTATAACTGGAATGCCAATATTAAGCACGAAAATCGGTATGACTATCATCAACAGACACAAATATCATCCAAATTTGGTGCCAATTTAATAATATATCTATCATTTCTACGTTGTTTGAAAGTTACGGCACAATGTAACTGTGATTCATTACATCGTCGAAATAGATCATTTCGAAGGCACCGTAATGAAAGGCCAAGGCTGAACTAAACAGACCTCGACAATGAAAGAAGAGAAACGCGACGAAGGATGACAATTTCAGGTATTCAGTTTCGGAATCAAATTAAATTCCAGTATTTCCAAATGAATGCCTACAGTTCAAGAAAACGAAAAATGATTAATTAATTTTTGTATATATCAATGTTGAAATCTATGCAAAGATGATTACAATGATGATGATCACAACGTTCCACTGAGGGATAGAATTTTCGTAGACATTTGAGTATATAACGGGTGTTTTTTTGAGAGGTATAGAAATTTAAGTTGGCATTACTGTTAAAGATGGCGACCGATTTAACAGCCGAGAATTGATTTATTCTCAGTTTGGTTTGGTAATTCATCATGAATAGACTCACGCCTGAACAACGCTTGAAAATAGTGTCGAATGGGCCCAATACGAGATTGCCGTGGTTCCCGATTTTCATAAGCGATGAAGCGCACTTCTGTTGAATGGCTACGTCAACAAACAAAGCTGCCGCATTTGGAGTGAAGATAATCCTCCAGTGTATGTCAAAACACCGTTTCATCCAGAAAAACTGACTGTTTGGTGCGCTTTATGGGCTGGTGGAATTATTGGTTCGTACTTCTTCAAAAACGATGATGGCCAGAACGTTACAGTCAATGGTGATCGGTATAGAGCCATGATTTCTAACTTTTTCATTCCTGAATTGAACAACCATGATGTCCAGGAGCTGTGGTTTCAACAAGACGGCGCAACATGCTTCTGTAACACATGTCAAGCGTCTGTACAAGACGCTTGACCATTTGGAAGACAATATTCGCCATGTTATTGCCGATATACGGCTACAAATGTTGGAAAAAGTCATCGAAAATTGGACGTCCAGATTGGACTACATCCGAGCCAGCCGTGGCGGTCATATGCCAGAAATCATATTTAAAATGTAATGCCACAAGACTTTCGAATTCGAATCTTTCGAATAAAACAACATTCTTGTAAATCGAATGATCCATCGTTGTTTTATTGCAATTTAAAGTTCTATAGCTCTAAAAAAAACACCCGCATTGCCTAAAATATACTATAGAAGATAACTTTTTAGTTCACTTAAATAGCAACAGGTGGCAATGTTCTGCGTAAGCTCATGTTCGTAAAATGATTCCTATTATACCTTCATTACACTACCCGTAAAGCTGCTTTGAGAAGTAAAAAGTTAACTGAAATTCGAAGCATATGGCTAGACAGCTCGTGAAACTTCGCGAAGAACTCAGGAGCTCAGAACAAGTTACATGTCCCAATAAAATCGAAAGAAAAAAGCGAGAGAAGCATAAATAGCTTACTATAATGTAATCAAACAATATAGTAGAAAGGGCTTAGATTCCGGAAGTAAAAATCAATAAACTTTTGCAGGAATTACCAGTGGAGGCATATTATAAATTATAAACATAAGAATGGAGTAATAATTATCATATACTAGCTGACCCAACGATTTATTAACCATTTATTTTTCGCTGACTATTTTTCAAAAAGCCGGAAAGACATATTCAACTATTTCTGATGCACTATCTTGTTTTTAATATTTATTCCGTGTGGAGTCAGGGACTTACTTACTTTACGAAGGGACTGCAATAACTTCTGTTATTTCAAATCAGTCGAATTATCAAAAATATCCTAAATTAACACGTTTGATGTTTTGATATTGATTGAACTGTCCGTTCTATAGTTGAACGGTATGTTCCTAATTTCGTAGCAAGTACCTGTCCCATATATCTCATCATTAATTATATGAGATATTTGCTGGATATAAGACAAAAAATGTTCAGAATTTAGTCCATTCCCGGAAACCAATGAATATAGTGGCTCTGGTGGCTGTATCAATAGAATTGACTCTTCGCGCAATATTTTGTCGTATCATTGGTAGTATTTTCTTATCAATAAAAATTAAACTTTGCCTTGCAATATTGACATAACGTTTATTGGTCTGATGGCAACGATTTGCTGTGAACTGTAATCTATTTCAACGTTATAAACGAACTTCGCATTGCTCTTTCATATTTTTGACTTGCAGCATTGCGAATTCTGCGACTTAAGTATGTACATCTAATAGCTAGCATTTTCAAGAACGAAATTCAAACTCTAAATTAAAAAAAACTATGTATTCTTCTTTATAATCAAATATACCACGTGATATGTTAGTAACGTGTATGTTAGTCTATTCAACCTCACCAAAATTTTATATTAAATTGAAGTTTTAATATTAGTCGAGATAGCTCTGAACTGACCGTGATGTGTGATAAGATATTCAGTTTTTTTAGATTATTATTTCAGATTAATAATTTTTTTCTTCTATTAATAATTAAATATTTTTATTTTTCATGCAATTTTTTGAATTCTTTCCCTGACAGTAACAAACACAACAGAAAAAAAATAGTGAAATCGGTCCAGCCGTTCACGCGTGATGGCGTGACCAAGGGATAGAAGAATTCATTTTTATATAGTATATAGATTAGTTGTTCATCTCATTTAGATATTAGTATAGTATGTATTTAAATAATTTTGCACAGATGGGGATATTAAATTAATAATTAAAAATAATAAAACACTTTTGGTAACGCGGTTTGTGTTTGACTGATATAATGACGCGAAAACTGATGCATTTTATGTCGCGTGCCAAAACCAGAACAAAAGAAATTATATCGCACAGCCGACCAAAATGAAGATCAGTACAATGATCTGTAGCTCTTACGTTTTGTGACTATTCAATTTGGTCGGGTTCGCGATATTATCACTTTCGTTGAGTTTAGGAACGCGACATTAGATCCTTCAACGCGCACACGCATACTGTTGAAATTGAATTTGAACTTTGTGAAGCGGTAGTAAAGTGCAAAACGACTCTTTGGCGTTAGGAACAAATTAAACAAATATTGCTCAGACAATAATGAGTGCTTGTAATTTAATATGGACTCTATTGAATAGCAATAAAGTTCAAATTGACTCCATATTTTAGTTAAAAAACGTTTGTATGGGAAGAGTAAAAGGGCTGTTTTTAGGGGTGTTCCGGCATTTATTCGAATTTTTCTCGTTGTAAAAACCATCCTTGGACTTCAACGAACATGAGAAAAAAAAGAATTGGCAAAATTGGTCCAATTGATTCATTTTTATATTATAGATTATAATAATATATAATTATTATAATAATTAGAATAAGCTGAGAAGGTATTGAAACAAAGAGATTTTGAGGTATTTTCATACTCGAAGTATACATTAAACGCGCATATAAGTCGTATTATCAAATCATCGAGTCATCCAATAAAAATAAAATGCTTTGTTTTACTCCCAGACATAAAAGGTTGTTGAAAAAAACTGAAACTTCGTTGAATCTTTATTATTCGTTTGTATTCAGTAGGCTTCATTTTGCAACGTCAATATGGAATCCACAATACAGATGTTATTTGAACAAACAAGGAAATGTGCGGCTAAGTTCCTGAGGTTCTTATTCTTCAAAAATAAACTCCAAATTGTTGACCATATTTACATCGAAATTCAACGCAACTTCAGAATTGAATATTGAGCATGGAAAATCTCAATGACTTCTGTCTACTCTACAAATAAGTTAACGACTATTTTAATTAGTTTACTTTATGTATCGGAAATTCTCGAATCAATAGATTCAAGAATACCGGAATAGAGACTAAGAGCCCTTAGCTATCCTCTCTTCCATTCAACCCTAATTCTGAAATTTAACATTTCATTTCAGTTCTTAAGTCGATATGGTTTTGTATGGCATGTATTGCTAAACTGTGAATCATGTATTGGGTTTTTACCTGTTTGTATTTCTTTTGCCTTAAATAAATAATATATGAAAATCCTCCATAATCCTTAAGTGTTTACAGCCGACCTATTTTCCCAAATTGAAATGATTGAGCTTTCCAGGAATGGAGTGTCGAATTGAAATTATTGATAAAACTTACAGATAACAATATTGCATACAGTTACACGCAAGCTAAAGTTGAAATAAGTTGAAAAGTAAGTCGCTATGATTCGTGCTTTGGCCTACTTCGAGTCCTTTGTCTCGGACCCAAAAACTATTGCAAGTTATTCGAAGTAAAGTGAAGTTGTACAACGTGACTACGGAAGGCTATAATAAAGTCTAAGTAAACGTGACACAAAATGCCTCTTCTCAGTGTAACCAACTCTACAGTTTTAAACGTAGATTTACAGTGTTTTGGATATTATCCTAATTTTTAGTTCTTATCTCTAGGGTTTCTAATAAGTAGTAAGAAAATTTGCTAGCGTTATTTGTCATTTGCAGCGCAATGTACTTAGTAAAATCTTAGTTTATCGAAATCAATCGTTAGACCACTGAACTCTGCAATTGTCAATATATTGTCAAATGAAATTTTCAATATTTATGTAAATTGGTGTCGAATGAACAATCTGATGGTGAACGTTGACAAAACTGTATGTGTTCATTTTGTTTGAAGGGCAATGGAATTAGTACCTTGGATGTTAAATATGGGAACAATACTATATCATCATTCCAATCAACAAAGTTTCTTGGAATATATGCAGACAGAAATTTGAGATGGACATCATACATTGAGGTCTTATGTAAAAAATTGAGTAACTCTAGAATTAAGAAATCGTACCTAGAAATAGTGTTATGAATGTGTATTACAGTCTTGTATATAATCATCTAAATTATAATATTCTGATGTGGGGCTGCTCTACAAAAATAAATAGAGTGTTTATTACACAGAAGTGAATACTTCGATTAATATTCAATATTCATCAACGAACATTTGCAAACCTATCTTCAAATTACATACTCGCCTTACTGTGTTTATATATTTATAGATGTTTGTAATATATGTTAGAGAAAATGAAGATATGTAGGTTCATTAAATTGAAGAGTAATCATGAGTATTCAACAAGGAACAGGGATGTACTACTTATTCCTATGCTAAAACAGCTAAATTTGAGCACTCTCTCTATTATCAGAGTATTAAAATTTTCTACCATTTACCATCGAATTTGAAAGTACTGAAAGCTAATTTGTTTAAGAGGAGAGTTAAATCTCTGCTCTTAACGAAGGCATACTATAGTGTAGCAGAGTATTTCGATGATTCGAATGTAGGCAATAATGTATGAATCAATTTTTTGTATCATATGTTTTTATATTTTTTTTAACACAAATGTTCTTCACCATGTGAAATTGTCTCAAATGTTTAATATTTCTGAGGTAATTTTTGTCTTTTAAAATAAAGTTGTATAATATTGTAAATATAACTTTAGTCAATATTTTTGTTTGAACCAATATTTTTGCTCGAGGGCTGAATGGAAGATCAGACTCAAAACTGAATTCAGTCCTTTTGAGAGCATTTTTCCTAGTTGTAATTATTGTATCAATTGAAATGAATGTAATTCTAAAATGTAAAGAATGTTTCTAAATAAATTTATTTTATTATTATTATTAAATTTATTCAGTGGTATGTTTTTGACAGTTAATTTTAATAAAACGTGTTTTTTGGCCTTCAGCTGTCTTGCATCTAATGTCCCCAAATATGATAAATTGAGAATTTTTAAAGATGATACAGTTATAGAAATCTTAATGAAGGATCAAGTAAAGTATCTTGGTATTATAATTGACAGACATATGAGATGGAATTCTCATATAAGTGGCATGGTGTCTGGCTTGAGGGGACTATTGCAAAATTTTAGATTTCTAAGACAAGTTCTAGACCTAAAAAGACTGAAAGTAATTTATTATGCTTTGGTTGAAAGTAGATTGACATATGGGAATTTGTTATGGGGATCAGCTGCCAAATGTCATATAATAAAATTAGAGAGATTCCAAAAACGAGTACTAAAATTAATGCTTAGTAGGACTAGGGATTATCCATCGGATAAACTATATCGGGAGGCAGATGTTTTGGATATTAGACAGCTCTTTTTTTTGAAGTGTGTAATCGTAAAATATGAGGAACGGCTGAAATTAAATTATATTGAACACGACTATCATACCAGAAGTGTTACTCAGCAGAAAACTAGAACGCCTTTTGCTCCACTACTGTGGGGCGCCGATCTCTCGAATATCTGGGAAATAGATTATTTAATTTTCTACCACATGAAATAAGAAATCTGAAAACTAGGAAAAAATTCGTAGTTAGAACGAAAACGTTTCTCATGGAGCGATCTAGAAATCTCATCGGCTCCTTGATGGAATGAGTGGTTGGAAGCGCTCTGTCTGGGGTGTTGACTTTGGGTTTGTTTTCTGAATGAATGATGTTACTTTGAATTATTTATATTTTGAATTATTGTTTTGGTTGAAGAAATTATTGTTTAAGTTGAGGAAATTGTTATCCCACGCTCTGGCAAAGCCTTTGTGGGAATAGAGTAGTTTTTGTTTATTTACATTTTGGATTTGACAGTAGGAAAGTCATATTATAGAAAACAATGTGCCAATTTATATATTACAAAATTCTGTAGCCAATTTATGTTAAATAAACTATATTATTATTATTATTATTATTATTTAACGATACGGGAAGATCCGCAGTATTTTTGTTATTCTCCAATGTCTTTTGTATTTTTGTGTTACTAGAATGCTAGTTAAAGAATGCAATTAACAAGTTGAGAGTATTAGTAGTAATCATAGCGAGACAGATTTTCAAAGTTTCACCAAGAAAAGAGTAATGAAGTTACACTTCATTTTTCTTTTCAATATTTCTTTATAAATGTGTTTTTACGTATAATTACCATTTAGTCACGAAAAAATACCAAATAAGAAAAACTTGCAGGTTTGCTTATTCTCAATTATTTATTTTTCACAATTTTCTACAGTTTGTTTAAGTTTGTGTTTGCAGTTTTAAACTGAGAAGATTTTGTCAACACACTCTACACATTCGCGTATTCACTTGATTTCAATCAATTTGGCGGATTACACTTTGAAAACGGAAAAAGAGAATGCCAAAAAGTTAAAAACATCACTCATTTATTACCTTAGAGAGTTTACGAGAGCCCCACTCATGAAACGGGTAACATAAATAGATTATTTGAATTTTATATCATCCAGAAAATTCCGGTTAACGGTTTAGAGCCAAAAACGTATACGTAGCAAATTGATATTTTAGTGGAATCAAGCCGAGTAATTTACATTACAGTTTTAGGACGAAACTTTATTGGATAATCATAAACGTTTCGTCATAAAATAAGTGACCGTCTCAAACGTTAAGAGGTCAGGAAATTTGTCGTGATAAAATCACATTCTGTGAAATTACGAATATGATGCATCAAACAATTTGTTTTTGTAGAAATAAGAATTAGAGTACGAATTAATCTGTGTACCAATCAAATGGGACTATGAACGTTGATACTATTTATTTTGTTAACTCATCAATAATAACAAGTCAGCAATCAAGATGTAAATATATGTTTATGTATCTCATGTAGTTCAAATTGAAATATAGGTATATAAAGGCTGTTTTTTTAAAGGTATAGAACTTTACATTGCAATAAAACAACGATGGATCATTCGATAGACAAGAATTGTTTTTTTATTCGAAAGATTATCTTGTGGCATTACATTTCGAATATGATTTCTGGCATATGAGAACTACATGAGGACGTCCATATTGGACTACATCCGAGCCAGCCGTGGCTCGGATGTAGTTCAATCTGGACTATGTGTATACAAAATCATTCATCGAATTTTTGTAAAGTAAATCAATTTTCAATTTTTCACTCCATCGCCTCTATACGACGATTGCGGCATTTAAGTGACTTAAGTGATTTAAGTTTTAGTTGAAAAAAACACTCTACAATCAACCTACACTATCAAGAGTTTAGAAAAATATATAAAAAAGGAAATAATTCAATTTCAGTAAAATTACTTGATATACTTGATTACCGAATTGCGATTTCGAAATTCTCATAAACTAGTATATATCTTGACGTGTGTGACAACTTTAGGTAAAATTAGTTGCACAATTCACTCAATTATTTTTATTTAGGTATAAAATACATTTCAAAATATTCAATTGGTCATAGAAAAATCAATCGACAATATTAAAAATTCTAACAATTTGATTATATTGCCCATATTATATAAAGAGCCCCCTGTCAATTTTTCATCAATATCTATAATGCACCGACATCGACCGGTTGCAACTTGTAAGTACGAGGGGCGGCTGATAAGTTCGCGACCTAGGGTACTTAATGAAAGAAACGTTTAGTTTTTAATTTTATTTTTCAATATAATCAATATATTATATAATATATATTATATATAATATATTTCAATATATTTCACCCTCAAGTGAAATACACTTCTCACATCGTAAATACACAATGCCTTTAAACCATTGAAATAATATTCTGACGATTTCTCTTGAAAATGACTCTACACGGCTGACTTCATCTCATTATCATCCGAAAATCTCCGCCCCCTTAACCCCTTTTCCAGTTTCGAAAAAAGGAAAAAGTCACTGGGAGCCAGGTCTGGACTTTAGAGGAGAATTGTCAATTTCTGCGGACCCAATGGCTTTTAAAGCATCCCTCGGAACGCTAGCGCTGTCTTGCAGAAACAACACACTGCGCGCCAACTTACCACGTCTCTTCTGGGCGACTGCTTCACGTGCTTGGCCCAATAAATAGGTGTAGTATTAACCATTCATAGTAGTTCCTTTAGGCGAGAAATCAATTAATGATTCCCCAGCTATCCCAGAAAATAGTCGCCATAATCTTAGAGGCCGACTTTTCAACTTTAAACTTCTTGGGTGGTGTTTCACCTTTTTTAATCCACTGCATAGACTCTTTGTTTGCACTCTGGATCATACTGACGAATCCAGGTTTCGTCTACTGTCACAATGCGGTTACAAATTTCGCCCAAATCGTTCTGACATAACACCAAAAAACCCTTACCTCTCGCCAGTCGTCGTTGTTTGTCGCGTGGTGTGAGTATTCGCGGTACCCAACGCGTACTATTTTTTTCATGTGTGAATTTTGGTGTAAAATTTCTCCGATTCGCTCTTTACTAATCTGTAACTCTTCAGCTATCTGCCACAATTTTAAAATATGATCGGCCAATTTTTAAACTTTTTGAACATTTTCTTCGGTCACTACTGTCACAGGAGTCACTACTGTCAAGGCGGCCCTGGCGAGGGTCATCTTAGCAGCTCTCTCTTCCTTGTTTAAAAAGTTGAGCCCATTTTTCACCATTGTATGTGATGGCCCGGAATTCTGAAGAACCGATGATATTTCTTCATTAAAAATGACTTTCGGCGAGTTTCCTTTTTTTACAAGAAATCATATCACTGCGGTGTGCTCAAAATTGCGGGAATTTTCAGTTTCGGTTGACATGGTATTGTTGCTTCTTCCAGGTTTGAAGTATTAATGAATCAAATTGAACAAATGGGTGTTATTTATACTATAAATTAGTGCCGCAAGTTGTGCTATCAGTAACGAGATGATACCTTTTCGTTAAACCTAAGTTAGCCCTTAGGTCGCGAACTTATCACCCGCCCCTCGTATTAATGAACACGCATGGAAAACGTGTTGAGGTATTAATTTTTCAGATGCTAACTGGAATACTAAGGTGGTCCAATTTTACAAATACAGATATTTATGTATCTGAGTTATCAAAAGGGGTACAAAAATTACATTAATAATTCTCACTTGAGTAGATCAGCAATGCTGACATTCGCCGAGGATTTTGAAAATAAAGATCTTTCATTACTATTGTTATAATATTAATATAAAAGAATCAAACGAATGGAAAATTTACCCTACTCGCTCAAATATTGCACTGTTGTATAATTGCATATATAAAATAGGGACAATGGTGAAATATACTTGCAATTTTTCATTCTCTCTATTTAACATTTTGAAATTCGAATCGAATTTCTGATTTTCATGACTCAACTCGATAGTATTCATTTTTTCAATTGAAAGTTTATGTTTGGATATTTTAATTCAGAAATCTCCACGGTATTTTTTACTAGTACGAAATTGTTCAAGCTGCCGCATCTTTTTTAAAATTATCTCCGAAATGTTTTTGAGAATCTAAGAATGTTATGTTTATCACTTAACTTTATTTCTTATGTTTATTACTATATACTTACACATATAGTAATTATATTCGTCCATGAGCCCCCTTTTTAACTTTGATAAGTGGAGTGGCTCGTTATTACTCTCAAACCTTGATCGTTTCCCCCCTACGATCAGATTCCCAATAATATTTACCATTATTACCAGTTTCAAAGGACATATTAAAATAAAATAAAATATCACTCTATGAGTTGAATATTTTCACAGTTATGTTTTTCGTCACCTCGAAATTATTTCCAGATTTCTAAAAGGTAAATTATCTATGAATTTTTCCAATAATTTGCATTTGAAGATAAATTTAATATATACGGCCTTCAGAAACACAGTGAAGTTAATAATTCTATAAGTATTGAACAATTTCAACAGAAGTTAGACGAATCTTCATTCAAAGTGTGCGGGTATAAACAACTTTTCGTGCTGATTTTTCTTAAAACGTGAGATGATTTTCACAAAATTTCAGATAACAAAGTCATTTTTGAAATAATGAAACAATATAATAGATAAAAAATATTGTTTCATTATAAATATTAATTTTGTCCAAGTATCGGCGTCATCAATCATCACTTGTAAAAATTTATCATGCCAATTCTGCCCCTCAAACTATAATTATTCGACAATTATTGAAAACACACAGTTTTGTAAGCGATAATAAGGAAGAAACAGGTCCATTCTCTTTCGTTCTATCATATCGCATCAATGAAAAATAAAAGTAAACTGCAAAATATAACTCATTATCAGATACCCGAATTCAATTTCTGTCCAGCCAGAAAAAGTCACATTAATTTGCCAATTAACCGTTGGCTATCTATTTATAGTTAATATTGAATCTGCTGTCTGTTAAAACCCACTACCACTTAAAGATAAACACAAGTGATAAACATTAATTTCTATACATGAGTTCAATAAATTGTTATCTTCAGTCAATTCAGTTAATAATCACACCTTATACATTTTGAGTAAAAATGTTTGAAGAAAAAAGAGAAAAATGAGTGTTCGCGCGCTATTCAAATATTATTCTCGAAAGAACACAATATAATTAATGTGTGAAATAAACCACGTGTTAATAATTCAATGCCGTGTTTACAAAATATCGAAATAGCGTTCGTATTCAATCCTCATTATCGATAAAAAAACGTCCAATTATTTCTTAATTGCAAAAATTATATGAAATGGAACAGAATTTTATTATCAATTAAATTCTTATAGGGATAAATAAAGTAACTTATACATATATTTTCAACATACACTTGCTTAGAGAAAAAAATTAAATATCCTAAAGAGGTGCCCCAAACATCAACCTAGTTCACATAGTTTGAGATAAAGATTTATTTCCATCAATGTTGATTTGTGAACATATGTGGTGATTGATGGTCGATAGAACCTTAGACGTTTAAAAACGCCTAACGTTTAAAACTAGGTCTAAACATAGTAACGGGTGTTTTTTTAGAGGTATAGAACTTTGAGTTGGCATTACTTTTGAAGATGGCGACCGATTTAACAGCTGAGAAGTGATTTATTCTCAGTTTGGTTTGGCAATTCATCACGAATAGACTAAACGATCACCGAGCAAGGCGTAGATTCGTCGAATTGCGGCGAATTCAAAACGAGATTGCCGTTGTTCCCGATTTTCATGAGCGAATTTTGTTTAGCGATGAGGAACACTTCTGGTTGAATGGCTACGTCAACAAAAAAAAACTGACGCATTTGGAGTGAAGATAATCCTCAAGGGTATGTCAAAACACCGTTACATCCAGAAAAAATGACTGTTTGGTGCGCTTTATGGGCTGGTGGAATCATTGTTCCGTACTTCTTCAAAAACGATGATGGCCTGAACGTTACAGTCAATGGTGATCGGTATAGAGCCATGAATACTAACTTTTTCATTCCTGAATTGAACCATGATGTCCAGGAGCTGTGGTTTAAACAAGACTGCGCCGTCTTGTTTAAGACGGCGCACATGTCACACAGCTCGTGCCACAATCGATTCATTGAAAGACACGTTTGGTGACCGCCTAATTTCACGTTTTGGACCTGTGAATTGGCCTGCAAGATCTTGTGATTTAACACCGCTAGACTACTTTCTGTGGGGCTATGTAAAGTCATTGGTCTATGCGGATAAGCCACGAACGCTTGACCATTTGGAAGACAATATTCGCCGTGTTATTGCCGATATACGGCCACAAATGTTAAAAAAAGTCATCGAAAATTGGACATCCAGATTGGACTACATCCGAGCCAGCCGTGGCGGTCATATGCCAGAAATGATATTTGAAATGTAATTCCACAAGATTATCTTTCGAATAAAAAAAATTCTTGTCAATCGAATGATCCATCAATGTTTTATTGCAATTAAAACAAGTTTGTAGTTTGAAGAGTTCGCTATTGCTCCATCGATCTGAAATATTTTCAGCGTTGCATCGTTTTCGCTCATGTCGAAAGTGACAACACCGTTGATAATTTAGATGAGGCACCCTGTATTTTATTGCATATTCAGATAAAACAATAAATTTATGATGAATTTTTACAAAGGTACTATGTACCAAAAATTGATAGTTTTCGAGTTATTAATTTATTCTTTATATTTTTTGAAAAATTTGACAGATGAGATGGCAATCGTAAGAACTCATATCTTCACTGTTTGTCCACCGAACGTCATGAAAATTTGTGCAATTCGCCACTAAGTATTGTGTTTTCAGATTAGTGCATGATGTTTCATTTTTATTATACAGGCTGTTAGTGAAGTTCCATCGATTTTGCTGAAATTCAAGTCAGTATAAGTCCATAAGTTCAAATTGGACACCTCGTACTTTGTTGACTCATCCAACAAGACAAGTTGATTTACTGGACTACTTCCGAGCATTAACAAATGTCTTCAATTTATCAAGAAACTTTTGTTATAATTGCACATCCGGATTGTGGTTGGTTTTTACACTGTCCTCGGCAAGTTTTCACCAAGCTGTATATTGGAAGTTTGTCTTCTTTATTGAGAGTGAACTCTTTCGAAAATTGAAGCAAAAAAACTTTTTGAAGACAATTTGGCTCTGAAACAGATCAATCAGCTTTCTTTTTCAATAGGTAGTTTATTGGTGAAATTGGACAAAGGCACTGACAAAGATGAAGAATTTGTGAAGTCCCGCTATAGAATTTTATGAAACAAAACGCGGATATGGGTAGACGTTCAAAAAGCATCAGACATATTGACTGAAAATGGGATATATTGATTGTAATAAAGACACAGAAATAATTTAAGAATCTTCGTTAATTCGTAACTATATTACGATGCAAAAAATAGCTGATTAGAATGACCAGAGACTCCCTATGTGGAATAATCAGCAACTTATATGGACCTCTAAAAAGGACCCAGTTACATATTTCAGTTTTGAAAGCGATGTTAAAAGTTGAAGTATATATTAAAAACACGTGCCAAGAATTTTATCCTTTCTAAAATCCTCACCTGCAATATTGTAGCTAATTTGTTCGCCTAATAAATACAAAAATAACTAGTTCAAAAAATATTTTGTATATTTTTAATTCATAATAATCAACCTTTGCAAAATAATGAACAATAAAGACGTTAGTGTAGTGAAAATGTTTTTAACAAAACAAAGTCCTATATTGAGCCAAAAAAAAATGTTCACGTTACCAAGTGCAGTAGTTCCTCTAATATCTACACTTTTATAATTGTTGTCACATTCAAATTTGGTTATTAAATTTTAGATCAGGTTTGAGAGGTTCAGTTTCTACCGTGGTCAACATTTTTTAGGACAAAATGCAGAGGAGAAGAAAATTCATACTCAGAAATGAATGCAACAATCACCAACGGGAAACTTGAGCCAAATGAAATAGATAACGGAAAAGCGGCACCTCATATAAGGATAGAACACTATCGAAAAACTCTCACCCCAAAGCATAAATGTAGTAAGAGCGATATAATATAAATAAATTCATCAATTATTGTAAATAGGGATTTTATTTTGACCCTATTTCAGTTTCTAGTGTATATTTTTGTGATCTTGTTTTTATGTGCTTATTATTATTTTTATTAATAACGAAAAAAATGATGTTTACTTAAATATTATAAACCACATATTAAACTGAGAAGACTCAAAACGATGACAACAAAGAAATTCAGAAATTGCATGGACGATATAATTTCCAACAAGTTGAACTGAATGCAACAATTTCTCGAATATTTAATTTCCGGTTGTAGGTGCCGAATCTGTAGGAAGTACGTAGAAATTAGATCCAGGATTCGTCCTGGCTTCAGCGGACCGGGTCAAGAAGAAACCCGACAATTCCAGTTTGTCACTTTGTATTATTCAATTGTCGAACAAATTAAATTGTCGACCCGATAGGCGAACTAAAAGCCATTTCCCGAAACGTCGAACGCTAAGCTTTGCCTCGTGTTCAATTAAGTGCATCCGAATATAGCTCCCAAATATACGTGCACACTACCATTGATCAATTTCGAAGGCACACCTAGAGCGATATGTTTCTTGAAAGGTTATAGTCACAGTTGCATGTTCTGCTTTAAAAATAGAAAACAAAATATTTATACTTCATATTTTCTTGAGAGTTTTCTTGAACTTATCGTTTTTTACAACAATAACATCAAAAAATTTAAAAATAATTCCTCATTTTCCTTTTGCTACACATGTAGTTTTGTCTAAACTTTGACAAAAATGATTATTATCAATCAATTATTTTTTTCCGATGTTCTGAGGAGTTACAATCGTAGCGGAACTTAAACTAAAAATAAATTCGAAGATCCGCGAAGAAGAATTTTCAGTTATTACATATAACTACATAGTTTCTTCAATTTTTTTCAGCAATAACAGTCTTCAATATATGAAAAAACTTTATTTTAGTTGACGTTTCTTTGTTGATTACAATTTTGTCAAAACTAATGAAAAATTTAATTTCATATATTTTATAAATTCAAACGTCTATTGTTTTATTATTATAAAACTAGCTGACCCAGCGAACTTTGAACGCCCGTTTATTTTTGTCTGAATATTTTTCACAAAGTCGGAAAGACATGTTCTACTATTTGTGCTACACTATCTTGTTTTAAATATTTATTCCGTGTGGAGCCAGGGACTAACGAAAGGACTGCAATACTTCCTATTCAAATCAGTCGAATTATCAAAAAATTCCTATATTAGCACGTTTGATGTATTGAAAGTGAATAAATATATGAGATATTTGCTGGATGTAAGTCAAAAATGTTCAGAATTTAGTTCATTCCCGGAAACCAATGAATATAGTGGCTCTGGTGGCTGTACCAATTGCTTCTATTTGAATTGACTCTTCGCGCAATATTTTGTCGCATCATTGGTACTATTTTCTTATAAATAACAAATAAACTTTGCCTTGTAATAATGACACACAACGTTCATTGAAAGGGCCTAGACTTCGGAAGTAAAAATCAATCAAATTTTGCAGGAATAACCAATGGAAACATATTCTAAATTATAAACATAAGAATGGAGTAATAATTATTATATACTAGCTGACCCGGCGAACTTTGTACTCCCATTTATTTTTCTCTGAATATTTTTCAAAAAGCCGGAAAGATATGTTTAACTATTTCTGATACACTATCTTGTTTTTAATATTTATCCCGTGTGGAGTCAGGGACTTACTTACTTTACAAAGGGACTGCAATACCTTCTGTTATTTCAAATCAGTCGAATTATCAAAAAATTCCTATATTAACACGTTTGGTGTATTGAAATTAAACTGTCCGTTCTATAGTTGTTCTATAGTACCTAATTTCGTAGCAAGCACTTGTCCCATATATCTCATCATTAATTATATGAGATATTTGCTGGATATAAGACAAAAAATGTTCAGAATTTAGTCCATTTCCGGAAACCAATGAATATAGTGGCTCTGGTGGCTGTACCAATAACTTCTATTTGAATTGACTCTTCGCGCAATATTTTGTCGCATCATTGGTAGTATTTTGGTATTTATTTCGTATCAATAACAAATAAACTTTGCCTTGCAATATTGACAGACAACGTTCATTGGTCCAATAGCAACGATTTGATATGAACTGTAATCTATTTCAACGTTATAATTGAATGCAGGTCGATAGGAGTTGAACGCAACCTTTTCATATTGTTGATTTCGATTACATCGATTCCATTGAACTTCATTCCGAACTCCTCGTTGCTCGTCAGTTTGATTTGCTCTTTATATCTTTAACTTGGTGCATTGCGAGTTCTGCGACCTAAGTTGGTACATCTAAAGGCTAGCAATTTTAAAAATGAAATTTCAATTGTAAATTAAAGAAAACTATGTAATCTTCTTTATAATCAAATATACCACGTGCTATGTTAGTAACGTGTAGGTTAGTCTGTTCAAACTTACCGAAATTTTGTATTAAATTGAAGTTTTAATATTAGTCGTGATAGCTCTGAACTAACCGTGATGTGTGATAAAATATTCAGTTTCTTTACACCCTCTTTTTGAGAATTAATAATTATTTCTTACTTATGTTATTAATTGAGTATTCTTAAATTTCATAACAATACACGCAATTTTTTAAATTATTTCCCTGGCAATAATAAACATAACAAAAAAAATAGTGAAATCGGTCGAGACGTTCACGAGTAATGACGTGACCAAAGGAAATAGGGATTAGTTTTTATATATATGTATACAGATTCGGTGTTCATCTCATTTACATAATATCAGTATTTTTTCGAATAATTTTGCAGATTTATTGAATTCATAATTAAAAATAATAAAACACTTTTGGTAACGCGGTTTGTGTTTGACTGATGTAATGTCGTGAAAACTGATACATTTTATGTCGCGTAACAAAAGAAATAATATCGCGAAGCCGACCAAATTGAAAATCAGTACTAATGATCTATAGCTCTCACATTTTGTGACTATTCAATTTGGTCGGGTTCGCGATGATATCACTCTTGTTGAGTTTCGGAACGCGACATTAGATCCTCCAACGCGCACACGCACACTGTTTTGTAGATATGATTGAATTTCAACTTTGTGCGGTAATAAAGTGCAGATTAACTCTTTGACGTTAGGAAGACACCTACATTGCTTAGTTCTGAACTTAATGAACATTAATAACATTATTATGAACCTTATTGAATAGCAATAAAATTCAAATTGACTCTACATTTTAGTTAGAAAACGTTTTATCGGAAAAAAGGGCTGTTTTTAGGGTTTTCCATGCAATTAAATTTTTTCAACCATTGACTCAAAGAACATTAAAAAAAACCAATTGGCAAAATTCGACCAAGCGTTGTTGAGTTATGCGCTTACCAATACACAGATTAATTTTTATATTATAGATTAATCGTGTTTTTCAGTTAGATATTTCATATTTATTTGAGGCCCTAATTGGTTTTTGCATATCTTTGTATGGACTTTTATCCGATATTCTTCTAACGAGTTCGATATTCCACAGAATGTCCTAAACAATTATTCCGGAATGTTGATACTTGTTGACACCATTCGATGCAGACAGCTCCCTGAGAGTTATATTCGAAATATATCGATTGAAAATATCAGAATAGAAAATTTGACTTTAACATTTTCCAAAGAAAATACTCAGTACTACACTGTTTCACCTGGTGGATCAGAAAAGGATTTTAAAAACGACAAAGATATACTTCCGTGTACCATAATCGTATTGTACCGTAAAATTAACTGATAAAAACATCGATAATTATTGTTAAATATTCTTATCAATAAGTATAAAACGTCTACGAAACTGTGTTTCGTGTTTTATATATTAATTTTTTATATATCTCTTCAAGTACTTTCATCTTTAACTTGAACTACGCCGTTCTGACGAAGGTTTTAATCTTAATTTAAGTGAATAATCATTGATAAGATAATACAATTGAATAAATCATATCGTTCTCGAATAAAAATTGGCTATTCACACTCTGAATTCTCACGCATTTCAAATTATCCGTATTCTTTACGTTGATGAGATTTTAAAAGGTCCTTATCGTTGAAATAATGGTGAACGATTAAATGAACTTCAATTGGTTTCAACAAGGTCGGCGAGCCTGACATTTTCAATTGCTTCGACTTGAAGCGATGAAATTGGTTATTAACATTTGCATAGTTGCACTTTCGGCAGAATTCTAAACCAGTAAAATCGTTATTTGGACAATCAAATTGTTGTTTTTTTTATCCAAAATCAGAATTTTTATGATTAAATAAAAATAATTTCAAATCAGAAAAAATCAAAAAGTGAATCTGATTCCTTCAAAAATGTAGACAGCTACATAACATAAAACCCGACGATAATTTAATATAGAATAGCTCGATATTATATCGATTTTAATTTCATTTCGATCTGTTTTTTTTTGATTAATTGTTTCTCATATCTAGAACGACTCCCATAAATTGATGTTTTTGAATCGATTGAACGAGTGAAAGAAATGAACACATTTCCAAGAATATAATCAGAACGATTTATTCAACAAAAATGAAAACACTTTTGTCTAAAGATAACAGTATCTCATATTATTTCACGTGGATATCGACAACGGGTCATTACAAGGTTTACAAAAACAACTATTGAAATAACTAAAAACTTAAACATCTCAATTTTTCAAGTAAAATTTTTGATTGGGGTATTACCTGTAACGGTTTCGCATTTTCTGGCATTGTCAGAGAGAGAAAACTGTCGTTTTTCGAGGAGACCGTGTAGGGTAAGAAATGAAATAGTTCACTAAAACTATGTTGAAAAAATGTTAGGATGATCCATATATTTACATATATTTCTTGATTTTTAAACATTAAATGTTCAAAATGAATAAATTTCTATTGAAATAACCAAAAACTTAAACATCTTAAAATTTTGAAGTAACATTTTTAATTGGGGTATTACCTGTAACCGTTTCCGTATTTTCGTGCATTGTCAGAGAGAACCACAAAAACTGTCGTTTTTCGAGGGGACCGTGTGGGGTAGGTATAGAAACGAAATATATCACTAGAAGTTAGATATAGGAAAGATGTTTGGATGATTCACATATTTACCATGTTATTACATATATTTTTTGATTCTTCAACATAAAATGTTCTAAATGAATAAGTCATTTGAATAACCTAAAAATCTAGAAGATAATTATTTGGTGTCAAATCAAGTGACCTATTGAATTAAAAGATAGGATTGGTTTTAATCGTCATTGTTCAAAGCATTTGAAATGTCGCAACAAATAAGTTAACAGTTGCGAATTGGAAACCATGCTTCTAAAAAAACAGAAACAAATACTTCTTGTAAAATTAAACAGTGTTTTGAATTATTCAACTATACTTTTTAATTGCACAAAGCGTTTTGAAAAAAGTTTTAATTGACAACATATTTCATTGCAAGATTTGTGTATTTCCTTTTTTGACTTGTGCCGTAATTTTTATATATTACATCTACTTTTATGTTGTTTCAATTTTTTCTGTACTCAATCATACCATGTTCTCTGTTTCTGATGATTAAATTGGTTATATCGGTTCCATAGCCTAGTGGGAAGGGTGAAACAACCCTTACTAGGAAGATATGGGTTCGATTTCCTGGTAAGACAATTAGCATACTCTAAAATTCGTCCAGAAACAAGTAATGCGCTATCGACTTATATATCGAACCATCTTTCTAAACAGACCCCGGTATCGACCGCGTTTCATCTGAAAGTATTCTTTCTAATCCAATGTTTAGACACTCTTTGTATTTGTTATCGCATTTTTAATTAGATACACGATAAATACTCTGCAAACTGATAAACTCGTATTGTTAGTACGTAATGAACGCTGTGCCTTGTTTGACTATTTGGAAACATCTAAAAATACGCATCATTCAATCTCTCGTAATCAGCAGATTACAAAATAAACAATGGAATTAACGTAAACGAAACCGTATCATTATAATATATCAATGTGAAATAGTTATGTGAGGAACGCATTCCATCAAATCAAATCTATTCCGCTTCTAATTCAATCAGAATTACACGATATCAGTCGATTATCGACCGATACATTTTTATAATTTGTGCATTTTATAAGCATATTAGATGATGATGAATATTTATATATTTAGTTTATATATATTTTGAACGGGGAAAATTAATGAATGCAACAATCGACACTTAAACCACATAATAGAGATAACAATTTGATATTCACCTAGGCTATTAACTGAAAATGAACTAGCAGAAAGATTTCAACGGTCATCGGTTTTCAAAAATTAAAAGGACAGTACAAATGATGTTCAGAAGAATTTTGAAACATTGCCTATTTCGCCAACGAATTTTAGAAATCAGTTTAGACCTAAGTTGTTATTTGCTATATGTTCTCTATGTATAAAGTATAAGTAATAAACTAATTAAGTTTGTAAATACTACATACAAATATCAGCGAATGTGAATCACTTCAGAATTTAAGAAAATTTAACCCTTAAACCGATAAAACAGTAATGTGTAGGCGATAGGAAATGCTATATTTATTTTTAAGGAAAATTTATATGCGTCCAAACTTGACGGTGTACATCTTATGTCAGAATAATAGCATTATAAAAAGTCTATTATTAGGCTTCGAAATCATAATTATTATGAAATGAAAGCAGTGCTGTATATTCCAAAGTACGCAACGCTGAATTGGATTTAACAATCTAAAATTCAAAACAATGCATTTTGAAACCGCATAATCTGCATCTCTTCAAATATCAACAAAAATTTAAACTGATTAGAAAATTTTTTTAAATGTTGCGAATATTTTCCAAAGGGGGGAAACATGCGGGAAAAATTTCGTGGAAATGAAACTTATTTAGATGAGTCCTGTCAGGTTTAGTAAGAAATTCTTCTATTAGGTACAAAGAAAACAAAGCCCAATAAAGTTGGATCTAATTTTCTTCACCACACAAGGTAATTTCACACGAAAGATTCGTCCTTGGATTTAACAAACTCTAAATAATTTGATAAACACTTGAAAAAGTTGATGATTGATGAGGCCGATTCTTGGAGAAAATTAATATCCATAATGAAGCAATATTTAGAATTTTCTCATAATTTAATACAAATACGCATGACGACGTTTCGAAGTACTACTTCTTTATCAAATGCTGGATTAATACTAGGTGTAATTTTACAAACTCAATACTTATAGCTATTTTCACAGAAAATACCAGGTATGTTCTATGACTAACTTGGAATGAGGACCAAAGAATTGACCAAAGAGGAAGACTTGAAAAAGTCTTCAGGTTGTATAGAAAAATCAAAAGAATAGTGTTAAAAACAGAAAATTATATAAGGTCTGCACAGGAAAGAATATCAAATTAATAACCACAAGATTATATTATGAAGTTAGAGGTATACATTATTGACACAAAAGTTACATCAACCTCAAATTTAAATGAGTGAGATTGAATGATGAGACTAATTCATGTTGTTAAATATAATCGTGAAACATTAAGCCAAGAGTTTAATTTAATTTAATATCAAATTCAAATACACTACACTAAAATATTCAGTTATTTGCATTCATAAAAGCAAAACCAATTTGTCATTAATTGTCAAAACTGTCAAAATGGTTTCAATCAAAAGCACAATGTTACTAACTGATGTTAAACACTCATATTTCATCTGTTTACAAAAATTAATAATTGAACTACAACCTCTTTTAAACTCTGAACTTGGAGCAAAAAGAAATGACTTTGCTCTTATTAAAGTCACCTCATTAGATGTACAAAATAAAATTTTTAAATTATAGAAAGAACAAAAAATCTTGTAAAACTTTAGAATTAGATCATTAAATCTTCTATAGAAAGAGAGGAAAACTAAAACTCATTTGAAATTTACTTATAATCAAAAATTCAAATTAATGACTTACAAAAATTTATCAGGAAAAATACAAACAAGACATACCAAGAATATTTCAAAATTTGACTTAACCTGCTGATGTGTTATTAATCTTCTGATTGATTTAACCACTGAACTGAGCTTCATATGATTCGAAATATTACTGAAATTTGAACTTTTCAAGAATGGGAGGTATAAACTGAAATATCATGTTACATATAAGGCATATCTATGAAAAGAGACTGGATATTGCACTCTATGTTAGTAGTAATAATTATTAATGATCCAAGGCTTTCCAAAAATTATTTAGAATTGATTTTGCACATGAAATTCTTTGTAAAATTAAGCAGATAAATTATTCACAAACAAACACAAAATGTCTAAATTAAAGGATCCATAAGAATGATGGCAATATTTCACACACAAAAAAAATTACGAGAAAAAATTAAAGTTCTCCTCCAGAATAATGGCACTAATACTCAAAGTAAATTTTCTATAGCTATAATCTAGAATGAAAAGATACTCCTAAATACTCAGAACCTCTGTCATCTGCTTCACTTGTCTAATCTAATAACCTACTGAACTTAATTATGTACAACTCTTTTTCAATTATATTTTCTTTTGATTAACAGAGCGTTTCAATATACTTACATAATTTTTCATTATTAATAAATCCCTAATGAATGAGGCAATTATATACAAGAAATATTTCTACCATATTTTCATATACGACAGTTAGATGATATATGAATCAATTCCTACCTGAACTATAAATGAACAGCTCCTGAGCTAACCTACTGGTCCCCATAGTACGAAAAATAATATCATATGTTTCTAAAGCTTTGAGATGAACTCCGGAAGGTAAGGCTGGATGCATACATTGTGCTAGCCTTTTACTGATTTTAATTCTTCTTGGAATGACTGGATATTTCAAATATGTTGACAAAACCTAAAAAAAATATGAATTCTATCATCTTACAGAAAAGGTCATATAATTGAAGATTTTCAACATTTCATCAATGAAACATACCTTATTTAATTTTCCTAATGCTGATATGAGATCAGCCCATTCCGAAGTATATTCAAAATTTTTTAAAGCTTTATCCACTGCTGCTACATACATTCGATATTTTGATTCCTTCATAAGTTCATATTCCTCCATGGTAATTGTAGTCATGATGATTATTTGATAGATAATAATAGAAACTTATGATTCAGACGGAAATAATTGGAGATAGTTTTCAAGAACTACGTTTAAATAATTGTTTAAGCGCATTTTCCTATTGCTTTATTAGGGACACAAAGCAAATTTTCTGTATAGACTATATTCTTGTAGATAATTAGATATATGAAATTGAAAGCAGGCACTACAACAATTTTTCCAGTAGTACTAATGAATTTTAATTATATATTGCACAATGAACATGTGAAAACTAGACAATCTTTCATCTAGAGCAACTCAACTCAATCAACTTATGTGATTATGACATTTTACATTTGTTGTTCTTGTTGACAAATTAATTACGTCAACTTGAATTTCTATGGTTCCCATGCAACAAAACACAATCTGTTAATACACGGTAGAATATATCGAGTGACAAAAAATAAACCGGTTTGAATGTAAAATATCTCAAAATAAAAAGAAATTGAATGAAATGAAAGTTGAATTTTGTTTATTTTTATATTTTTCATAAAATTGAGAAATACTCATTTTGTTGGAGTTGAAATGTACACATAAAATAATTGGTATTTCAATATCAGACTACTCTGAGTGAAACTTTTCTTATTGCTTATGAATATCGATAGGGCAAAACAGCTTATCTCATACCTCTGCTATATATCACTAATGCATCCATAGATGGTGCTGAAGCATAACCGTATATGAAACGGCAAGACCATATACGTACACATCAAAATCTTAATATTGATATATATATATATATATATATATATATATATATATATATATATATATATATATATATATATATATATATATACAGTTATTTTGAATTGTATTGTTATTCTATTCGATAAACATAGTATTGCAACCCAAAAATTGAAGAAAGTGACCCTGTAATTGGTGATATTATCTCACATTTCAACGATTTAAGAACTTTAGAACTGTGAGAACTCTCTGATTACTATAAAAATTCTTATATGTGGTCAAATATATTGAATATGGTTATCAGTGAAGTAGTCAACTTTCGAAATAGAAGCAAACTGCATTTCTACCTTCGTCCACAGATATCAGACATTGGAATGCCAACATGCCACTTGCTGGAAGAACTGTCAGTTCTGTCAAAAGTATAAAACCTTAAAAATGATTTGTTACTGAAATTTCATAAATATTTGTATTTTGCTTAACATTTATAAATAGTAGAATTTTTCGAAATAAGCTAACAAAATGGTGTTAGCTGATTTAGGTCGTAAAATTACGACTGCCTTGCAGTCATTAAGCAAAGCAACTATCATAAATGAAGATGTAAGTAGTCCAGCTGTGAAACCAACCATATTTTAATAAAAATTTGTAACTTAACAGGTCCTCAATGGAATGCTCAAAGAGATATGTGCTGCTTTGCTCGAAGCTGATGTTAACATTCGTTTAGTCAAAAAACTTAGAGAAAATGTGAGAGCTGTAATAGATTTTGAGGAAATGGCTGGGGGCTCAACAAGAGAAGAATGATACAAAGTGCAGTTTTCAAAGAACTTGTGAAGGTAAGTGCCAAAGGAATGTGATACTTTTCAACTGAAATAATAAATGGTTACAACAATATCAAATAAACAGTAAGAATAACCAAATAATTTCATTTAAGATATTATAAATAATTATGATATATTGGTTTATATTAATATAAATATCTAATGTTTTCCAGCTTGTAGATCCTGCTGTTAAGCCTTACCAGCCTACAAAAGGGAAGCACAATGTTATTATGTTTGTAGGATTGCAAGGATCTGGTAAAACAACCACATGTACAAAACTTGCTTACCATTATCAGAAGAAAAACTGGAAATCTTGTTTAGTGTGTGCAGATACATTCAGAGCAGGTGCTTACGATCAAGTAAAACAGAATTGTACAAAAGCGAGAATACCATTTTACGGAAGGTAATATTACTGAAAGGTTAATTATTCTACTATAAAACTATAAAGTGCAGTAGTATGGTCCTAATGACATCGTTATTAACTTTAGGATGAAATCTTTTAAGGTGTCTCATTTGCCAAGCACCCATTATCAAAAGAACACCAGTTTGTGTGAAAGACCACAACAATACTCTTGAATTTATACTTTGGTAGTTTGCTGGAATGCAATCTTTGATAATTTCATTCTTTAGTGATCTGTTCCTTTTAGTCCAACATTTATCTGATCCTCGATTGTAATTCTGATAATTTTTCTATCTCTGCACAATTTCACCATAATTATCTAAATGCTCACCATTCAGAATATCCAAGTGAATTCTGAGTTGTGATCCACTAAACCATGCTGTACTATTGGAGTACACACATATACTACATGTTCTCTAGTGAATATGCAGTAAATGATATCTTGCCTCAAAACATAGGACAATATTATCATCCATATCTTTTACTTATTCCAGGAGATGATGGCATGTAACTATGATACTAATTAATGTAATTATTATAATTCACTATTACGTTTGTTTCATCGGGATATCTTCAGGAATTTGATCTAGAGGAAAATTTGAGTAATTCAAAATCATTAAAAATTTCATGAGCTTTATTGTTACTTTGTGCAAAGATATATTCTAAAATGAATTTACATCTAGATGCCACCAGGTAATGAAGATGTTCAATTTATGCAGACATGAATGTCAAGTTCAGTAGCTATGAAAGTGAAATATATGTTTCTAATAAAATGAAAAATTTACAAAACTAATAATAGTTGATTCGTAACTGTTTAAATTGTAAATTTTTTGGGAAAACATAGTCAACTCTGTAAAGTTTATAGGATTCCTCAACATTAATAAAAAAAACCATACTACTCATACTAATAAAGTATGAAAAAATCATACTTGTGTATGCATGTAATTGAGAAAGATTTCATACTAGAAATGTTCAGATAACTTCCTTAAGATGCTAAATCAGTGATATTCCAACATTTTTAACGTTATAAATCTGATTACAGTAGTCAGAGAATGTGAATGAATGAATCAATATATTAGTGGCTTAGTTTATTCTTACATTTTGCTTGTTGAAGGTGGGGATTGCTCATTGAAATCTTCCTGTCCTGTAATAAAATTCAAAATGTTCAATTCTTTATATGTACAAATAAATAAATTCCTTATTTAAATATCACTGTTACTGTATATTTCTCATAAATATTGCTAACATTTGTTTTTTCTTTGTAGTTACACTGAAGTAGATCCAGTTGTTATAGCACAAGATGGAGTGGAAATGTTCAAAAAAGAAGGTTTCGAGATAATAATTGTTGATACCAGCGGTAGGCATAAGCAAGAAGAAGCGTTGTTCGAGGAGATGTTGGCGGTATCTAATGCTGTGAGACCTGACAATATCATTTTTGTAATGGACGCCACAATAGGTCAGGCTTGTGAAGCGCAAGCTAGGGCTTTCAAAGAAAAAGTAGATGTAGGATCAGTCATAATCACAAAATTAGACGGCCACGCTAAGGGTGGTGGTGCCCTTAGTGCGTAAGTAGTTCTTTGATTTTCAGTAATCGGTTTTATATATAAATTTCTACTTTTTAAAAGCACACATGTTTTTCTCTTTGAAAAATATTACTTAATGTTTTTCATAGTAAAAATCTTGTATTGTTTATTACTGTTTCTGCTATATTGTGTATTTCTTTTGTGCTATCCAACATTTTTAGTTTTATTTGCACTTATTATGTCCAATAGCTCTCTAATCATAATTGTGTTTATATATATATATATATATAATAAAGATTACTTTTCTTAGTTTATTACAATAACAACAAAGAAATTATCGTAGTTAAATGACCATCGATAGAGAAGCTGATAATCGGTTTTATATTTTGCTTTTTAAAAGCACACATGTTTTTCTCTTTGAAAAATATTACTTTGTTTTTCATAGTAAAATTTGTATTGTTTATTATGTTTCTGCTATATTGTGTATTTCTTTTGTGCTATCCAACATTTTTAGTTTTATTTGCACTTATTAATAATCATAATTGTGTTTATATATATATATATATATAATAAAGATTACTTTTCTTAGTTTATTACAATAACAACAAAGAAATTATCGTAGTTAAATGACCATCGATAGAGAAGCTGATAATTTTTTTGCACTTCCAAATTTGGTTTCATAAATTGAAAATATTGTTGTATAATTGAAAATTGAGCTATATTGTATTGAAAAAACTTTTATTTACCGGATATTTGTTGCCATCTCACAACACATTGTTAAGAGTTTTCACAACAGATTTATTTAGTTGTAGCCTGTTGTTGAATATATAAATCTTTTTAATGGAATTTTGTGGTGGTGAAATTATTCTGTTCCATTTATGGTATTGTATGAATTTCGAAATTAAGATTGTATCCTTTTCTCAATGTGCTAATAAAATTTTTCTCATTTATTCACAGGGTTGCCGCTACAAGCAGTCCAATTATCTATATAGGTACGGGAGAGCACATAGACGATTTAGAACCATTCAAAACTAAACCCTTTATCAGTAAACTTTTGGGTATGGGAGATATTGAAGGACTTATTGATAAAGTTAATGAATTGAAATTAGAAGATAATGAAGAGTTATTAGAAAAAATTAAACACGGACAATTTACATTGCGGACATGTACGAGCAGTTTCAAAACATTATGAAAATGGGGCCATTCTCACAAATTATGGTGAGTATATGTGAGGATTGTGGGTTCATAATGATTCACGATAGTTCTTGATTCGAACAAAAAAAAGCCGAAAAATATATCAACTGGAAATTTTCCGGAATTATCACATCTGTTTATTTAGATTTAAATTTTTGTTTTTTAAGAAAATCAGAGTTATAATATCATATTCATAATTTCAGATCTAAACTGAATCTAATCAATAAAAGATTTTTCTGTTTTCAAATTACTTATTTTGTAAGAATAATTAAGGTTTTTTGGAATTTCAAAGTTTGGCTTCAATTAGTAATAAAGACATCCAAAGATGGAAAAAAATAAACTTATTTCAAATTTAATATGAAATGGAGTAGAACACCGTGATTATCGATTAATAAAACACAGTTAAATTAGTAGAACACAGTGATAAATCAATTGGGAATTATTAAACTTTATTAAAAGATGCTTAAGTAATCCCTGTTGCAAATTAATATATTTTTCAGGGTATGATTCCGGGATTCAGTCAAGACTTCATGACAAAAGGTAGTGAACAAGAATCAATGGCTAGATTAAAAAAACTGATGACAATCATGGACAGTATGAATGATGGCGAATTGGACAACAGGGATGGTGCCAAGCTCTTCTCAAAACAACCAGGAAGGACAGTCAGGGTCGCTCAAGGAGCTGGTGTAACAGGTCAGTAGTTAATTTTTATTATTATCAAAACTATTAAACATAACCCTTTTTTTAGATCTATGTATTTTGTACATTTTTTATCGCCCATTAAACGTATTTTATTAAAAATTAAGGGTCCACATTAGATAAGATAAGAACTTTATTTAGCAAAAAAAATGCAAGATAAATAAACTAATTACAACACTTAAATTCAAGAGTTTATATGGTTTTTTCACTTCACACTGTTTGCTTAAATATAAACTTCTAACTTGCTACTTTGAGTTTGTTAAGTCTAAATACTTCAGAATTTGCAATTTACTACACTCAACCTGGTACTCCAAAAAGACAGAACTTTGTGATGTCTTTTTCTTTCTGTTATCCAATATAAACCTACATCTGATGTTATAAGTTACTTAGAAAGTTATTCAAATATTGATATATATTTTATTGCTATTGATTCAGTGAGTATTTCCAAATGTACATGGAGAAATATATATCAAAAATATCTGTAAAAGTAATTATGTAATTCATTCTAGTTTAGTCTGTTCATTTATATAGTAACTATAGCAATTTATATTATAGACTTAGGCGACCGTTCAGTATTTTTTAGGCTTTTGTCAAAAATACATACATATTTGATGATAAAGCAGTTAGAAACTGAAGTTGACAGCTTTGTAATCATAACGGATTACATAAGTGCTCCTTTTTATTGATACATAATATAAGAGAATTCCATCATCATACATCTTTTTTTTTCGTTTTCTTCCCTGTTTTGAAACAAAAATAAAAAGTTGAAGATTAGATCATATTCTGCCCTCTTGACAAATAGTCGGAAAGGTATACTTACCAACATACGATAAAAAAACTTCTTAGAAATGCACTAAATGCTTAGTATCTGGGCTTGTACAATGGTTAAGGAAATGTTTTTGAATACATTAATTGACCTTTTGCCTAAATCGCCCAGAAATCTACCACTAATGACACCAAATTTTGAGTAGTTCACACTAAATTTAATATTTTGTTTCAGAGCGCGAAGTTAAAGAATTAATTTCACAGTACACGAAATTTGCTGCTGTCGTTAAGAAAATGGGCGGTATCAAAGGTCTCTTCAAAGGCGGAGACATGGCGAAAAACGTGAATCCAGCTCAAATGGCAAAACTCAATCAGCAAATGGCAAAGATGATGGATCCCAGAGTGCTGCAACAGATGGGTGGAATGAACGGTTTACAGAACATGTTGAGGCAACTACAATCTGGCGCCGCCGGAGGACTGGGTGGTTTAGGCAATCTTATGAACAATTTTGGGGGCAAATAGTGATTTATCTAGCAATATCGCAGTACCCGTCGAATTCCTTTGTACATTTGATACATAGTTTATTGCCTTCTGAGAGTTTTCATCATTGTTTCGGCATTTATTTTATTTTTAAGTTATCTGTATATTGTTATCATACATTTTTTCTAATATCATTAAAAGCTGAAATATTGATATTTTATCTTTTTTTTTCTTCGATAGGAAGTTACTTCCACTGAGATATATTTAGGGTTTCAGATGGAATTAATTTTAGAATTCTGGAATGATAAATCAAAACATGGAAGAAAAGATATCAGAATATCTTTGTTGAAATGGTCCGTTAGCATTTTTCACTAGAATTTTTCACACGAAACTAATATATAATATGCATATTATTTTCTGCATTGTAAATACTTTTCCAGATACTCATTATTGAAGGTATGAGAGTAAAAGGAAATCAAATTGACTAATAAAAGATTTTTTTTCGTTACTGAACTGGCAAGCGTATCATAGTATTTTAGAATTTTTCCATTTAAATGCCAAACTTGTCCTTTCAGCTTATGATTAGTTTTGTTCGATTAAACGACACAACAGAGTATTTTACACATCTGAACAAGATGTCTTATATGATTATACAAAGTGCATATTATCTACTATAATGATATATTTACTAGGTATTTATTATAATGATATATTTACTACCATGTAAATCACATGTTAGAAGTACTCGTAAATGTGAATAAAAATGATATAAATAAGCAAGTTATCTATTCAGTCTAGTAAATTAGCCGACCATGAATTCTCCCAGAAGATTCTTTCTATATGTGTGACACCAGTGTATAAAATTGTACACTAGTATTTTACCACAGAATTCGCCCTATATAGGCATGTTATGTGTGTTTTACTTATGGATGAAACCTCATCTTTGACACCTCTAATCACAGAGTATACCTAATTTATGGTCCTATCGTATCTTTGACACCTCTAATCACAGAGTTTACCTAATTTATGGTCCTATCGTCCATAGTTGGGAGACAGTTTAGTATGCAGCTAGTGGAATTTAGCTACTATCATAAACTGAATATACCCCTAACAGCAACAATTAAGTGGCTTAATCTTTATTGTCAAATTTCTATAAAAATTTAAAAATGAAAATGATTAATCTTCATAGGTCCACTGTGATTACATTAACTCAAGTAATTAGAGACCACAGAAATAACTTAAGTATGTAAGGGTATTTTTTATTAGTGCCTACATTGTTCATTATAAGATCGTTTTCTTGGACTAACTGCGTCGCTAAATATGGAATACAGGTTTTGAACATTTCAACTAAAAACGAATGATTTCTGTAAAAATAAAATTTAAAAAATTATTTTGCAGAATAATTTTTCACGCCAAACATAGATGGCAACTCCGGTAAACATTTAGCAATAGTATAGAAAGTAATGGAAAGACAATTATTAATTTCTAGTTCTTTTTTTCTTGTTCTATTGTTATATTATATATCGTTTATATGTTCTCCCATTTGAAATTTATACTGAACAGATTAATGAAATTGGTTAAAAATAAATTAATCCATTTAACATTGAGTGTGTAGATCATCAAAAAAATTTACTAGTTTTAAATACCAGCATTCTGGATGACATCATTTATACTTCTAACTTCATATTTATTGTATTAGAATTGGATGACAAATACACAAGTTATCGCGTCCTCTACTTCTATATAAAAACACATTTCAGTATTACAGATATTCATTAAAACCAGTTTTTCTATTTATTCTTAAGCTCTTCTCTTAGCTCAGGTATTCTAAATATAAGAATGAATATTTTATTTTTGATTCTTTAATGTATTCTCTGAAAGCTCTCGACCTCGTGAAATGCAATAGTTGCATAGCGACATCCTGAAGATTACTCAGCATATATTTCTATGATCAGCAGAGAAAAGAAGTGGCTAATCGCACAGCAAGAGCAACAGGATGTATATATTTCATTGAACAAGTCGTTTCGTGGGTAAATGCATCGAATTAATTTAGGAAGGTATAATGTAGGTTCGAGCAGAACGTCGACGGACCTGAGTGTTCGGTGTTCGGCACCCTACGGCGTCCGTTACATATTTATTGACTATTAATTCATTAATTTTTAATTAATCCGTCGCGTGTGAATGTTTCAGATCATAGTAGACTGGGATAGAAGTGTTACAGGGTCGGTAAAGATATTTTGTGAGAATCAGTTGCCCTTGTAGACGTCTAGTTCTTTCGATTTGATAATAAAGTATTTTCTTTACAGCTTTTTTAGTTATCCACAACGATTGTCAGAATTTTTAATATGATTATATCTAATACTGTAATATGCTATAATGCTTTATAATCTAATAAATATACAATTTGTTGTTGATTATAACAGGTTGGAGATCAGAAATTTTAACACATTTTAACATGTTATAGCTGATTTTGTGTAATTGAGGTTGAACAATTACCACTTAGGTACCAAGTATATTTTTCTGATGTTTATCCGAATATAATTTGTATATAAGCAATATTTGTTTTCTGCATTATTGTTAGAAACTAAAATATAATAATCAATGTAAATTATGAATGAATTATAGAGAATGATCAATGAATTAATTCAGGTTGATTTTTATTCAGAGACAAACATCTGCTAAGAGATTTTTCAGAAAATTTGGAGTTTGGTCATTTCACATAGAAATGGATACATCCGTGGGTACCAGAATATATATAATAAATACAAATTGAGTACTCAATCAAAATTTCAGAGTGCTCCTCAGAGAGGATGACTATTGCAGAGATTCAGAACACCAAATAAAAATGAAAATTGTACAGGTTTTTCAAGCTATATAAATTGGTACCAAAAGTCGAGCAGATCTTCAGTTATAATTACGAAGATACCTACTTACATTTATTTCGAACTAGTGGTGGATATAGATTAATCAGGCAAATTTCTTGTGCCAACACACTATTTGCAATTGCACAACGATGACGCACAAAATATACCCAGGCATTTAGTCACGGAGTAAATGATAGTGATCGATTAGATAGTGTGTTGAACTTCTTGATAAAGGTAATCAAATGGATCCTCATTTTAAGAACAAGCAAGCACTTCGGCATACTTTTTCTAAAAATTTTTATAATTTCGCATTAGAGAATCACGTTTACCAAGTGAAACCTACAATTTAATATTTTTTGAAATCATAATAACTAGATAAAATTAAAAAAATACTTAACAACTAAGTAAAGTTACAAAAATTTGTAACTGAAAAATTCAATTTCAATAATTAATTAATCTTTGGAGAATTTCATCATCTTTTCCCAAATCTCCTGAGAGATGAGAAAAAAATTTCAACTATTTAATTACGGATTAAATTTTATATTTGTGTAAATTTATCGTTTGTATATATATATACAAACGATAAATATATATTGAGTTCGTTGATTTTCATGATTTTTGGGATTCGTGCAATGCGATAACCTATTCAATATTGATGTCGGTGTTTTTATAATACTTAATTTTGCTTGAGAAGTAATGTTTTAAATTTCCGTTTATCTGGTTTCAGAAACTGCTCTACTTGTATTATTTTTATTTTCATTAGTTTCACTGGTCAATATTCTATTTTTTTCATCCAGATGGAATTTCCCTAACTGTGTAGGAGATATCGACGGCAAACACATTGTGATTAACAAACCATTCCACAGTGGTTCCTTGTATTATAACTATAAAGGATTTTGTGGTAGAGTGCTTATGGCAGTTGTAGATGCCAATTGTAAATTTTCAATGATTGACTTTTTTTCAATAAATAAATAAACATAAAATAATTGCAAACATTTCATTAGGAAAAGTAATAAACTAATAATTACAAGGTAGTATGAAAACTATTATTATTGTCATAGAAATATGTTGTATTATTTTCATACGTTTGGTTATTCACAAGTGGATGTGGTACGTTGTGATGGCTGTGGATGTGACTGGTTTGAATATTTTCCAACTCTGTTTTGTGCACAAGAGTGAAAATTTGTGAGACTGATGCATTAGCAGAGGAGGAATATTACCCTCGTGGTCGTCACTCTGAGAAACTACAATTGAGCGCACAAACTCCATTTGACAAATTTGATCAAATAATGTGATTTATTATATTAAATAATTGTTAATAGAAATGAAATTATTGGAGTGGTAACGAAAGGAGTTTTCTTTATTATAAGTGAAAAAGATCATACCTAGGACGTTGCAATAAGTGCGGGAACAGTGATTGTTGTTTGATTGTTGTTGAGTTGTTGTTGGGGTGGCCACTTGCCTGTCGAACTACTGCCGATTCGAAGGGTTGGAGGAGATACGAATGTTGCCGAGTATAATCGAACATATCCGAACTGAACGAGTCCCGACCGCGCTAATCGTTGCAGCGCGGCCGATCTCCAATTCTATGTAACTTATTCAAAAACGTTGCAGCGCCGCGCCGCGCCTCTCTACCGACCTAATGGACGAGGCCTTTCGTTCATCATTTCAGCAAATTTTCTTTTTTCCTATAAAACTGATAACCTTGGAAATTTAAAAATTAAATGAAACGTTTATTCACAAATGTACGCTCTAAATAATAAATCGAAGTAGATTGTTCTAGCTCGTATCGTTCTCGAGAAATTTGATTCTAAAAGAAAATTATTATTCCGTTTTGAATTAAATTTGTTCGAGTGCCGTTCTTTGCCGCGCCGCGCCGCGCAACGTTGCCGACCTAGTGGACGACGAGCTAACTTATTCAAAAACGTTGCAGCGGCGCGCCGCGCCGAGCCTCTCTGCCGACCTAATGGACGAGGCCTTTCGTTCATCATTTCATAAAATTTTCTCTTTTCCTATAAAACTGATAATCTTGAAAATTTTAAATTTAAAAATTGAATGACACGTTTATTCACAAATGTACGCTCTAAATAATAAATCAAAGTAGATTGTTCTAGCTCGTATAGTTTTCGAGAAATTTGATTCTAAAAGAAAATTATTATTCCGTTTTGAATTAAATTTGTTCGAGTGCCGTTCTTTGCCGCGCCGCGCCGCGTAACGTTGCCGACCTAGTGGACGACCAGCTTTCACAGTTCAGACCTTAGCAGGAATTTGCTCCTTGGTCAGTTACTAGTCAGGTAGTGAATTTTCTTGGTTCCATGAAGAATACAAATCATACAATATCTTCATATCGTTAGACATATATGTTTATGTACCACTCAAACGTAAAATATCATATGGCAAACAATTACGAAAAAAGAAATTATTCTTGAAGGTGAGTGGCCTAAATATTGTGTTAATTAAATAAACGAATTTTTGGAATACAGGTCAGTAGTATTTTTTACTTTAGATTTATTATTTTATGATCAATGATCAAATTATCTCTAAGTCCTTTTTTTAAATTTCTGGTGTTATCAATGAATATCATAACATCAGTAATTGAATTAGTATTCCATTACTTTCCAGGTCATTCACATTAGAATAATACCCAGTACGTACCTGGAACTCGATATGGCGCAAAAATACTGAGAGATCAAAAATCGACAGCTATGTTCGTTAGTTGCGTTTAACAAGGTGTAAAATTAATCATTCTAGGTTCAACGGACAGTGTGAATGGGGCTTCGGGAATCTAACGCCCTCCTGAAATGGGAGCATGCGAAAAACAATCGGGTGCACAATGCACCATTATCGAGATGCCCGTGACAGGTGGAGAATTAATTAAAAAAATAATTATGATTTTTCCTGATGTTAGAGTCGTACGAGCATATGGAATATTTACTTCCTCAATTTAGTTTGCATTATTATTAATTCAAATGCTTCTTGACTAATTAATTTTCCAACTCTAAAAAAATTAGAAATATATAAATTCAAGCTTTATTTATGTCAAATTTGATGTAATTTTTTTCGAATAGCCTCTAATATTTGAAGAAAGCTCCAAATTATCGTTTCATTGATTTTTATTTAGCACATGAATCTTTTGGTCAATGCTTAAAACTGTCAAATTGAGTTTATTACATACAATCACTCAAAAAAATATATTTTTTCAATGAAGTCCTAACCTAACAATCCTTACAAATAATATTAGTTCAAGCAGAAAAATATTTGTTTGTAAGTTACCTCATACAAAAATATATGTTACGATATAGGTATTATATGTTATGAGAATTGTAAGTTAAGGGCCATTCAAGTATTACGTAAGCAGGTTTATTACAATTATCCTACACCCCAACCCCACTGTCCGCAAAAGTAAGCAAACCTCTTACCCCCTGCCCCCATGCTTACGTCATCATTTTTCAATTTATATATTGATTTTTTTTTTCTTTTTTTCATACCATCCCTGTGTTTCTTCTAGGCAACTGCGTTTTGAATCTTCCTTTTTAAAGACAGTTTTGATGTTTTTATTTCCTCGCGCAACTTAATGATCTGTTTATCTATCATAAGAAATAATTAATCTATACAATGAATATTACCTCTATATTTTGAAATAGGCCATATCTAATATCTTCTAATCATGAAACATCTAAATTATTGTTTTATTTACGAAATGTAAAAGGAAAGTTTTTGGTGATTTCTGATATTTCTAGTACTCATATGTACCTAAAATGATTTCGTCCCTCACCTTGGAAAAAATGTAGTAGATTGGATTTATTCTCAGTCGCTGCTTGCAATTCTTCTTCAATTCTCTTAGATACAATAATATCTAGTTCCTTGTTTTATAATGTATGTAATTTATAATTTCGCCACACTTCGTTAACCAACTTCTGTACATTTTGTACTTTCGTATTTTTATGAGATTTTTCAAAACTTTCAAAACAATTTCTGGTATAACTTACACCACTTAATACGTCTACTCGTTATAGTATCCAAACGAAACAATACACTGTCAGAGGAAATTTAGAGTGCCTAGACATATGAATTATTTGCGGAAATGCCAGAAAATGCGTTTAGTTTTCAAGCAAAGACTACGTGGGGGTTGCCATATGTGTAAAAAAGTAAATAACTACTGATGACGTAATCATCATCTAGACCCCCTTCCCCCACCCAAATAAGCAAAGCAAAGACCCCCACGCCCCCCTATAGTGCTTACGTAATACTTGAACGAACCCTTAGTAGAAATTTAATAATTTGATTATTTTTTCAATAAATTCATGTTGGAAAACAATTTTTTCAAAAAAAAACGCTAACGAAGTTTTCAAAATTTTCATAAGAGTTTGAGTAATTTGAAGATATAAACATGATATTTTGGGTCATTGAAAATTAATAATCGGAAATATTCATATCACTTCAGTTTAGTTTTTTATCTGTCAGGTGACCTAAACGCTAGATTTCGCACACTAAAATCTTGTTCGTACTAATTTGAGCGTTCAATTAAGACAATTTCATCTGATTTTTTATCATCAATTTTAATATTATTCCGATTTTTAATATCATTATTATCATTTATGTCTACATAAGCTCATAAATTTGGACCCAGTTACGTTTACTTAAAATCGAAATTGAAATGTTGAATAAAAAAGTACAATCTAGCAGCCTACTTGCAAAATTTGCAAGAATCTTGCAGAAAAATCAAGATCAAGACCAAGACTAACAGTGCAAGAACTAGACCAAGACCATTTTTGCTTACTCAAGACCAAGACTAAGACGGCCTAAGTCTCGTCTTGCCCTTGGCTTGGGTAGCACTATTAGTAATCGACATAATCTTTTAATTAAATGGTTCATTTTCAAATATTGTTCATCTTGGATATATTCATTGAAAAATGTGCAAGAAGTTGACAAGGCAAAGAGTACACTACACCATAAAATTTTACAATAGCCCCATCATTTCAAACTTGAACTCGACATTTTTATAATTTTGATTCTTATTCATAATAATGGTTTAATAGTCGAACAATACATTGACCTTATAAGGCTTTCCGCTTACTGGTGCTGGTGTGTTCGATTTCCACCGAATCCAACTTCAGGTCCAAATTTCGCACAAGCACTGAGTGCTTCCGAAAAGATAACTATCACTCAAATAAAAAAATATCCACAACGTATAAAGGACAATAAGCATATCTAATGACTGTCAAAATTTATGAACAAAACATTTCAACTGCTTTTTATTGTTGATCGGATTGGAATAAGTTGTTACTTTCGAATATTGACACTTTGATTTAATTTAGTGGCTTATACCAACGAAACTATCAAATTATCATGGAATTGAATATTTGAGCTCAAGATCTGTCCCAGCTTATTCCATCGAGACTGTCAGTTTAAATCGAGATCTCAGACAAAATTATTTTACGTAGATAAAGGTGCGTATAGACATGAAACAGAACTTCGTATCCTATTGCCGTCGCGTACCAAGCCTGGACGGCCATAAGAATAGTCGTCTGGTGGTTTTACCAAATTTTAAATGGTGGTCGACGCTCCTAGCCAGTTGTACCCAAAGTTTCTTGCTTTTATCATTATTTCAACTGTTTTTCTATATTGTTATGGACTTGAAAAAATTATATCGAATATAAACTTAAACAACACAAGTATGATTTCGTTTGGATGAAATCGGTAAACACACAAAACACTTTGTTTTTTATAACTTGATGTTAAGATATCAACAAATTTTATCATCACTAACACCTGTATTATATTATACACAATGGAAAGATAGATCATTTATAGAAAGATCTCGGAATGTTCAACTTCAAGCTACAAAGGACTTATAAAAGCTTCTAAATGGCATTAGTATACAAACATAAGTAATAGCGGGTGGTGTAAATTCCTAATACACCATCTCGAGCTGTTGCTGTCGATGTCAGTTTATGGCATGTTTTATATTGGCCATGGCATTGCGTAACAGTGTGACACTCTAATATGTTAATATCGGGGAGTTCAGTCGATTGTCGGAATATGAACACAAAGTAAAAGAAATGATAAGCACTGATGTTGAACTACTTGTTACCATGCATGGACAGGTGCTGTATACTGTAGCGATTCATTTTTCCTTTATTCAATTGGAGACATAGCTGTTATGGAGAGGATGGAAGAATCAACTATTAATTTCATAAACAGTTGCCATAGTAAAGAAATTTTATGGTAGTTATACAAAACATCCCAAATATCACAACAAAATTCTTTGTTTTTTATTTATTTATTTTATTTAACATACACTGTTTTACAGGACAAGTCCTAATTACAAAACAGGAAACACAACATATACAAAAAACAAAATTGGTAGTACAAAAGTTTCAATTTGGTTTCATTTTAAATGAAAGAGTTTGTGATATGAATCACAACTGATGATATGAAATAAAATAATTATAGAAGTGAAAAAAAAACTTTTGAAAAAATGCTGACCAAACTTATACATACATATAAATTTAAACACACAAATACATATAGATACATTCACATTATCACTTATACATACATACTTATATGAGTGAATATGAATTTTGTTCGTGAATACATATAAATAATTGTTTTATCAGAGATTATGTATATTAAGGAAACTGGCCTTAATATCAGTAACAGAACAGTTGAAAATATCCACCTTAGCTCCCAAAATATTACATTGTTCACACATCGTGTGCATTCGCGAAAATTTTAGAACATTCGTTCTACCTGCTGGAAGGTAGAACGTGAATGCGCTTCTGGGAGAAACTCTTGGGTTTTTTGTAATATTCACCGAAGTAGCGTTAGGAAGATGTTGCTATGAAGTTTCAGACAATTGTAGATGAATGAAAAAAATGTTGTGTCAGCACTTAGGCAAGAGAAAACCAAAATTAAGAGGAGCCACAACAACAAGCTGCTGGAGCAACCTATATTGCACACAAGGAAATGAAAACTGTTTTTTTATTGTAGTAACGAAAAGGCAGCATTTGCCGTTTATAAGACGCGACGATTCATTTATAAAGTATATTAGCTGGCCGATGTTGTTTTGCCATATAAATTATTTCTAGGGAATTTCTAGCTGACCCGGCGAACTTTGTTCCGCCTTAGATTCAATACATGTTTAGGTTTTTGATTTTATCAAGGTCAATTTTTTATTTGGATAATAAATGTAAATTAAAAAAGAAAATATTCTAATGATTCTTTATTGACCATGCATTTTAGTGTATGGGTTCCACTCTTTAGTGAATCACCTTGTGATAGACATTTTTCGTTTTATTATCAGATACAAGAAAAAATAACGCTGATGGTCTTCCGACCCCTGAACATGCCACATATAATTGACCAAGGAAAAAACATGGATTTTCTAGAATCAGCCACAAAATTTTGAGGATTAGCGTTGTGGTTTGTTTATGGTCATGGTGAATGCAAGTCGGATCGGAAATTGAAGTCGTTTAAACTCAAACTGCATGTCGGTTGGGATCATGAGTATCCTTGGAATCGGAACTTCCTCACCTTCGAATTTTCCTTTGAGTATCGTCGCGTAAATCACATTGTTCATCAATTTCCTTAGCATAAAACGCGTTCCGTTGCACAGTTTTGTTTGGTTTGTGTTTCGAACCATGATTATTAAGGAGCAAATAGTCGTAAATTGTGCGGTGGTAAGCCCGGCACATCCAAGGAGTTTAAAAATTCAAATGATTTTTTGGTGGCTTCATCTTCACTTGTTACACAATCAATTGATTTGAAAGAATGCAGTATACCTACCAATGATTTCATTCTGAATTATGAAGTTTACTTTATCTACATTTTTATTCTTAGCCGCCAAAATTGCTCGTTCACTCATCCATTCATAATTTTTGTTGTTAGTAATGATGTTTGGGAATACTTTGTTGATGAGTTCGTCTTTTGATGAGAAAAAGTTACAGAAATTTGGAGGAAATGAAATCAATCCGCGCTCGACGGATTACCGATATTCCACCATTATCGATAATCAGTAATTGCTCAGAGAAATATTCAGCAGATAACCCTCATGTTTGTTATCAGCTGAAATTTCTTCATATAGCGCCATAGATTGGGTGATTTGAGCAAGCGTTTATTTCGTCTGCAGCAGTTGATCTTGGAATTATTGGCAGTGTTTCGCGGAAATCTCCAGACAGTAAAATCATTGCGCCTCCACCATATCAGTTCTAAACTACCTCCCAACTAATTTTCAGCCCAATCAGTTCAGCTGTTCTTGAGTTATAAATAGTGTAACTTACACGAATTTCTTTTATGATTAGTTGACACGTAGTATCTTCGATGCATAACGAACAATTGTTACGCGACGGCGTTACGATAAGAATTTTTTGTATGATTGTCGATTTGACGATATAATATTAGAATATGAAGATTTGTAATATGCTTCTAGTAGTGCATAGGATGAAATTGTTGAATGTAATTCACTTTCATTCATTAAATAATTCAGGAAGAAGTATTTGAGATTTAGTTCCACTATTAATTGGGATAGATTTATTGCCAGTATTTTCAGAGATCATTTTTGATCAATTAAATGTTCCACTTTGTTTTTTAATGATAGTATAATAGAAAAATATCAATTTCTTGAAACGAAACTGTTTGTTCATTTCATGCGTTACCTAAATAATATTTGTTGTATTATTAGCGCCATCTATAAATTGAATACGGTACTGTGAGTCCACCAACCTCATCAAAAGTGCAGGAAATATACCAATTGATATTTTTAAAGATATAGATATAGGTATTATATATGTTACACAATATTATCGCTAAAAAAGTTCGCTTGAAATTTCTGTCATTTAACTCTTGGTTGTATAATTTTATACAACCAAAACGTATAACCCAACTGATCATCACTTTGAGAGGATAGCGCTTTTCGAAGTAACTGACATGATTATCATCAATTTCCGATAGGTGTCCAAATAAATAAGGAAGTTTATAGCTTCATCTTAAATTTTTAATCTGCATAATTCTTCGTACCCAACACGAAGAATTTATACGACGATTAGATACACTGCTCACAAAAACTGATGAATTATAAGTCCTGTGTCTTCGTTGAAGTTATTTAGTGAATTAATCTGGAAAATTTTCTATAGACAGAAAATACGTGAGTAAACATATTCACAGGTATATTGGTTGTTTGAATTATGCAGTCATAGATTCCTAAACTTCAATTTCATTCGTGCAGCTACCTGACTATGTTTGTTTGAAATCGTTTCATGCTTCCGATTTGTATATTAGTGGGTTTTTTTTGAGTTGGTAGGTTTTCAAATGAAAATAATAAAAACTCAACTTTTTAATATATTCAGTGAAACTTAAGTCAAGTGTGTTAATTTTAATTGATTGTTTTTAACATAATGTTTCACCTCGAAACCTCGGTGTCATTTATTGAAAATAATACATTAATTTTCATGTGGATACCTACTTAACATAAAAACAACTCATGTATATTGTGAAAAGATACTGATTATGTACCTATATAGTAATCCAGAAAAAAACATTTCATATAAGATATATATTATAAACAGTACGTATGTTGAAGAGCCTGATGATGATGTACGTTTTTTTCTGGATACCCTTGAATAATATACCAACGTGAAATAAAATCCATAATAAAGAAAAACCGCAACTGTAAATAGGAACATATAAACATAAACTAAATAAACAATAATATATAAACTAGTGAAGTAAATTAAATAAACATATAAGTATTAATACAGGAAGAAAAATTGTGCAATATAGAAGGGAATCTTCATTTTTCTTATTTAATTTCGTCCAGTATATGAAATCTGTCTGGAATAAATTATACCATATCTTGCAGAACATTAAACGTGAGGCGTAAGTGCTACTCACAGTTATTCTTTGTATAATTGAAGTTTCCTCAAGCGAAGAACCCATGGGAGAACACTTTCGTAGCATTTACACATAGAAATTTTAGAGATGTCTCGACCAACCTTAACTTCTGAATTTACATTATGAAGGCTTAAGGATCTATAACTCTATGTACAATATATATGATTTCGAATTCACAATTCCATTAAAAAAATGATATTTAATAAAAGAAACACTTGACTGTGTTACACAAAAATTGCTTGATATTGAAAAAAAACTAATTGCTTGATAGTGTTGGCGTTCACTTGATGTAAATCCATTATACTTAATTGAATATAAACTAAAATTCAAACACTTGCACTTTTGATTAACACTCTTATTAAATATTTGATAGTGTTGGCGTTTACTTGATGTAAATCCATTATAATTAAATATAGACTTAAATTTAAACACTTGAATTTATGATTTACACTTTATTGACTACATAGCATTACGCTTTATTCTGTAAGCATCTGAATAAGTCTTTTGTAACGACGAAAAGCGTCTCGCTATGTAGTCAATAAAGTGTAAATCATAAATTCAAGTGTTTGAATTTAAGTTTATATTCAACACTCTTATTGATAACATACCATGACGCCTTTCGTCGTCATAAACGACTTCTGCAGATGATATTAGAATACTGAATAATTTCAGTATCCTATATTCAGCATACTGACTAAAGTCAGTATTCTAGTAGCATCTGATGAACTCGTTTGTAACGACGAAATGCGTTATGCTATAATATTAATAACATTGTAGATTAGAAGTTCAACTGTTTTTTAGTTTTTAATTTTAGTTTGTTAATTTTAGTTTATTATTTAGTTTTAGTTTTATTCAATTAATTGCTTGATAACTGTTTCGGGGTGTTTCGGCTTATTTTTTTGGTCAGTTTAGCTTTTGATATAGGGGTCAATTATATCAAACACCCATTTTATATAATTCTTGTGTGCTTGTTTTCAATATATGTAACAATGTTTCACCAAGAGATCAGCTTACTTCTTAAAAAACTTTCGAACATACTCGTATTCATTTTATTCGTTCCCAAATTGAATTTTATATGTAGATATGATTCTATCACAACTAGGAATCATATAATTCATATACTTGAATGAATATTTTTGTAAAAGTATCTTGATCAGATGTAGGATCTATTATTACCGAATTGTGGCAAAAACGTAAGAAAAGAGTAGAAGAAACAACAGAGAGAAAATATTTATAAAAGCATATCAGGGTTCCACAAAACTATTTTTACTGAGAGTCCAATAGTAGTTTGCCTTTTTTCTTTCAATACTATCTATTTTACTTTATTCATTTCCAGGGAATTCAAGAGGCCACTGAAATCAAGAATGCTAGACTTGTTCAGGTGATACATAAATCGCCTGGAGACGTAGTAAGCCTTTACCTTCTATATTGAAGGAAAAGTACATTTTTGTGATTCTAATATGAGAGAAATCATAAAAAATACAAATAAGTTTTAACGATATGCTAGTTTTAACATATTAGTGAAAAATAACAAACATATACCCACTCAATAACACATACGAATATGTAATCTTGAATTTCAGTAATATTCTAAATTTCATACCGTTGATAGAAACAGGAATAAATTACTGATAAAACGAAAAACGGCATTCTGTATCTGTAGAAATGCAACAAACATGCACCTCCACATGCTGAGCAATAGGAAATAGGTATGTAAGTGAATATTTATTGATTCCGAAATATGGTAACATAAGTTACAAAAGCTAGCCCCAGAAGGCATGGGACCACAATATCTCACACTGAATCTCTTATACATTTATAGTGATTTCATACCTAACGATAATTTTTATAGACTCATCTCTATTTTACACAAAATACAATCGTTTTTCACTGGATACCCATCTAGTTGACATATTAAGACAGAATTTTAAAAGTAGCTGAAATATTTACAACTAGATGTCGGATTTGTCACATGCGTAGAATTCTTCAATTAAATAGAAGGCGTTCTGACATAGAAATCTTTTGGGAATAGAAGCTAATCTTCTTGGTAGATTGAGAATTGGTATGTATCTTTTAGTGACAACTTGTACATTTACGTTTGTTGTGACAGGGAGCCTCTTACTATTGAATAGCGTAGAAATACACGTAATTCTGGCCTAGTAATAAGTAATAATAACAATAAAATATTTTTTTGTGTAAGTTAAAACACTGAAAAGGAAAAGGGTTTGCTGAAGCTTTCTTTCACTCTTCCATGAATGAGAATACATAGAATCAAAATCAATACAAATAGATATACAGAAGAAAAAAAAAGAAAAAGAAAATTTATGACGAAATGCTTAGTAATTCCCGCTCAACGTCCTTCTTGGAGAGACTTTCAATCGTTCGGAAATGGGACAACATTCGGTTCACAAGAGATACCGCGCAATTAGAAAAACTACCTGTTTGGACATATGGTGATATGGTATAGTGACTCTGATGATTCCCATATTAACATTGTGGATTTCAGACAGCATGAAAATTTCACAATACAAATATTCAGGACTCTTATATTTGAATACCTTATAAACACATCAGAAACATGTAATGAACTATGAAGCTGATTTTCATCCCAGACGCCTCAGACAAATATGTGTCACATGACTGAGCTTCATGAACCCGAAAACATATCTCATTGTAGCATTTTGTATTTTTTGTAGCCTATATTTGTTATATTTGTTCAAAAACCCATAGACGACAGAGCTAAAGCAGTCAATAGGAGGACAAACAAGACTGTGAACAATGTAAGTTTCAGATCACAAGGAAAATGTATTCCCACAGAATATGAAGCTTTCAGTTTGAAGCAACAGGTCTGAACCATTTTATTTACCTGTTCTTCAACATTGAATTGATCATCCATGATTACTCCAAGATATTTGGTGTATTTACGTACTCCAAGACAGCATTGATTCCTTTCTACATGATATTCATAAATAGTAGCATCAACAGAACTCCTCCATTTCTTTTTCCCTCTGAGTAATATCTCGGATTCTCTAGAATTCATACTAAGGTCATATTGCTGCATCACTCAAAAATAGCTATTAAGTCGTCGTTTATCTTTGAGATTCTTGCAACGATAGCATTGAGTCTGTAAAAGGTATAACGTTCTAAGTTATCGGCATAAATATGACAGCTTCAGCTTCGAAATACGTTTGCAAGATTTTGTATTTTGAGCAATTGATGGGTCCCTGCAGAACTCATGTTGAGCCGGAGTTTCTGTGAGCATTTACCATTATAATTCAAGATTAGGTATCGATCAGTGAGATAACTCTCAAACCATTTACAAGTTTTTGTAGAGAGACCTTTACACCAGAGCTCCTCCAGGGGAAGCGATGGTGCCACCATTAGTTCACCACACATCATCTTCATAATGACTAAGTTATTAGAAAATGTTTAATAAGCTTGTAGAGATAAAATAAAAAATATATTTTTTCCATTTCTTCATCAGAGGGATATGTTTACTTTTTAAGCGTTTGTGCTCTTAATGAGTTAAAATAATTCTGGATGATCCTGAACAATCATCTACTGCCTGATGGAGCGTTTCAACGCACAACTGGCGAATGTCTCTGAGCCAGGTTCTTGAATGAAATTTGTTTCAAACCACCGTGTACCTATTTAGACAGATCTTCGTTGCTCGTATCTCAAAACCAAACACATTTCTGCACTTCAAATAGTTGATAAATATAGCAGAATATCAGTAGTATTAAGTGCGTAGTATTTTTATCGGTTCAATACAACTTATTATAAACTAAAATACAGTCTTTGTATGAAATAAAATTATTTCAAAAAATAAATATATCTATATTCTCAAATCAACAGAAAAAAACAACTGACATAATAATGGGTTAGCATATACATTCAGTTTCATGACACATTCAGACCTTCATGTGTTGTAAATATTTTGGGAGGTTTGTCTGTTGGCAGGTTTCTTGTTACATGTGCTGGACTACTTTTCCTTCACGTACCATTCAATATTCATATTTTTAGATGCTAAAATTAAAATATCAAAACTTCACATTTTTCATTATTAAAAGAAAATATTGAGAGAAATGATATCATGCTTCGCTAAGTTTTCATAAATTGAACAAAAAAACAGAAATTCTTGTAGTGAATTTCTAATAAAAATTCAACCATTTCATATGGAACAACTTACGTTTTTTACCATTCTACAATTGATATCGGGTCTTTCAAATTAATGTCATATCAATTAATTATCCACCCTAATATAAATTTATGAATACGTCAAATATTTTCAGATATGCTAGCAAGTGAATGTGTTTTCTTGTTTCAAAGCACAAATTAATTTTATTGATTTATTCCTTCCACATTTGTCATGCTGGGTCTCCAGTTTTTACTTTATACGGTTATTTTTAGAAAATTCAAATTAGCTCATTAATGTTAAAAAAACTAACGACAGTCCGAAGAAAGTCCTCAAACACACTGAGCATAATCTGTTCTTCAAATGGCCGGTTTTGACAGTGATGAAAGTTCAATTAATATAATATAATCATAAAAACTAGACCACCTGTCTAGCGATTGGAGGACACCTGTATTCTACAGATTATGGTAATACTTAATCCAGTCTCTTGTGACAGGTGAATTTCCCCAAATGGAAGTGATAATTGCATTGGCTCTCTGGGTATAAATGAAAATTGCAGTTCTGAGAAAGTACAAAGGTATACCTTGCTTCGAATACTAAACTACATCCTTTACATTTGATAGCAATTGAATAAAGAAGAGGTATGTCTATTTAAGGGCGTACTGCTTGAAATATTCGAATTAATTCATTTATATCATATAATTGAAATCGTGGGTTGATCGGAGTAAATTTTTGTACACCAGTTTTGGGTATTTTAATTTAGAAAACTGATTAAAAGTATTGAAATTATTTTTAGAATATCTCGAATTTTTTGTGAAAGACTAATATTTCGAATAATACTTTTCAATAGTATTTCTTTAATAGTGCTGTGCGGAAATGTGAACAACTGATCGATACATTTCGGAATTTATCAGTAGTTTTCAGGAAATTCATGAAAATAAGATGTACTCATTTTTATACATTACAGTTGAATTTTCTGTTATTTCAAAGTATGTATGGTATTCAATGGTATTAATTGAATTTTGTGAATTTTTTAACTATGACTATAGATTCTTCAGTTCAGCAATTTTCAGAAAAACCTCAAAAACTTCACACTGCTGGATGAATCTCTTGATTTTTCAAAATATGAAGTAATCATTCAGAATCTCATTTTTCATCCATATCAGTGTTTACCAACGTTGGGCCCTCTTCTAAGAGGGCAATTGTTTCGTTGAGGGGAGGTGTTCGACAATGGGCTGGAAACGAGTTCAACCCTATCGCACATCTTAACTTCTACGTTTTTACCTTTTTCAGGGGGGCATAAGAATTTTTGAAAGGTTAAGCTGTGGCATGGCCTGAAAGAGGTTGAAAACACTGATCTATATCAGTTGTAGTAGAGGGGCCATCCATAAATCACGTCACACGTCAAGGTGGCGGAAGGAGGTCGACGAAGTGTCACATTATTTGACAAAGGGGAGGGAGGGGTCCTAAATTTCATGATATCACATTTTGAAATTTACTTGTTGAAACTCGTACTTTGCATAATTAACGAAAAACTCAAAAAAATTTAGAACTTCATCTGAACCCCGAAGGTAAATTTGATACACTGTTACATTAGCTAGCTTTGGATTTCCTAGTGTCACCACATTGAAGAAAGCTGAAATTTCATATGATCGGTAACAGATATGCCACTTGTAGTGGCATATCTGTTTGACCTATCATGCGGCACCTGTACATGATAGAGGCATATTTTGCATTATACCGGGCTACTATTCAACACAAACTATCCCATCAGTGTCAACAAGAAGTTATGTCCATCGCAAAGATTCGTCCTCAAAAAATTGCAACTAGACGTGACAGAGAAGTTTTTTGTTTGGATGATGACGATGGTTGGCTAAAATAGTAACCGAAGAGTACTAACATTTATTTAACATGATCAAATTACATTAGTCCTGTAATTACTGACATTAACAGCTCAAAACGAGAACGAAGTGGCTGATATGCCTGTTATAAATAACTGGGGAGTAATTCGCAACATAATTTCTGTAAACTTCGATTTTTAGGCTGTTTTAGAGGTAAATTGACATGCTGATTCCAAATCTTTAATCAATTTTTTCTATAATGTCAAGTTTTTTTTCTATAGTTGTTGCGCATACTATTACGCTTCGCGGAACTGAAAGCGAATTACAGAAAGCCCTACTGCATTTCTGTCTGCGGAACTTTTTCCAGTAACGACTGGAGAGGGCAATGAAGTGGCGCCATGTTTAGTTTCGTATTGCCTAGACTAATTTGGTCAGTTACGTATGAGACACTAGTAAACAGGTGTACATGTCGCTCTGAACTCTGACTAGGTATGAGATTTGGGACTATCCAAAAAAGCATCAGAACATTTAGCATCAAAACTGCACGAAAAAAACTTGTTAGAAGAAGGAACTAAAGTCACCTACTTTCGATCGAGAGAAAGTGCATTTCTGCAGTTTTTCGGAGTGCTGTTAGATTTGTGTATTAAACCATAACAAAGCTGTAATGAAAGAATTGGCAATTTCAGACTATAACGCAACTGAATGGCAATTGTTTATAGATAGCTCAAAACGTAACTGGCAATGTGCTCCCCTCCACAATGGAAATTCATATGGTTCAGTCCCAATAGTTCATTCAGTTTATTTGCATGAATAATCCGAAGACATAAAGAAGGTCACTGAATTGTTGCAATATAACTTACACCAATGGATCATCTGTGTTGAGCTTAAAATGGGTTGTTTCCTTCTTGGTCAGCAACGCGGATATACCAAGAATCCCTGTTTTCTATGTATGTGGGACAGCAGAGCTCGTGAGAAGCATTGGGTGAAGTCAATGTGGCCGCCAAGATCTGACCTGGAACCTGGTGATTCAAACATTCTAAATCAGCCACATGTCGACACAAAAAACATTTTGCTTCCGCCTTTGTTCCCAAGTGTAATTAAAAGGATTGAGTTTAAAATCCATGGACTGAGGATGATTAAGTTCTCTTTAATTGATATAAGTAACCATCTTTTAATAAATTCAATGGACGATGAATCTACTCTGTGATTGTTCATATTTAAATGAGAGGTAATAATAAAAACTTGTCTAAAAATCACTGACTGAACAATTCTTTATTCGACTAGTTTCGCCTTTTACGGCATTATCAAGAATGATAATCTTTCTTGATAATGCTGTAATGATAATGCTTCATGATGAAGAATGATAATAATTCTTGATAATGCTGTAAAAGGCAAAACTAGTCGAATAAAGAATTGTTCAGACAAGTTTTTATTACTACCTCTCATTTAATCTTTGTTTTATTAACTTCATAAAATATTCAAATTAAAAAAAAATAATTCAAAAGTAAATGAATCTAATGTTGGAACTACTGTTTGAATTCAATAATTTCTAGATGTAAAATTGCAAAATAAGTGACGTCACACTAGCGGGGAGTCTAACAATTTTAACAACTTTGATGTTCGCAGACGATTTGAAATTATATGATGAAGTTAGATCACAGGACAACTGTGTTCAACTTCAGCTCGCGCTGGACCATGTTGCTAGTTGGTGTGAGCACAATTATTTGAGTTTGAATGTGTCAAAATGTAAAGTTGTTTCTTTCACAAGGAAATGAGACCGAATTGACTGTGATTACAGCGTCGGTGATCAGGTTCTTTCTCGTTCTGATAAGATGAGAGATCTTGGTGTAGTCTTCGATCAGAAACTTTTCTTTGTCCCACACATCACCCAACTTATTTCATCTGTTGCGAAAATATATGGATTCGTTATACCTAATGGCAAATATTTCAATAATTCCTCTGCATAGGACTATTTAATACCCTAATCCGTAGCAAGTTCGCGTATGGCAGCATGATCTGGCATATCATTTACACTTGCCTTCAACGCCATCTTGAGGCTATTCAGAGAAGGTCCTTGAAATTCTTAGTTTGGTGGGAGGATAAAGTTTATCTACAGAGAGGAGTCAATCATAACGAATTATTGAGTCGATTTAGTTTAATCTCATTGCAAAACAAGAGAGAAACGTTATCACTCCAATTTTTGTAGAAATTGCTGCACAATAGTACTGATTGTCCTCGTCTCTTTAACGCTTTGAAATTTCGTGTTCCTAGGCAAAATTCTCCGTAAAACAGAATTATTCCACCTAGAGACTCCGAGGACCAACTCCCTAATGCAATCCTCCATTTGGTTTATGGAGTCTACCTTCAATTGAGTTGCCAATAATTGTGACATTCACTTTGACTCCATAGAATTTATTATCAGGACTATGTGAACAAAGAAAATTTACTAAAATGAATTGATTTAGATTGAGCTCTTTGTTATATCTTTTTTATTTTAATTATTAAGTTATGTATTCAAAATTGTTATTATTTTCTGTAATTCGGTGTTATGCCTGTTGAGAATAAACAACTTATTAAAACAAATGTGACCAGCTATGACAAAGAAGGGGAAGGGGTGAAAAAATAATGAAATTCGTGTGACGTAATTTATGGATGGTCGCAGAAGATTCCAATATTGATGTTATAAATATGATATATTAGCTCCGATGTATAAAAACTAATGCCAATCTCAGATTCACGTAGTGTCATTTTGTATTCAAATTACGAATTTAGAAACTTCATTCAGATCATGACTTCATATTGTGAATGCAACATGTGTGTTCAGATAGTCCTTAAAGGTCTGAAGAATGTTTTGTACGTATTCTCCAATTCCAACTTTCATTTCTATTGACCCTGGTTTTTTCTCATCTCCAGGAAGCCATCCGTAGTTCCCACTACCTCCCACAATTTACCCGAATGGGGTCACAGACCCCTAAGCGCACGATTTATCTGAACAAGTCTCCATGATTGCCTAAGAAACGCGAAATGATAGTCTAACGTAGCCACATTTCGCTAATTTTATACCACAACAAAAGCGCGGATAACAAACTATTGTACCAACAAATACCTAATAACACACTTCAAATCCCAACGAAGGTTTGTTTGAACAACGTTTATATAAAATTAATATCGTAGCTTAACTCCAAATTATTATATTCAGAGAGTTTATCTCAATTACGAGAAATGCTATAATTAAATTTAAAATGTCATATAATTTGGGTAATATGCATTAGGAATTAATAAGCTGCATTCGGAGCTGTTATTTTCGAAAAGTAACATTTTGTTGGCCTAAATTACCCCTTAATTAGGTGGAAGAAGCATCAAATTGGAATAATATTTCAAATCTTGGACGCGATAAGAGATTCAAGATTGTTAATTAAAAACATCTAATAGTCACATTGTCTCTGTAGACCATCAGAAAGATAAATAAAATTGGTCATATGAATTGTAATTTCTATAATTTTGACCTTTTAACGTATATTAATTTGTTTTCATTGGTGGTCCGTATTTCCTGACTGTTGATATTTCTGCATAAATATAAATGCCAAACATTTTACAGGCTAAATTTTCAGAATATGGGTTTCAATCGTAATCATTGATCATTTATTTACCGGATTTTTTTGATTCTCTCAAACTTTTTAAAGTTATATTCAATATGGAAAAGTTTGGAAAGTTGACATATGATTAATGTAAGACATATGAAACCATTTAAATGAATTGTACAGAATTCTTATTCTAGTTGAAATAATTAATGAAAGAATTTTTCGAAAAATTATTTGAGTTCTCAAGAAATATTAACTGTCAGAAACTAGAACTAAAAGAAAAAAAGGAATAAATTGATAATTTTGGCAAGTAACAGATCGTAAAATGGAAGAATTTGTCTTTAATTGAAGGTTCAAGATGGTACCGTAGCTTCATCAAAATTTTGAAATAAATAACTTTCCCTAGTTCCTTGGTAGGAATGATTTCTTTTGGTGCTCGGATTTCTGCTTTTAGTGAGGATATTTCCCAACATCCAAACAATGGATAGAGAAATACTTGAGTTATTTTTATTTCAATAGCTAATAATTCACGTACCTATTTTCATACAGTCTCAATCGAAAAATTTTAAATGCAGAAATTTTTGTCACTTAGTAGAAGGCACCTTCGTGATGAAATATTTGATGGAGTTCTATATACGAGTATTAGCAACAGATATATGTTCAAACTGAACGGGATTCTCACTTTAAGGAAAAAAATGTTCGTTCTCGAAATTAAGACCCATATTTGAGATCATAAGATAAGACCGAAAATCACAAATTTATTCTAATCAGAAATCGGTTGATTCTAAATCTAAATATAAAATCCAAATCACCCACACTGCTCCTATTTTGAATGATTCGCACTGTATTTTGAATTGTTTGTATTTTATGTTACAGTTTTTTTAGATCACATTATATAGATTTTATTTAGATTTAGGTTATTTTTGAAATTTTGAATTTCCTATTTTTTGTTTCTTGAAGTAGTATAATTTCATTTAATACTCAAAAATTTTAGGTGAGTTCTCCTATGTTTAATTAAAAAAATATACCGTGATTATGATATGAGAAGAATTTTGAAAATAAGGAAGCAGATTGTGATTTTGTAAATCATTTCGTTACTGTAGCAGTATGTAAGAAGAGAAAATTTATGTTTCATATTGAACCTCCAAGAATCCTTGAATTGATTATTATCTTATTCAATTTAATCATTAAGGTCTATCCAATAGTCAAGTGCTTTTAACCTCTAAAATCCATGGATTTTATAATAACTATTATATTTTCAATATTGTAATTTCTGTTGATAGTATGGAGTGATTTCTTCAAACATCTATATACCTCTTTGAGAAGGGCTTTTATTATAGCGTGAATCTTTAATTCTGTGTATTGTCTTCTATGTTCATGATACTTTACTTTCTGTGATAACGTATCAATATTGTAGACTTGAACGTGTTAGCAACGGTCGAAACATGTAACATGCATTCAATTTAAGTTATATGTTGAAAAAGGTATTTTCTTGTTTCACTAAAATGAGAATCTTGGGCGATATTGTCTAACGAATCGAAAATTTTCTAATGATTCGGTGTCTCATATATTTCGATCAGATATAACATTCGATCGGCTTCATTGTATAATAATCGATGTCGATCTTTCACCATTACTTCTGATGAGAAAAACGAGAAAACTGATAAAATCTAGAACATTTTAGTACGCGAAGAGGAAATTGGAGGAGAAATGAAGACGGTGATGTAATGCACCCCACGGAGTAATTTTCGTGAGAAAATTCTTTTAATTCAATTATCTTTATCTTGATTCAGCTACCGGAAATGATCGGTTACACATTAGCGTTTTTCTGAATACATTTTGAAATTTAATTGAAATTTATGTTCATTCAGGTGATAATCGATACACTCAAGTGAATAGATGTTCTCATTTGAAAATGAATTATTTTTCTTGAGCATCGTTTTCAAAACACGCAGGCATTACCTTTCGAAGTATTGATTTCGATATTTCAAGCATTTAAAAAAAATACAACAATTTACGAAGTTTAAGAAAATTTCAATCAATAAATTGGAAAAGAAAATCTGAAATTTGAAGAATAAATCTACAGCGGACAAAGTATTGACAGTTAATTCAGTTCAAGACTTATTTGACGTTATGGGATACCCATTATTGAATATTATTAGCACATGTATGGAAACAGGACGTCTCGAGATGTCCCGTGATTTAAAAAAAGTGACATGTGACAAGTGACAGTTCCGGTGCCTAACAACCCCACAAAACCTGGAGATTGACACCAATAAATTTACTTCCAGTGATTGAAAAAATAATTGAAATTGTGGTATACGAACTGCATTGTGAGTATATTTAAAAAAATAATATACTATACGAGGGCCAATCAAATATTTTTGTGAAAGTGCATGTCAGTTTCTATTAACAAAATTGAAAGAGATATAGACTCAAATCTTGTAGTTTTAACGGTTTTTATTGGTCTTAAAGGTGCGTTGGAAACTGAGGATCGTCAAAAATTGATTAAAATGTGTTCACGTTATGTGATTGCGGTAACAGTTCTCCAGTGGCTTACTAATTATTTAAGTAACCGTTATCAACAAACTAAAATTGAAGATAATACGTCAACAGAAGTTGAAGTTGTTTATGGGGTTCCACAGGGTAATGTTCTGGGACCTTTTTTGAATTTATACACAATTGATCTGAATAATTATTTTGAAAATAGTTTCATAGCATTGTATGCGGGCGATACATGTATTTCTGTGTCTGGCAAGGGTTTTGGTGTATTTGTTGAAATAATAACGAAGGAATTGAAAATGTTAAACAACTGGTTGAGGTTCAAAAAATATAAATTAAATTCTAGTTAAAAAAAATTCATGGTTTTTTGGTAGTCGCCATAATATTAAAATATTTAATGAAATCTTTGAATTTAATCATCTTTGAAGTAAAAATAGACAATTGTACTATGGAGAAGGTGTGTGAAATCAGATACCTAGGGATTACTTTTAACTTGAATATCAGTGAGCATGTGAAGTTAACAGGACCATACTGTTGATCAGAAATGCATTGATCTTTCCCCAATTCACATCTTGTATATCTCTGTTGTATTATTGTAAGAAGGAGGATATATGCAAATTACGTCCTGCAGAATAAGTTGATGAGAATATTATTAAGTTGTGATAGATACACTGCAGTGCAAGATATGTCGAAAAGACTAAATTTTCTTAGTTTTGAACGTTTGATTTATGTGTCCAACTTAATATTCATATATAAAATTGTAAATAATTTGGCACCAAGATGCTTGTTGGCACAATTTATTAAAAGGACCACTATGATATCATAAGAATTGAGGAATATCGAACAATAACACATAGAAAAGTATAGAACAGGCACACTATGTAAATCTCTTTTTGTCGGTGGTCTCATGTTATATAACCAATTACCAGAGTATGTTAAGTTATCACGAAATATATTCATATTTAAGAAGACATCATCTTTCATTGAGTAAATAGCTGTAAATATATATAACAAAGTAATTTGTTGAAATTTTGTAAAACTAGCCAAAAGCTATTAAAGATACCATTATTATTAATAAACCATTATCAAAGCAGTGAAGTCATTTGTATGGTTTATTACACAAGCTCGCTTCTTCTATAGAATTATTTGATTGTATGAACTCATCTTGTTACTTTGTTCATTTAACAGGGTATATAGGCAGTTTGTTCGATTTTCATTCTCCATATATTTGAATTCAATCTTCTGAAGAATACAATTTCGAAAAATCTGAAAACGTGGAAAAAACTGAAATAATGGTTAAGTGGTTAATAATTAGTGATTAAACTCGAATTTAAACTGAAATATTTAATTTAATTGTTCAATAATAATTTTTCAGTAAATAGAAACACCAAAACACTAACACAAATATTTAGATTTCGAATATTGAATACTAAATTGAAGGATTTCAAATTTGAAAATGTTTTCATAATTTGAAACATAACATAACATACTGAGTTTCACAGAATAATTTATTGTTTCTTGGAAATTGTTGAAAAATTGTGTTGAAATTGTGAAACCATATTTTCAATAGTTGAACTCAAAATTATATAGTGTCTTTTGACAGTTGTTTCTGACTGTTGCCCCCTTTTCAAAAGTAAAACTCTGAATTTTATATTTTGTCGTGACAATTGTTTCTGGGTGTTACTCCATTGTCGAAAATTTAACTAGGTTAAAAGATTCCAAAAAAAAAAAAAAAATACGAATATATCAAACCATGTTTCAAAAAAAGATCAGGAAATATTGTTCACTATTCGTATCAGCAAAGATCTGCAAAATTATAGAATCAACTGTATTATCAAAATTAAAATATGAATCGAATGAAATTTTGAGCAAAATAAATTGAAATTGAGAAATAAATGAAGTTTTTACTGGTTGTGAAGTAGCTGTTTACTCAAATTTATTCGAACAATTATTTTGAACGATACAGTTTTGAAGAAAAATATTTGAAAATTTTTTTTTCAATATTTCGTTCAATATAAAATTTGGTTTGGTTCAGACTTATCTAAACTATTTTTGTTTGTTTTGGATAATTGAATTTAAATTTATTTGCAACGGAAGTCCAACAAGTGAAAAAAAGGTTTATATAAATTAAAAATTAATGCTGCATTATTTCAAATTATTGAAAAATATTGTCTAACAGCTACAGACAATGGATCATTGAAATTATTCATTGATTTTTTTTTATTTATGAAAATTGTACAGATGCTATGAGTTCGAAGAATTCATTTTATTTTTATATCAAATTTGTTTGAAAAATATCCATTTGACAATGCACTTAAAACGGAAACAGGAGCGTAAGCGTGAAATCTACCCTTTTTTCGTGCCTCGTTTGATTTCTTGGACTGTTTGTTCGGAGATGTAAATAAACGAAAAAATTTTAAATACCAATTAATTAAAAGAGTTTTTCATTGCGAAGCTAATGCGACTCCGGTGAGCATGGTCGTTTATTCTTTTCCGGTTCCCGTTAGGTATTTCCATAAAAATCCACTCTGTTATCAATTCTTTTAATTATACATTCCGAGAAAAATGGAAAAAATTCATAAAGATATAAATATGGAATTAATATTGAATTGTTCCAATTTTCTTCCGTTTTTATTAATTCCATGAATTTTTGTGAAATTAATTGAATATTTAATGAGATATGGAATAATGATAAGAATTTTCAAACTTTTAGTTCTTGAAAAAAATGTGTGTACTCGTACGGGATTTCATAGTTCCTGTTGTAATTCTTCATGTGTAACAACTTGTTGTTTCAAATATTCCCAATGAAAAAATCGTAAAATTTCTGTTAGCTATCTAAGAGTTCTTTGTTTTTTGTTGTTTTGTAATGTTGAATTTTCACAGTAGGTACGTAAATAGAACAAATTTGAATTGAAATTTTAATGGCCAGTTTTTGTAATCATTTATTTTGATGTTTTCATCGTTTCATGTAATTTAATGCTTTTATTATTCTGTTTATATTGGAAATTATTCAATTTTTTATTTTTTTGATAACGTTTATTTCATAATGATATGGTTTTTCTTGTAGAATTCAGAAAATAATAATAATAATAATAAACGTCTTTATTGTCACACATATTGTGCTACATAAGAAGAGGCGAGATTTAGCATAAGCTACTCTTCCATCTAATCAATATTTGAAATCATCAGTAGTAAAGATTTGGTGGTGATTTTCATTTCATTTAATATTTCTTACATGAAATGTAACTGTAATGAACTGTATCCTATGGTTCCCGTCGCTCAGCGCGTGTTCGGCTACTGTAGACTTCTCAGTTTGTCCTAACCGGCAACTTGCCTTGTGTTCCTTGAGTCTCGTTCGCATTGATCTTTTGGTCGTCCCAATGTATATTTTTCCGCAAGAACATGATATGCGATAGATTCCTGCAGTCGAAAGTGGGTTCCACTTGTCCTTCACTGATCCTATGATCTGATGGATCTTCTGTGTATGTTCGATGATAGTTCTGATATCGTGTCTTCTCAAAATCCTGCCGATCCTGTCTGTGTTTCTTTGTCTGTAGGGAAGATGCGCTTGTGAAATGAACCTGTTCGGTTTCTTTATGTCCAGGTGTTCTTACGCACATTGATTTCTCCATGTCCCTCCTACTGTAGCCATTTGCTTCGAATGCAGTTCTTAAGTGTTCCAGTTCTGACTGAAGGTTCTCTGGTTCACAAATTCTTCGAGCTCGTTCCGTCAAGGTTCTGATGACTCCAAACTTCTGACTATGGTGATGGTTAGATAAGGTGTGTAAGTATCTGTCCGTATGTGTAGGTACCAAGCACACCAACAATTTCAACAGAAAGGAGGAGACCCTCATTCTAAATTCAATCTGGAATCCCATCATAAGGCATCCACGAGTGATACCATTGGATATCAAGACACCAACCGAAGCAGAACGAGCCCCTATGCCTCGATATAAATACAATCTACGTACGAGAATTCGCCAGTCCACTTCCAGAATCAAAAATGGAACGACCTCTGAAGAAGCTCGCCACTCGTGCCAGCGAAACATTAGGATGAAATTCCAACCGACGACGGCCCTTAGACCCGAACCAGTACAACACTAGTTCAACGACTGGCCGCGAAAGCCTCAACCAATTTGTCATTTCTTAAAGAACTAATGCACAATATGACGATCTACTGTTGCATAACAATGTAATATGGTTAAGTAAAGCTGCATATTAGAAAACTTCTGCAGCCTTTTAGAGCACTTGAAGACATATATTTCCAATATTGATCAAACTTCAGTAAACGCCTACTTAAGTTTTCTAAACGAAAAAGAAAATGTAGCTTTCATTGCTTTTTTGACGGATACTTTTGAACATATCAATGACCTAAACCTTAAACTTCAAAGCAAGGGAAAGCTTATATGGGAGCTCATGTCAGAAGTGAGAAGTGTTTCGCGGAAACTCTTTTGATCTTGGTAATGAATGTTTACACTTCCCCAATTCAAATAAAATAGTCAGCAGTGACAATAAGAGTGACGTCGGCCAATACAAGACGATCATTGCAGTTCTCAAATCGGAATTTTGAACAAGGTTCGCCGATTTCAAGAAAATTGAAAATGTTGTAGAAAACCTCAGCATCATTTACTTTCTGCATACCGATGGTGAATGGAGCCACGAAGCTGCAAATGTTTTCGGGAGTGATAAAGCTATTCTGCAGATCAAAATGATCGATTTCCAAGAAAACACAGCATTAAAACACAAACATATGGAAGTTTCCAGTGAAGAGTTCTGGATAAAATTTGTGTGTAATAATAAATATCCAGAACTTCAAAAATTAGCTTTAAAACTTCTTACTTTGTTTGGATCAACATATATATGCGAAGCAGCATTTTCGAGATTGAACTTCGTTAAAAATAAATTTTGATCTCGACTTACTGATGAACATCTCTAGGATGTTCTATGATGAACATAGCTGACACCAATTTCATCCAAACTTCGTACAGATAATCAGCAACAAAAAGTGTCACTTTTCTCATTGATATGTAAATAAATACCTCTGTAATTTCCATTATATAAATAATTACAATTTATACATTAATTTATACATTGCAATTTATACATTACAATAAATATATTTTTTTTTATAAAATGTGTGGACCGCGAAGGTCATTTCATTTCTTAAAAAATGGACCCCGAGCGAAACTAATTGGTGAACCCTGTCCTATATATACACGTACCAATTATAACCCTTGGTAATATTTGATATCAAGGCCATAAGTGGATGTGTTCAAAGATAAGAATACAAAATCTATTTCTGTTATATGCAGAAAGTGATTTTCAATCTTAATATCCTCGTCGTCTTGAAGTTAAGAAATATTATTCTCAAACAATTTCAGCGTCAACATTTTTTGACAACAATTTTTAATACAATAGTAATTAATGCAATATATTTTTTAGGCTTACAGTTTTTTGATCTCTACAATCTACATTCCATATGCACTCAGTTAGAAAAATTAACATTTTTGTATGACTTACTTCTTCATGTGAAAATTCCAGACAATTTCCGCGAAAATTGTTTGTATTTTAAAATACACAGAGATATCTTAGATTTTAGTATACCTAAGTGTTGTTGTTTATTTAAACTGGAAAATATTACTTGGTTACCGTTTTTAACCCGCAAAATTCTAGTACCCAATACAATACTCATTCTAAAGAATGCAAGTTATTCTTTCAGAAGCACTTTTTGCTTGTGCGGAAAATGAGCTAACAGTTTAACGCATATTCCGAAGAACACGGTGATAATCGAACCCACCAGCAGTTAACCGATAGCGTTAGGTATAGGGTTATTATACCGTTCGGCTACTGAGCTTATTTCTTTAGCTATTTTGGTATGAATACTCAAGAGAGTTACTCAGTATTCCTTTCGAAAATTCTAAAATTCAATATTCATGGGTTTAATAAAAGCTGCAAGTAGCTCTATGCGAAAACACCAAATCAAAAAAATCTACTGGGCCTCAATACAAAATTTCCGGAAAAATATCAATTTTATGAGAAAAACACTTTCTTTTTAAATCCGTGTTAATTGACAGCTCAACGTCTCCTTCATCTTCAAAAATACTTCTTCCTTTTTTTTTCATTCAATCCAAATCGTTAAATTAGCCTCCTTTTATATTATTCTCATTCTGACATCAGACGAACCGATAAATCCACCGCTTTGAACTTCCGAAATAGCTGACCTGCATTTTCTACATCTTTTACGCAGTTAACTCTTTTCCTTTTTAACGACATGCGGTGTTGCCATACACTATGAGTTTGCATGGGAATAATAATTTATATTCATTATTTTTCTCTTCATAACTTTTATGATATCACATAATTTCCTCTCAAAAAATAAATTTCTCTCGAAAAAAACACAATCAACTTTTTTAACATTGACAACAAGTCAACCCTTCAACTTACCCTTGAATTCATAAGATTTCTTCAAATTCACTGTAGGTGAATATTCTTGCATAATTTATCGTTATTTATTTTATTCCAGCATTTTTTATATATGAATGGATGAAAAATTTTTTATGAGGAATCCGAAATATTTAATATATTAAAAAATAAATCTGTTATTTGAATGAATTTCACCAGGTCCAGCAGGTCGCACTATCGCCCGAATTGCTCTAGGAAAATTTTCAATAATGCTCTCGAAAAATTCTCACCCTACATATCAATAAGTTTAGATCACCATTCAAGAGCAGTATTCTCATGGAAAATTTTATTTATGTTTTCATCGAGTTTTTTCTTATACACTTTTCCAAGTGCACGATCTGCCTTGTTTTTCTTTTGTTGATCTGAGCACAGAGATATTCATATTTCTTATTGATAGTTTTATTTTTCGACCTCTATAGAAATATTCATACGAGCAACAGATACATATAAATTGTTCAAGTTTTTATTTCTTGATATTTCAATTATATCCATTTGTGAATAGATGGAAAAACTTCTTTAGTCTACCTCATTTTCACTGATGAAAACGATTAAAAGGAACTTCAGTATCATTTTGGTTTCATTCCTCGAATCGGCAACAATGCTTCGAATTTTCCGCAAATTTCGCGGCTTATTAGTCGGCCGATCGGGTGCGAATCTAAGGGACGCCGACGCCTGTGTCGCATGACGCGGAGGCAGCGAACGTCGTATCCATGGTTACGACGCGCGTCGACGGCGGGCCAACTGCTCATTAGTGAATTCCAAGAGGCGTCGTTTCAGATGTGCTGGAAAAAGCGGACCCCCGTTACCCTTCCGAACAGGCCTGTACTCCTAAAAATCTCATCGTTAAATTATTGTTTATATATATATATATATATATATATATATATATATATATATATATAAATATATATATATATATATATATATATATATATATATATATATATATATATATATATATATATATATATATATATTATTGATTGATATATATTATCATCATATGCAGCTTATTTATTAACATTTCTAGGTATGGTGTAGTCCTCTTTTTACATATTTATATATTTTACTTTCATTTAGAACCATTGTTTTCTATTGCTGGCTATGCGAGTTCAATTTGATCCTTTTTATTAGCCTTTTCACACCTCGGGGATACCATTGCGTTATCTTTGTGGTCCATCTGTCGTCGGTCCTTCTAGCGAGATGTCCTGCCCACTGCTACTTTAGTGATCTGATTCTGAATAGAAATTTGTAGTCTAATTTCCCACAACGAAATGCCCCCCTTACAAAGCCTCAATCTGCCTACTCCTTGACAACTAATCAGATTAGTTGTAGTCTGATGGACAACCAATTTGAGGCCCAATTCTCCCGATTCCTGGAAATCGGTATGAAAGGGTTTCGGTGCTGACAAGGCCTCAATCTGCCTACTCATAGTCATGTGAATGAGTTGACTACTGATGTAGAACTTATTTTATTGAGAAAATGTTAACGTATTTATACATAAAATAAAACTACTTACTCGCTGAAATGAAGTTCATCACATTCATGCGAGTATGGCGAACCAATGATATTCGCAATAGTTGCGTTAACCTAGATACTTAATTCCTGATACATTATTATAAAATATTTTCCTATTCCAACTATATAAATCTGTTCAAAATCTTGAAGAAAAGATTCTGAACAGATTCTATTAACGATATCTACCACCAGGGTTTTTTGCATGATCAATTCAATCTCTTTTCGACCTCTTCCTGTTATTCCTAGCATGCATCGTTCCATAGACCTGTGTGTAACCTGGAGCTTTCTAACGATATCAGTTTTCAGAGTCCAGGTTTCACAACCGTATGTCAGTACTGGAAGTACGCATTGATCAACTAATTTCTTCTATAGGCAGAGTGGCATTCTGGACTTGAAGATGATGTTAGTTATGTCCGAATGTTCTCCATGCTAATTTGATCCTTCTATTCCAGATATATATATATATATATATATATATATATATATATATATATATATATATATATATATATATATATATATATATATATATATATATATATATATATATATATATATATATATATATATATATATATATATATATATATATTCCTCTACTATTTCCAGGGTAGTTCATTAATTATTATTACTTGTGTGTATATTGGTTCGTTATATATAATTTTGGTGTTACTCAGATTTAACTTAAGTCCTACTTATATATATAATGTCATCAGGACTATAGAGTATATATGAGTATAATCTATATTCAGACCTGAGTTATTCCAGTCTAACTTTCTGTGATGCTCTCTGGTGTAACCGTAAATAGCTTTGGTGATATGACGTCGTCTTGTCTAACTTCTCTGCTGGCGGAAAATTCTGGAGTGCCTTCATATATCCTGACCCTCGGTTTGGATTGCCTACAAATATTTGTTAGGGTTTCAATGTTTGATTTGTCGATAAATATATATATCCGAAATATAGAAATAATTCGAATGAAACCCTCAGGGAACTGTTTGCACAAATGTTGTCAACAAAACATATACTATCAACACTCGAAAGTGAATATTTAGTGCCTTTCAGAGAAATTGAACTCGAACTCGAGTTTCGTAATTATTTCCAAATGCACTAGAGCCCTATTGTTCAATTCAAAAGGCAAAATGAAGTGAATGACTTATTCAAATGATATCCCTCTATCGAAGAAACAAGATAAACTTTCTAAAGTGTGATAGGATACACTTGCGGCAAAATTAATTGCGTACACAAGAACAAAAAAGCTTCAATCCGATTTTAGAAGAGATGGTCTTAAGTAGGTTCGAAAATTTCATCGAAACTTGATTGTTTGGATACATGCCACTGAGGATTCCCAGAATAGGATGAAACAGCGTATGGTATTTCCAACAAGTTCAAAATTCTTCACATTGATTTCTTCACGTTCAAATATTCACTATCAAAGTAAATAGTTTGTGTTTTTGTTGACATTTGAGCAGAAACATTTTTGAAAGTTTCATTCCAATGATTTCGATATTTCGAATAAAAATTTCAGAAGAGACTAACTATTTATATTATGCATAAAGGTAATAATAAAGGTGAAATATGTATGTGCTTATTCAATACCGCAAATGGAAACAATATTCCTAAAAGTTGAAGAAGTAATATATGAAAATATTAGTTTTGAGTTGAGTTTATTTTGTATACTGTTGGTCCAGAAGTTTTACTGCCACATAATATCACTATTGTTGTACGTATATGTCCATATGTTCTTGAGTAATAGTTTTCTGAGCACACCTTTGATTTTCTCAGGAGTTTTCGCTTTCAATGTCTGATAGGACAATATTTTGTAGCTAAAGCAACACGCTTAGTTTGATTGATTCATTGTGTTTCCATTTGTTTCTTTATTTTTGCTTGATAGTTTGACATTAAATAAAACTATTATCTTCGTATTTGCTCTGTTTGGACTATTCTCAGTGAATAAATCTTCAATTACTGTGCTCAGTTCGATAATTCTTCTTGTTCTCTTTGTTTCTGCAATTGTTATTTTTTGACCAAAACTACGAATTTTTCTCTAATTGCATTTCATTTAAATTTTTTGAATTTTTTCTTGTTTTTTGATACTTGAAGGTTTTCTTGTCATTTTATTTGTGATTTCTGGAAAATTTTGTTAAGCTGTTGTCATGTGCATATTGACATACACTCGCATTTTCAAATACTAAGTATTTAGAAATAACTCTCTCACTCTTTTAATAATTCCAACCAAATTCTTGAATTTTAGGATGCGCCTCTATCCATTTGGAAGATCAAACGAATTTTTCCACTGTATTGTTTAGTACACATCGAGAAATACCATTTGAATTACCACCTTTGAAAATTTCATTTGCAGTACTTAAATGTAACGAGTGCATCTCTGCATTTCTACTGTGTCTTATTTTTACCGGTTTCGTTGCCGGTTCATTTGTCGGGAACAGCGAGATCGTTGTGGGGGCGCGACGCTGCGATCGCGCATAGACGCCCGCGACGCTCGAGAATCGGACGCCGAAAAAAAAGCCGTGTCGAAGACAACACTCGGCGGTGTGTTCTCGACAAACCGCTCGAGATAATAAATGGTTTGGAACGGCGAAATTGGTAGGTATGAATCAGGCGCTGCGCTTTATGTTGAGACAATATCAACTCTGAAAATTCGATGCTGGACGCAAACTTAAAAATGATTTTCTACCTCTTGACCCCTTTTTTCCATTGGTAGACTCATGAAATTTTTTTTATGAATGTTGTTGCATATCGTATAAGGCAGGTATGTTGTTGTATATGTTATGCTATTAGGCTATATATATATATATATATATATATATATATATATATATATATATATATATATATATATATATATATATCATCAAGTGGGTATCAAAAAAGAAAATAGAATAAATGTCAAATGTCTCGCCTTTGCAGACGATATTGCTATCATCACAGACAACAGAACTGAAGCCATTCGCGCCGTAGAAGAACTACATGAAATTGCGCAGAAAACCGGGTTAGAAATTTCTTACGATAAAACCAAATACATGGAAAAAAAACCAAAAAATAAATCTTCTCTTATGACAAAACATGGTGAAATTCTGCAAGTAGGCCATTTTAAATACCTCGGGGAAGTTATACAGTCCTCAGGTTTAAACCGAATCGCTAATGAACATAGAATAACCAAGCTCCAAAGGGCCTACAAACTAACCTGGGCTCACTATAACAAAAAGTGCATTTCGAGAGGCGCCAAATTGAGGCATTATAACACAACGATTCTTCCAGAAGCAATCTACGCAGCTGAAACAATGGTTATTGGCGGCCATTCAAGAATTAGAGAAATAGAATAACAAGAACGAAAAATTCTCAGAAAGACTTACGGGCCAATCAATAGGAACGGTATTTGGATGAAAAGACCTCAGAATGAACTGTATCAAAAGACAAATACGATAACGGAAGAAATCAGAAAACGACGAACAAAGTTCTGTGCACATGTCTACAGAATGAAACAGTCCAGAATACCGAAGAAACTACTCGATATAATTATGAATAGTAAATGCGGATCAGAGTGGCTAAAAGAGGTCCGAAAGGATCTACAACAGATAAATATAAAAAATCTCGAAGATCGCACTGAATGTCGCTATAAAATCGCACATGTGAAGTTTGAGCAAAAATCAAATCGTCAACCTGGAGTAAAGTGGTCAGATGAACGGAAGAAAGAGCATTCAGAGAGGATGAAGCGTTTTTGGGAGGCATAAAAGATGAAGCAAAATTCCTAATGATTGCGAATTCAAGTTCAGTCGCTCTCCTCGTGGGGAACAATCGTATATATATATATATATATATATATATATATATATATATATATATATATATATATATATATACATTACATACATAAATATATTTGAAGTCAGCGTTGAGGCCAAGATGGCAATGGTTTTTTACTTTTTGTCTTCAATGCTCGTCTTCGTCTATAACGTATTCCTAACTCCTGTAAGTCTACTGTTTCCATTCATTTCGTCATTTATCTTCCGCTGTCTCTTCTTCCAACAATTTCTTTTAACATGATTTGTTTTGTTCTTCTCTGCTGTTCCAGACTTATTATATGGCCTAATCACCTCATTCTCAGGGCTCTCACTGTATTACCTGTAGAAGATTCGTTAAATAATTTACTTCCTTCTTCATTCGTTTTCCTTCTTAATTTTCCCATACTTTCTCATCGTTATATCCTCAGAACTTTTCTTTCAAATATTTCTAAAGCCTGTCTTACATTCAAATATACTCTGCTGTTTTCAGAGAATAATCACTTTATATAATCACAATTATTTATTTATATACTATATTAGTTGAATATATTGAGATTTCGATTTGATGATATGAAACAGTGTTCCCATAATTTCTCACCTTTCGCTTTTCTCACTTTTTTAAAATCATATTGTGTCCCTTCTACCAATATTTTAAAACTTTCCATGCTATTTCGTCTTCTGTTTATTGCATGAATTTTTTTCTTTTTCATTTTTCCTTAATCCTTTTTTTTTCGCTCCATTTTCTTATTTTTGTACACCACGAGATCATCAGCCTATATATGACATGACTATATATTTGTGTGGATATATTGATACATTCAACTTTATTTATTTTTCTATTAGCGCTTAGTTCGAGGCTATACTTAGTTAATGAGTATGTTTAATAATGACAAGTGAAACATATGGAAATTGTATGCTTGATGTTTATGTATGTATATAAGTGTTACCTTATGATCTCGTAAGAGTGAGCTTAGTTCATGGAAATTGTTTCCTCATAATTGAGTGGCACTAGTGATGAGATCCTTGTTTATCGTTGGAATCTGTCTGATATTGTCAACTGAGATAATTTTTTAATTCTTATTTTGGCATTAATTAAACTGGCGCCTAGAGTTTCAACCGGTTCCGAATGAAAACTGAATTTTTAATCTCAATATGTTACAAATGGAATTAATCATTCATTACCATGTAATCAACACACTCATAGCCATGCATAGACGTTCATAGTAAATTTTAAATTTTAAACCCGGTATATATTCTTGATAAATCAACTAATTTTCAACTTACCTGCACGACAGATACTCATCAGTTAAGTGTAGCCAAAAAAAAACACTTCAGAAGGAGATAAAATTATTAGGATCATAATGCTCTTCTTTTTCTGGATTTTGATTTAGGTCGAGAGAGGAGTTATAAGAGTAATGAAAGTACATCAATATCATGAACTTTTAATATGAGTTTTTTATAATGTTGAAGAAGGAATTGGGTTAACATCTCCAACACTAGGTACCATTATAATTTAAAGGGTAAATTGAAGTTTGTCTCAATTTGTAAGCGATAAGCGAGTGAAGTTGTTCGAATCAATAGAGAACGTTTTCGTCCAAAATTGATACATACCCGCAGATAACTCGATCCAATACCGTCCTTATCTCTGGGTTCCCACGCGGTGGACATTGCCTGAGAATGAGATTGTGGTCTGTCAAGACGCGACATGGTACTAGCCGAAGAACAATTGGGCCAAATGTTATCTAAAAAAATAGAAAACAAATGCTTTGAAAAAACAAATATTGCAGTAACTATGAATGCAATTTTGTTCTTCTATTCTTTGTATTTACTCCGTTATTTTCCAATTTACATCTGGAAAATTGTTAGTGTAGAGTTTGAAACCATATTAAATTCCTACTATTTACCTATTAGTAACGAAATATGTTTGATGAATAAAAATAAAATTAAAATCGATTGCGTTAGTACTATTGCGCTGTTCTGAGTGGCATGCCAAGATAACTGATAGCCGATCAAAATAGATATCACATCGACCACAACACCCATCATAAAGATTACATATACAGTTGATAGGAGAACGTGACATAACATTTGATCTGCTGTAAGTGACATGAAATGTATTATTTCGCCTCAGACCAGGCCTTGGTACGCGAATATTTATTTTGCTGAGAAGAAATGGTGAGTCAATCGAATTAGGCAAAATTTTGACGAGAAACGTTAGGCCGAACCGTTCACGCCTCAACTTCAATAATTCAATTCCCAAACTATCGGTTAGGATGGAATGGCCGAAGCCTCTAAAAGGATATTGCCTATATCATCTGAAGTACATATATTTCAAACATTTCCTCTGAACTACCTATATAGTATATTATAGAATTAATGTACACAGGAGACCAAATTATAGACGCATATATATATATATATATATATATATATATATATATATATATATATATATATATATATATATAGCCAGACGATACACCAGACGAGGCAGAATAGAGTGCAGACTCATTACCACCATGTTCAAACTTTATGCTAAACCTCAAAATTCTCTCAACTAATGTCAATTTTTCACTGGTTCGGAACTGTATCACTATTTTTGAAAATTACCATTAACAAATTTTCTCCGTGAAATTTTGCATCCGTGGTGCCTTCAAAGTTTGGGCGATTCTGCCACACAAAAAATTTGTTGTATATATTTTGCTTCAAAACTTTTCATTTCAAGTTTTGTGTATCTGATGTTCTGAAAATGAAGGGTTACACTACTTTATAAGGTGAAGTATTGTAGGTTTGTGATGTATCTGATGGACAGCACAATATCATTTTTTACTTGTTCAGATGATATTGTAAATTTTAAGTTTTTCCAGCTTGAAATACCGACGTAACCAAACCCTGATATCGACTAAAATCCTCAAATAATTAATCAAATTCTCTCCGAACATTTCTATAATGAACTTTAAAATTATTTCAAACACATGAACTTTTGATATACACTTCTATTGAATAAATAACGTGACGGTCTCATCGTGTTGGAGACTTCATTAAACGCTTTCAAAATATGAGTTACTAAAAATTTGAATGTCTGACATTTATTTATAAACAGTTTTGACCATGAAATTATTCTTCAAGGACTTCCATAATTTAACTGAAAAGATTCAACAATTATCAATCATTCAATTCCAATTATTCATTGAGCATTCTGACAATTTTTGAGTATATTGGTTTCCATTATTTCCCAGAAATCAATTCGTCTACTTTTTTCAGTATTGCGTGATATTTATCTGAAGAATGATTTTCTGTTAGAAAATGATTCAAATAATTTGAATTATTTTTGTTATATGTTGAACTGTATTAATGTTATCTGGTAGTGCTGAAACTTCTAGTTCTTTTGTCCACACATACCGAATATGTGCAACAATTTTATAATAAACGGCTGAGTTATTTCTTATTTTATTTTGTTTTTATTGTTTTTAATATTTTAAGCACATTTATTTTTTGTTCTGGAAGTTATATTGAATATGTGATTTTTAGAATGGATTTGAGTTTTTGACTCGAGTAAACTGTCGATTGCGTTATGGAGTTGCACTGTATGAAATATACGCTTTTTCTTTATGGTCATTGAAACTTTCTTGAAACTTTCATTTGACCAGACGATTTGGCCAGTGAATAGCACCATGGACAGAAGGACGGGCAGTAGTTGGTTCGGATCCCACAAGTCCGCACATCCATACCCGTCAACGATGGATTCCAACACCATATCGCATCATCAACTGTAGCACATTCCGGTACCCCGATCAGAATTAATAGATGGTCTTCCAGGTCTTGTATTGACATCATCTAGGCTTTTAATCAGTCTCATTCAATCGTAGACCATTCACCCAAAATTGAGGACTTTTAGTGTTACAGAGCAATAATTAAAGGGTACCTGTAAGTAATTTGTTGTACAGTTTTAGAAATTCAGACTAGAACTAGAGAAAAAAAAAAATCTAAGGGATCTACAATCTTCGTGTAAATCGTTGGTTGATCAATAAATTATCATAAATAAACATTGAATAATCACAATTTATGTTCTTAGAAATACATTAGTGCGGTACTTGAACCATTCGGTTTTGGAATGTTTGATATACGAATGCATTGTTCATACGTCAGTAGTAAACTGCATCCCTAGTTTTCTATTTGAATAATAATTGAGTAATTCAGTTTATTGGTGCAATAAAACATGAACTGTTTTTACACAAGACTTAATATGAAATAAAAATATTAAATTTATATATATGTAAAGAAATAGTAGTTTTTAATACGACGCGTTTAGGCGTCGGTAAAACAGGTATCGTTATCGTCGGTAACAGGTTACGTTTAAAAATAAAGGTTAGAAGAAGCAGATGTAAGTCATGTCAAACAAGGAAGAATAAGATTTGGGATTACAGATTTATATGAATTTAATTATAAAATGAAGTAAGTTTCTGATGAAGAAATCGACAATCGACAAATAAGCATTGATTGTCGTTTCTTTATTTTTAGGTAAAAGATTATTGTAACTAATATTGAAATGTGTTCTAATGAAATTAAAACTTTTTAAAATATTGAAACTATTTTCAGAGCAACGTCAGAGTTTGTGTTCTACTTGTCCTACATACGTCTTCAAATCAACAGCAGTAAAACAAATTATATCGTATACTGTGAAAAGTTTAGTACAAAAAAATCTGTAAAATCATAAATCATATTTTCTTATAGTGGTATATTATGTATTAACCCTATCTACTGCCAATCATTGAAAAATTTCCCATACCACTAATTCAGACCATTATGGGACCTGCTCAATCTGTTGAAATTCAGTCTAATATCAGATTTTCATCTGGTATTATAGTGCTGAATACTGCCACCAATAGATCCAGAGTCTCTGGTTTCATAGTCGTACAATAAACAAACAAAAATATTTAAACGTAGGTAGAATATTACGCGCAATTTTCTGTTATTATTTTTACAACATGCTGTAAAATCTGTGTGCGAAATAATTCTACTTGATTTCTTACAGAAGAAGACAACTAGAATTATATTAGTCTTAATTTTTTATTCGTCTATTTATGGTATCCTTAGCTCCACAACAATGACCCCACATTCATATCGAAGCACAAGCAGAAATGGATTCAATGTTTGGCCTCCACGTAAGGCGAGAGTCAGCATGTATACCAAGGAACTTAGTATCATGAGTCCCATTACTAAAGTTTAAACTGATCATCATACTTCTTGCCCTATCATTATTCATACTCAGAGTGTTACCAGTAAACCAACGCTCAACGATCATACCCTCTCCTTAATACTTAAGTAATACGAATATTCAGAAACAGATCCCTCTAGCGAAATGCTGCTGTCATCTACAAATATAACCTTGCTTTAGGTAATATGATCCGGAAGTAATTTATGAATATCAAAAATGAAATAGGACTAACAATAGATTCCTGCGGGACTCCTATGAACAGAATCCTTTTATCAGAACAACATCCAGAAGAGAACACTGACTGGCATTTATCAGTCAAACAAAGAAACCAACACAAAACGCTTTTTTCACAAAACACAAAACCATACTTTTGAACATCGCCATTGCAAGTGGGTGAGATACATAATCGAAAACCTTTGTCAAATCCAGAAAAAGGCAGCAGACTACCACGCAAGCTCAAAACAACTAGAAGGGTCCTCAACAAAAATTGAAATCGCTTTTATAGTTTCCAGACTTTTCCTGAACCTGAACTGTAAATCACTAGTTTCCAGTCAACTTTTCCTGAACCTAAACTGTAAATCACTGAACCCAAACTGTAAATCACTAAACAACCTATTCCATTCAAACAAGTCAACCATTTGAGAACACATCAATTTCTCCTATACTTTGGAGGATACTGAAATCACTAATCACTGAACCCAAACTGTAAATCACTAAACAACCTATTCCATTCAAACAAGTCAACCATTTGAGAACACATCAATTTCTCCAATACTTTGGAGAAAACTGATACTACAGATATAGGTTTATAATTGGCAATCTCATTGCAATTGCATTTCACTCAAGCACCTTCGAATATTATTAATTATATAAATGTAGGTATAAATAATCGAATATTAACATATATAATATATTTATTTATAGACATATTTCAATCATACTAATATGAGAGACATGCTGGTGATCCATAAATGTTTGAAGACCTATATTGAATAGTTACTAGTTATCACAGAACATGACACAGATAACAAGAGAAGAATCACGTAATACATGAATATACTGGGTGGATATTCTTTCTTCTATTCAGTTTTTAACATTATTATATAAACTTTGTGTGATATCTACAAAATGAAATTCTGGTGTTGATGTTTGCACCTTGTGAAAAGTCTTTCATATAATTTTTCGCTAAGTGAATTGAATTCAATATTAACAAACAACAAACTTGTGTTCTAATAGTCATTTGCACCAGTTTCAGCAAGATCTCATAATCTCACGATATGCTGATGAAACGATGCTTGCTTGCCTCATCGCTAAATCATTCACATCCGACGTTGAACATGTCGCGATTTATGGTGTTCCACCACGCACGCAACACGTTACACCGGTGCAACTAGACGTCGGCAAGGCCGCTAGGGAACGCGTCTACTGGTAATTTGCATTAACGTACAATGATATGTGTCTGTTTGTAGAAAAACATAGTTAATGTGCGTATGCTTTAATTTTACCAAAATACTTGTTCCGACGAAGTATTAAAGAGGGTCAATTATTTGATTTTATCATGATTACACTATAAAAATACTTATTGTTACATTTTTGGTGTTTCACGAGTATATTACTTTGTAAACAAGAGTCAATTTTATCGTTTTGTTTCTAGCTTGTTTTTAACTCAAATTTCGTCAACTTCCAACCTCTATACCCTTTATGTATTCTGTAATGCTCATTTCTATTTATTTTTTCAATAATACAATAAATGAAATAATTTTTACTTATTTCCTCTATTCAGTTTATTTCAGTTGTTATTTATTCGCTTCAGTTTGTCAGTTTACGATCTTATAGGTTACTAATATTTACAGAAGTTTATGTATAGGTAAAATACAAATGCAAACTGTTTGTGGTTGAAAATTGTCACTACATTAAAAATATGTCGATGTATCGATACATTGAAATAGAATAAAATCGTATTCCTAGGTCTATATTCCTACTGACGATTTTCCTTCTGAAAAGAACCCTTGGAGTCTCATACTCTCACATGCTACTTGATTATACCCAAGCAGCAAAATTAGGGTAGGTACGAACTTTTACAAGAACCATTCTCATCAACTTCAGTTTTGATGCAGATCATCATACATATCTGACAGTTTGGTTATGGGTTATAGCTCTAATGGCGGATTCAAAGACGAACAGACAATAACGAAACGATTGTGCAGAGTTGTCTAGTTTCCTACTATTTCTCGAATTTCAGGAACTTGTTGCCCAATTCATCCAACGTACAAGGATAAATCGGAAAATCTAAGGAAAGTACTTATAATCTTATATGTTCATATTTTTTTCTCGCGATTCAGTTCATCGTGATTCGTTTTCAATGAAAAATTATTCGAAATTGTAGTCGAGTAAAATTGATGAGAGAATGGTAAGACTTTCAGATTGCAATATTGTAACAATAAATAGAGGAACACATTGTATGTTACTTATTCAACCAATTCATATTTATCAAGGATAAGAAGAAATTCAAAATAGTTACATCATCATTTGGCAACGCTGTTTCTCGACTTGTCTCGACTTTTTGCTAAATGCTCTGCCATGTGTGGAGAACATACGTTGTGACTCTGCAGAAACTGATTCAAACTTTCTGCTTTCTCATGTTTGGGAACCGTCGAGGAAAATTACGATAACGAATACGATGTAATTCATGAATAAAGATAAAATTAAAGTTCAGAATATTTCGTCTGCAGAGTAATTTTTATAATCGGAAGTAATGAGTAGATAAAATTTACCTTATTCAGAAAATTTTGACAGGATGTTATTTCATTATTCGCACAATTTAAAAATGTTTATGTCTTCTTTATAAGTCATCAATTCCACTTTTGTTGAAATGAAATTGAAATAGATTTTGACTTTCAGTAGTTTGAAACGTATGTGAAATAATCACTAGTTCGAATGTCTGTTACCTATAATCAGTTATTTAATTATGATTGGCCTTTAATTATTATACATTTCCATACTTCATAAGATGTGCAAAAAAGTATATACAGGATTTGATTTAGGTTGCGTAATTGTGACTAAGCTTTATACAAAAATTGATATTAGAAAAAAGCGGTTTTCGAATAGTAATTTTTCCAGAAAACCGGTTTTAACCGGTTTCGAATTTTTATGAAAAAATTTTTTGCTCGAATTTTCTGTAATTCGAACAAAAAATTTCAACAGAAAATTCAGATTTATTAAAAACAGTTTTTGACTGAAATTATTTACTGTTCAATTTTATTGATAGTAAAAAGAAATGCAATTTAGTAGAACAAAGAAATAATAGTTGACCAGGATTAAATAACTTTAAAAACAATTATTCGTTGTTTATGCATAATTTTCACATATAAAGATGAAAATATTTTTATAATAGTGAAACGAGTTATTCAGCAAAGGGTTCGAATAAATAAAAACAATATATTTTCATATATTTATAAAAACCATATTATTTTTTTGAAAATCAATGTTATCAGATATAATATGCTCTTCGAATTAATTGGGACAAACATTTTTTTCTTCGTTTGAGTTACTCTAGTGAGTATGTGAGTTGGGTGGCCCAAACACTCTCACACCTGCTTGTTTACTACCTGAGGTGACGTGAGGGTTCGACCTTGACCATCATTTACATTCTGACAGGTTTAACTTCGCCAGCAATTCAGTTGTGAGCCTGCCGGTGCGACAGTTAGTGGATTCAATTTTGATACGAGCTGTATTGTCTTGTCCAAAGATGGGTATTACTCCGAGGAAGCGTTACAAAATTATCGCGCTTAATGAACACACATCAATGAATGTGAGAGATATAGCTGAAGCTGTTGGTGTGAGAGAGTCCAGCGTTTCGAGAATTTCAAAAACATTTGAAGAAAGTGACTCATCATCTCCATGAAGAAAAGAAAACTGTGGTCTCAAACGCAAAACTACTCCAAGAACAGACAAATTATTGATAAGAAATAGCAAAATTAATCAGAGAAAGATAAGCACTTATCTTCGAAGGGATTTAATGGTTTCTGGTGTGGAGGTGAGCACCTCAACTGTGCGAAAACGACTGCTGGAGGTTGGCCGTAAGCAAGAAGACCAAGAAGAAAGCAACTGATTACCCAGAAAATGATGATGAAACGTTTGGCTTGGGCCAAAAGGTACCGTGCGTGGACTGTGGACGACTGAAAGAAGGTGGTTTGTTTGTGCAAGGGTACAAATCAAGTGTTGTTAGACGAAGTGATGGGGAAACTTTGCGGCTGGATCACATCCAGCAAACAGTAAAACATCCTTCGAAACAAATGTTTTGCGGTTTTTTCACAACCAATTCCTCTGGACGATTAGCTCCTATAACAGGAATAATGAATTCAGTGAAATATATAGAAATATTGCGCACCAGGATTGTCTCATTCATGGAAACGTTTGATGGAACATTTCAACACGACATGGCTCCCTGCCACAATTGCAAACAAGTGCCTTTATGCGTGAGAATGAAATGAAAGTACTCGATTGGCCGGGGAATTCACCTGATCTCAATCCCATTGAAAATTTATGGAATATTTTAAAAAAAATTGTTTATAAGTGCAATTCAGGTGTGGTTTCATGAAGACGAATTGAAGAAAATCTGGCTACGCTAGTGGAATCGATGCCTAGACGAGTTCAAGAAGTTATTTCTGCGAAAGGAGGACATACTTCATATTAATACGAAGTATTTTGTATGTATTTACTTCATGAAAAAAAGATTTTACGAAAACATTGTTTTTTATCCTTTGTCCCAAATAATTCGAACAGCATAGTAGATTGATTCTCATTAAAAACAATTAGAAAATAAAACTGTGTATTACATAATGTAAATTATAATCAATACAAGGCTGTGTACTTGTTTGTGAACTCGGACAGGAATCAGATGATTTTTTCTAGGCTATTTTATCGTGAACTGTTTTCAAATGACTATGTAGACTGCTTGTGCTTGATCCATTGCAAGTAAGCATTTTATTGCAAAAAATACAAAAGGCTTTTTCTTTTTCTACTTTTATGAAATAATTCACACATCTGACATTTAGGACTACAAAAATATAAAGAATATAAATAAAAATTCATTATTTCATAATATCAAAATATGTTGCCTATTAACATTTTGTATAATATCATCTGTATCAAATATCGATCAATGGCAATGAACATTGAATTTATGAACTGTACTTGAAGAAACCAGAAGACAAACCAATATAAAATCTGAATTAATTCATCCAATAGACAAAACACACTGCTTCTTGGAATCATATCGGATCGATATGAACCGCTTGCAACAGTGTTTTTAACAATTTGGAACATTTGGCTATATGCCATTTTCAAATTTTTTTGGGTGTTATTCATACATTGAAAACCGATATTTTCTACAAAAAAACCGGTTTTCGAATTTCATAATTTCCTACAGAAAACGGTTTTTAAAAAACGACAAACCCTAATTGTGACATTCGAATAAAACCAAAAGTTTTTCAAAAAACAAAAAACAACTCTCTGAAAAAACAAGAAAGTGCAAAGCGTTCTGCCGAAGTTATATAAAAAAACAATGACGCAGAAACTAAATCAATGAAGTCTATTATATTCCACGAATTCAGAGAAAGGAAATTAGGCAATATTTTCCTCCAATTAAGATGATTGACTGATCAATTCAAACCTGGGAATATCCCAACCAATCTATGAAGACGTCGCCTTCGCCTAATTACGTGGAGATGTAAAAATCGTTACGAGGAATTTTCAAAATTCATAAAAACAGAAGCCGTCAGTGTCATTTCTTCCTGATTGTTATGAAGACTTACAGCATCCGTTCTCACACGTTGTATTATTAATCTACGGTATCACGTTGATTGATTGGATCAATTACCTCAAAATCGTCTGTTTTCAGCAATCTAGCCCGCTGGAAATTAGACGAAATTTGGCAGGTGCCATTAATCATTGCGGTGGGAAAATTGATTTTGTGGATAAATTCATAAAATTCTAACGTGGTTCTAATGTGGTTATCTTCAAGGCTGAGAATATTCTGATACAGTATTTGACGTTTTACGAGAAAAAATTTGCTATTCAGCAATCAAACGGTATAGAGCGAAATTTACGAGAGACTTTTTTATTGACTATATCGAAAGGAAGAGGATTTGGCCACGAAATGAAAAAGTAATAGTAAAAGAATTTCAGGTTAATAGTAGAAGGAAAAAGGGTTTTTGAGTAAAAGTTCAGAATATACTTTGACTACTTCAGATAGATAACAAAATTCACCTTCTTGGGAGCGAAAAGGTTAAATTGTTTCAGAATGCTAAGTACATATATGTACACTTGTATGTTTTTCAACAGAACCCTTTAGCTTCGGAAAATTCACTGAGGAAGACATAGGAATACGGTTGCTTCAAGCTGATACAATTAATAACATAACATTCAAAATTTTACTAGAATTTAACAAGTAAGTAGATGAACTTTACCGGTTCATCTACTAATCACTACGTAGTATAAAACAAAGTCGCTTTCTCTGTCCCTCTATCCCTATGTTTGCTTAAATCTTTAAAACTACGCAACGGATTTGGATGCGGTTGTTTTTAATAGATCGAGTGAATGAAGAGGAAGCTTTATATGTATAATAACATCCATTAAATATTGGAGAAATACTGTTATTTTTGAGGTTTCTAATGTGATCTCGTAAATAATTACATTTTTTCCGCTTACATTGCAAATGCAGGCTGAACCCTACGAGATTTATCAAAATAATGTACTAAGTATTGTACACATTGAAAAGGAATACAGAAAACTCCACTAGTATATGTCTTATCTCTTATGGATATCCCACAATAACATTTTTTTGTCATTTACTTTTTACGACAAATAATGGCTAATTTTCGAAGCGATTTTAACCAATACAGCATTAATCCTTATCCAATTAAATACCTTAAGTACATTGTTGATTTAATATAGATCTATATGGCGCTTTACATAATATGATTTAAAGGAATATTTTCGAAGATATTACAGATTTACAGAGAAAGCTAATTTGTTTTATACTATTTAGTTATATATATATTTTATATATATATATATATATATATATATATATATAAATATATATATATATATATATATATATATATATATATATATATATATATATATATATATATATATATATATATATATATATATATATATATATATATATATATATATATATAAAGAAATGAAATTTTGTGCTTATGGCACTGAATGAAATATTTAAGAAAATGAACACAACATTCATTTGAAAAATTCAAATTAACCAAAACAATGTGAACGTGTATGATGTGATGTCTCCATTATCCTTCAAGGGATAAATGTTAGAGAAATATTTTGAAAGCGATGCCACACCTGATGGAAGTGCGAGACATAAGTTTCGTTCTGCAAGGAACTCGTCAGTCGCACCACGTTCATCGAAGTGAGGCAACGATTTCAATCTCCAAGCATCTTCTTGTGACTCCAAGTAAACTATCGTAGAGTAATGAATACTCCACAATTCCATCTATAGGAATCAGTAGAAAACATCTCTCAGATTACAGACACACCAAGCATCGAAATTTCACATATCTTCTATACCCGTAGGTATCTACGAGATTGCAACGTCTATTTGACAAATATCATCATTATTCAAATCATAATTAATCAAACATATCGTCAATAATGAATAACGTTTTATCATCAGCAAACTATGAAAAATGATTATTTTTGTGATAATTTATAGTTTTTTGTAATGGTAAAAGTCAGGATTGATTCTTAAATGATAAAAAAATCAAAAATGAAAGTAATACATTTTTTTATTAATAAAAAATTGAAAGTTACATGAAAAACCAGCGAATCCAAGCATAAATGTATTGAAAGTAGGTAAAAAATTAATCATTTTTATTTTTACATTTGTTATTGGTGCATTTACATAATGAAATACAAAACAATTGCGATTTTTTACAATTACAAGACATTGTGCGACAATCCGCAGTACATTTGCATGGTGGAATTAATGACTGTGGTGAAGACGGCTTCGTTATTTGTCGTGGAAGTAAGTCATGAAATTATTCTGTAAGCATACAGCTTACAGAATTTATTGATTATATGAAATGAATTCATATAATCAATAAATTCTGTAAGCTGTATGCTTCTCAACGCTTCATACATAAGTTTATGCGCTCTAATGCCTCTGTTATACTGAACACCCTTAAGAATTGATGCCAAAGTATTTTCACCATAAATATTGGCTTCTACAAGAATGCTGTCAAGTCCGCTTCCTTCTATGTATTGGCCCAAACATCGTAAGAAATTTTTTTGTAGATGAAATGTTCCAATTCTCAATATTAATCCCTGAAATTCTTGACTACTTTGTTGAATATTTTTGGCTATCAGGTAAATTGACATGTCGCATGAAAGAACAGCTATATTTTTATTTAACGATAAAGATAATTCAACAAAATTTTTCATAGCAGTGTACACAACATCTTTTGAAGTCGGTGGCTGAGGAATCATCGGGCTAAATCCAATTGTAGATATAGGAGAACTCTCACATGATAGTAATTGTTGGAATGGAGTCCATCCCGGTATCGAGTTCTTCAATGGTCGATAAAAGTTGTTCAATGATTGATCATATTGTAATTTACATAAAACCCAGAGCAAAGTACCAAATTGTGAGTAATTGTTAGTGGAAGTTAGTAGACAGCCGCTGTCAACATAATCAGATGGAAGGTTCCATACTTGCTTTGAAGTTATGAATTTCTTGAAAATGTAAGGCCTTCAGATCATACTCAAACTGTTCAGTTGTAGGTTTCAATTTAACGAGATTTATTTCATTCTCGATGGGATTTTTTTCCTGATAAATTACCATTGCTGTTACATGGGTAGAGTCTTTACCGCTCAATGTTTCTTCATTGAAGTCGTTATTATCGATGGCACCATGAAGAAATAATGATGAATTTCTCACTATATTCTTAGGAATTATCAAATTTTTGTCTGCATCTTCACACGTAATTGAAATTGTTAATTCTAAATCGAGCTCTTGTAATTTTTTATAGCTAATGCAATGCCCTAACTTATTTAATATACTTATGAACTGTTTTGATCTAGTTAAGTGATGAATTGATTCAGCTAAAGCTATATGTTTTGGCGTCTGCTTCTCAGTAACTGTAAAAAATATGTCATAAAATACAGATAACGCTCTTTTATAATAGTTCGCGCTCAACTTTGCATTTTTGGCATTAAACAAATCTTGTAGAAAAATTTCCCATGTTTCTGACAATTTTCCATTTTCTAATAATGTCTGAACCAAATTTTCATCACGTAAATATCCAGTAGGTATTAATTCTGTTTTTAATAATTCTTGACGTAATGCTTTCGCAGTCTCAATGATGATACTTTTTGAATTGATTTTCCGAACATGTTCAATTATTTCCGTCAATGGTATATTTCCCATAAACGCTAATGATGATTTTGATCGATCAACCGGGTAAGAAAATAATATGTTTTCACCAAATTTATCAATAAGTAGTGATTTCACTACACGATTTTCGACCACTGCACCTTCAATGGTTGTAAGTACAGCGAGTCGTTGAGCTAATGAGCCCACTTCAAAACAATGTGTTGGTAACTGGTTTTTAATTTCATCTATTAGTTTGTCAAATGCATCCATGAGTATTTCTTTCGGGATCTGATTTGAAGGTCGACCGGCTGGCATCTTAGAACTTCGCGGTAATTTAAATAATCAAGGTAACAATGTTTGTGATACCTCACTTCGATAGCAAATAAATCTTCAGGTCGTTGACAAGTACTAAGTTCAGTGAAAACATGGTCTTCTTTTCGACGTGCAGTACTAAAAATTTTTTCCGCTGCTAAAATTTCCGAACATAAATGTAGCTGCTTATCTTTGTTTCTCCATATCTTTTTACAAAATATGCATTTCAACGTTTTTTTCAACGCTGGCGGTGGCCTTGATGACGAACGAGATTTTGGAGTAAGCTCCTCCACGTTTGCTTTGGAAGTTGAAGCAGACACTTTTTCTTGTTTACGCAACGCAATTTCTCTACGCCGTATTTTCTCCTCACTAATATAAGTGGCTAAACAGTTTTGGTGCCATGAAAATTCTTGTTTTGTGGAGTCTGGATCATATAGTTCTGAAAACTTCTCACTAATGCTGTCTTTTCTTCTATTTGCTGCTTCTTTAATATTAAGCAGCGTCTCTGGTCTTGGATTTTTCACTAAACCACTCGAATTATCGCAAAATAAGCAAAATTGTTCGTTAGGTTTTTTTCTTTTCAAATTAACCACCTCTAACGACATTTCTAATGTTTTTCAATACAGTACACTTTTAACAGGCACTAAGAACTAACGAAAATACTATTTTTTATATGTATATATAAAAATACGACTTAAAAAAGCAACGTCTTTACGTGAATAGATGTAGAAACGCACTAAACACGCAGCTGCCTTATGCTTACTCTATGGGCGAAGAGGGGATGTGAAGGGAGCGGGAATGGACCATTATATTGGGCGGCAAGATGTGTTTTGTTATTATTGAGGGTCTCAGGTATAAGAATCCGGTCATAGTTGCCGTCACTCGGATTTTGCATACTCAACTACCTCTAGCGCCTGGACTACTATGCGCATTACGACTGATACCATAAACATAGCGAATAAAAAAATTATTAAAATCAAACTGAGTGCATGCATAGTTATGAAACAAAGGCTACTATATGCTCAATTACGGTAACAATTTGATTTTTATTTGATAAAAAACGCAAAGGTCCAAGGGCAGTTCCTTGAGGAACACCATAATTATTTTCGATATTAGGTGAAACAATTTTTTTTACGAAACTAACGTATAGTACTCTCCACATTGTTTCTGAAGTAATACTACATAACAGTTTAATGTAACTAAATGTATCATAGTTACTCTCCCATTGCGTCATATGTGTATTTCGTGGGAACGGAAATTTAGATTTGCCAAATTAGATTCATTTCCAAACTTCAAAAATTTACCGCGGAGCGTGTGAAACGGAATCCGAAGGTCCATAATTCATTGTTTTAGCGAGAAAATAATATTGAGGTCATGATTTCAATAATTTTTTCAACTTATATCCGTTATTGAAAGTTTACACATATAATTGAATTGAAATTGTGAATATCAATCGAAAGATTTTATAATTTATGTATCTTTTTAATTATTTAATATTATACATCATGATTCCGAAAAATGTAGTAAAATGAAATTACAAGATCAAGAGTTTTAATATACTCAACATGAGAAGATTACTTCTCGCATAGTTTTCAATGCAGATGGTTTGAACAAAAAGGTTATTTCAGCGGCACATCGTATAGAATATTTTACAGTAACAGTAATAAGCTTTTTATCGATATGTGGAGATAAATATTCTTGAACCAATTAGATATTGGAAGAAAAATGGCATTGTTCTTGGCGGCTATCTCGATCAAATGCAATATAGGTAATATTGATTAGCTTCGCATAATAAATAGACAAGTATATGATTTAGATCAATGAGAAACAGATACTTTTACGAGCTTATTAGCTTTCATACCGACCGATCAACTTGTTTCAATTCATCATCCGGCTTAGCTTATCCGGTATGATTTATTTGCGTTGATATGAATACGCATTCATGAACAAGGAATAGTAATGAGTAAAATTATAATGACTCTATTTGCCGTTGACCAGAAGAATGTTGAATTAGTGCAACAATGGTAAAATTTGAATATCAAAAGCAATGATATGTTAGGAATAAATTAAAGGTGAATAATTAACGTATGCAGATATCAAAATAGACCATGCGAAAATGAATTATCGTCGAAGATGTTATGTGAATGTTGATCAAGCAACAGAAAGTCAATTCGCATTGGAAGACACTAAATAAAACTTCCACTCCAAAGTGTAAAGTGGAGATGAGACTTTGTTCTTGTTTTTAATGCTATATTTTTGAGATAATTATAGAAGACAATGAAGAGGTTTAAAACAAGGGCTGAAAAATGGTAATAATAATAATACATTTATTCCCAACAGATAAACATCCAATTACAGGGAAAAAATGACAAATTTCACACAAATTATAATAAATAAGGAAAAATTAAAATAAAAAAAAAGGTACAAGCAAATATATACAACGATACTAAAATTAAAATGAACTGAAAAAGTGACAAAAAATCACTAAATGGAACAAACTAAAAGTAAGATATAATATATATTACAAAGTCACACGTAGTTGACAGAAGATAATGAAATCTAGTTCATGAAGTCAAAGAAAATAAAATTAAAATCAATTGCAATAGTAATATGAAGTCACCAAATGGTACAAAACTAAAATTAAAATATTGTAACGGGCTTTTTTTAGAGTTATAGAACATTAAGTTGGCATTACTGTTGAAGATGGCGACCGATTTAACAGCTGAGAAGTGATTTTTTCTCAGTTTGGTTTGGCAATTCATAATGAATAGACTCACGGCTGAACAACGCTTGCAAATAGTGCAATTTTATTTCGAAAATAATGGTTCTGTGCGGAATACGTATCGCGCGAATTTTGTTTAGCGATGAAGCGCACTTCTGGTTGAATGGCTACAAAAACTAACAAAACTGCCGCATTTGCAGTGAAGATAATCCTCAAGTGTATGTCAAAACACCGTTACATCCAGAAAAACTTACTATTTGGTGCGCTTTATGGGCTGGTGGAATCATTGGTCCGTACTTCTTCAAAAACGATGATGGCCAGAACGTTACAGTCAATGGTAATCGGTATAGAGCCGTGATTACTAACTTTTTCATTCCTGAATTGAACAACCATGATGTCCAGCAGCTGTGGTTTCAACAAGATGGCGCAACATGTCACAAAACTCGTGCCACAATCGATTTATTGAAAGACACGTTTGGTGACCGCCTAATTTCACATTTTGTACCTGTGAATGGCCTCCAAGATCTTGTGATTTAACACCGCTAGACTACTTTTTGTGGGCCTATGTGAAGTCATTGGTCTATTCAGATAAGCCACAAACGCTTGACCATTTGGAAGACAATATTCGTCGTGTTATTGCCGATATGCGGCCACAAATGTTGTAAAAAGTCATCGAAAATTGGACGTCCAGATTGGACTACATCCGAGCCAGCCGTGGCGGTCATATGCCAGAAATCATATTTAAAATGTAATGCCACAAGATCATCTTTCGAATAAAAAAAAATTCTTGTCAATCGCATGATCCATCGTTGTTTTATTGGAGTTTAAAGTTCTATACCTCTAAAAAAACCCTCTATATTATAAAGTCATATGTAGACAACAGAAGTTCATGAAAATATCACATCCCATCGCGCTGTTCTGAGTGGCATGTCGAAATCACATTTAGTCGATCAAAATAGACATCACATCGACCGCAACACCCATCATGAAGATTACATATACAGTTGATAGGAGCACGTGACATAACATTTGATCTGCTATAATTGACATAAAATCTACTATTTCGCCTCGGACCAGGCCTTGGTACGTGAATATTTATTTTGCTGAGAATAAATGGCGAGTCCATCGAATTTTACACAATTTTTGAATAGAAACGTTTGACCAAACCGTTTTCGTCTCAACTTCAATATTTCAATTATGAGACGACTATCGGTTAGGATGGAATGGTCGAAGCTTGTCGAACAATATTGTAGTACACATACTTCAGGAATTTCTTCTGAATTGCCTCTAAGTCGACAATCGAATTATTGTACAAAGGACACCAAATTATAGAGGCATGCTCCAGTGCAAAGATTAACAAAGCTGTCCCAACTTCTGACCAAATAACACTGCATTCTAGAAGCAGAAGCCGTGATATAAATTATGTATTGACAGAAGGATTGCCAATATTCGAAAAAAAACCCAGATCCTTAACACATCAGATTAACAGATCATTAACTCAACACATCTTCTAGAATTTGACCTACCAATGAATAGCTGTGGTGGAGAACAAAATGAAAAACAAGGGAATCCAAATGTTGTTCTATGCGTAGTACAGAGTATTAATATTGAAAATGATAAAGAAGAGAATGCATGTAATTTTTTACGCTTTCGGACGAAATGGTTACCAGTCCAATAATAATAATATTAATATTAATAATAAATGATATTTATTTGCATAAACAAAATACAATTTTATAATGCAAAAAGGTAGGAGTTAGCAATGCATTCTTCCACTCCACCTGTTATAATTTGAAGAAATCAACTGTAACTTGCTAACCAACATTACAAGCAAAACAATCAGAACATAATATTAAATATGAAAGAAATAATTACAAGAAAATTACAATAATCATTGGTTCCCAAATAATATTTTCAAAAATAATAACCGCAATGAAGAAAACAAAACAGAAAACTCCTTAAAAGAAACCTGCCTCAACTAATCCAGGTTCTGCAAAATAATGTTTCTCACTTTTCGTTTGAACGTGTTAACGTTGAAACCGGCATTCAATAGGTCAAAGAACTTGTTCATAATTTCTGGAGCACAATAATCAAAACAGCCGTCAAACTTTGATGTGCGGTGCCTGGGAGTATCATAGTGCCCCCTGAACCTCGTATTCACATCATGCACGTACTGCCTTTTTCCTATTCGATCGAAAAGATATTCTGGATATTCATTAAGAAATAGTTTATAGAGAAATGTTATGTACGAGTACTCCGCCCTCTGTGATACACTCATTTCACCAAGCCTCTCTCTGTATGGTGTTATGTGATGTCTGAAAGGAACGTTGCATACGAAACGAGTGCACATATTATGAATTCTCTTCAAATAATCCTTATTAGTTTGCGTCAGGTGATAGTAATATAGAAGGAGACAATAATCAATAATGGGATATATTAAAGGCCTCACAAGTTGTAGCTTGGTAGGCATGTCCAATTCATATTTGTTCTTATGCAGTCCCTTCAGCTTGCTCACAGAAGCTCGTTTCACAGAAAGTAGATGTTGCCCAAAAGAAAGTTCATCATGCAACCACAAGCCAAGATATAATTATCACTAATCAAAAAACTCCAAAATCCCCCAAAAAACCTTCAAAACCATGAAGATGTCAACTGCAGTATACCGCAGTAAATTGCAAACTGCAAGTATAGATTATAACAATTTGTGAGATTATGTATAATATAATTCATCTACATATAATGTAGCTTAGTGACATTCCACAGAAGAGCCTACATAGAAGTACTATCACATGTTGTATGACATTGAAGCAGAGTTCTAAAATAGTCAAATCGAAAGAATATAAAGAACAACAGAAATACAAATACAAAAGTCTAAAACACTATATGGCCATTACACTATATGGCCATAAGAGAAATTAACCAATAAAAGAGTTTCTAAGATACTGAAGATGTGAGACAGAAAAATAAACAAAACTCAGAACAAAAAGAAGCCATTGCAGAAGACTCATAGACAAGATAACAGACGACCGATTATCCAATATATAAAAAATGCTTTTGGAAGACCACTAGATGGTTGAAAAGAAAGCTGCACTCATAAAATCCAAAACACTTTGTAGAAAGTCAGGAAGGTCTAACATAATGAAATAGATGTGATTGTTATATGAAATCTTTCTTCAATTTCATAGATAACTGAAGATGACCGGCCTGAATCATTGTCGGGTAACAGTATTTATACCTATTTGTCTGTTATTTAGTTTGAAGTTTTCAAATACATAGTAAAGTTGAACATGAAGGATTTATGTAGATTTATTAGTTAATTAACCGATTATATAAACATTTGACTATCGGAACCGTCTCAATAATATTTTTAAATGTGTTTCTGCTGATTATTATTTTTGGTCTTTTCGATTACATCAGTGTTGCCTATTCATAGTATATGACTTCTACATGCGTTAATTTTAGGCAGAGAGGCAGAACAATATCTCATTCCATGAGTCATTATAAGGTCACATTTTCCAAATCAACAATGAACATAAAAATATTTGTACAACAAGATACGTTTTGGGACTGATATTCATAATTTAAATGTAAGGCATAAAAACACTATCACCATACCTAGACATGCAACACAGTATTTTAGACGGTCGTTTTCTTTTTGTATAGCGGAATCTATGCACAGCTTATCAGATGAACTTCGTTTTTGTCATGGTTGCGTTTTAAAAAAAATTGTGGATAAATTGTTATCGATGTAATTTTGCAGTGTTTTAGTTGTTTCTTATGGTTTGTGCCCTTGTAGTTATTTTGCCTTCGAGTTTTGATCTTGCTTTCGGTGAAATATTTTGTTCACTTGATTGAATGTGTGTTTCTGCTCTGGAGTGTTCACTTTATTTATAGTATAGAAATCATTAATGTAGGCTAGTTTTTTCCTTTTTTTATTCTGAAATCGATTTATCGCATCTTGTCTTTTAGTAGATTTAAGGTTTACATGGCTAATTTAGTAGATAGAGTTAGATAGTTGTAGATCTAAGGGTTAGATGGAAGAGCAGATATACGTTCTTGTTTTACAATTGCGTGCATACATCTCGCCCTGAGGTATGATTTTTTTTGATGTAAAAGATTATGATTTATTTTAATGAAGACATTTATTATTATTATTATTAAAATTAGAACATATTAGCTAGATTATAAAAATGATGAATGAATATAGGTATGAAATTATAGCGAATTATGTCATTTGATTGATTAATCAAATTTATAAACTTCAATTTGTGGAATCTACTTTCTAATTTAGGTAGTTACTTGAACAATTCATTTCAGAGAATCGGTTTGCAGTACATATAGCAAAATGAGTTTCGATAATCCTGCTCTCTTAGACTACATTCTCAAGTTTTCGAATTTTCGACCAAAAAAACGCGAATTTTTTTTAGGAAAAAATGTTATAAAATATAAATTTCTAATTCCATTTCTGAGTATTTTATTTATATATCTAAAATTTATAAATATCATGAAATAAGTAATTTGTACGCATTTAAGTAATAACAGATGACAATATTAATATCATGTAAAAGGTTCTGGTAGAACCTCGTTAAAAGTGGTGCCAAATAATTGAAAGCTATTTCAAAGGTACTACTTAATATTATAAAATTAACATTTTCATTATTTTACGTAGAAGTTCAAGCATCGATAGAAACGTTCAGTGCGCCACTGGATATTTTCAAATGTATCCAATGAATCGAATTGAATTTAAAATCTCATCTCTGACTGTTCAATTTATATAAACTTCATGAAAAACATCAACAAAAAAAGATTCTGAAAACTCCACCTTCTTTAGAAAAAAAGGTTGCACCACTGGGGAATATCCTAATGAGGCGGATTAATTTGAAAACCTTATCTATGTTATCTCTGGCTATTGAACGGATATTCGGTAAATTCCGCCGAGCAACCAAAATCGGTCGATTTTGTGAACGGGGTGAGAATTATCAGATCAAAAGTGCTAATGAACATACCGAAAATTCCTATGCAAATCTAGAAGGGATATCATCGAATTGACGACATAACGAAACACTCGTAGAACATATAGGTAATAAGAATATATTGACAAATCATCCTTCAACTTGATTTCGTAGACAAGAATCTTGATTGAACTCACCAAAGGGTGGACATGTGTGTCTCCCCGTATTTACCCTTTCACAGGCTACATGTTCCATAGGTATCTTTTCACTGAAAATATTTAAATGAGAGGTAATGAGAAATTTTCAAAAAATCACAAACGGAACAACTCATTTATTCGACTAGTTTCGCCTTTTACGGCATTATCGCCGTAAATATTTCGACGCCGTATGTTATTGATAATGTCGTAAAAGGCGAAACTAGTCGAATAAATGAGTTGTTCCGTTTGTGACTTTTAGACAAGTACTTCTCATTACCTCTCATTTAAATATGAACTATCACAGAGTTGATTCATCGTCCATTGAATTTATTGAAAATATTGTCAAAAAACGAAGATCTAGCTTACTCAACTTGAAAACCGAAGGTACTGAATCCTCATCAATTAGGGCTGAATTCTATAAACAAAAACATATATCATAAAATACCTTCAGAAAACAAAAATTAAAAATTTTGTAGTGCTTATTTTTGTATGCAAAAAGCTAAATTTCATCATACTAAATTTGATAATCTATAATTTAATGAATAAATGAATTTTTAATTTACTTTCAGTTATGCCTTTATCCCTTGTCGTGATTAATTAATAATCGCGAATTATTTATTTTTGCTCACTGTTGTGTTTATTCTTTCTGCAAAATTTCTTGATATGGTGGTTTAGAATATAGATTGTCTATGTTCTTGAGTCAATAATTGGTTCATATAGGAAGACAAAATATGGATTTATGAAAAAGCATTTTTATGGTATTTGATATTTGATGTTTCTTTCATATTTCTAGATGATGAAGGTCTCCCATTACAGGAGCACCTTTTTTACCTCGATCTTCTGAAATGAAATTGAAGAATTGGTGTTTTGTGTTCAATATGTACAATATAAAAATATGTATATATATATATAAGCAGTCCTTTCTTCTCCTGCTCCATTGCAATTTCTAATCCTTTCCAGTCTTTTCTTTACCTATTCTCAGAGCTTGATTTGTGACATTTGGCTTGGGATTATAAGTAGTTTCTTTAAGGAATTCTCAGACCCTCTAATCAGGTCAAGGTTCAGTGTACTTCAATAGAACCCAAATCTTCTGATTATAGCACTGAGAAACTAGGAAGAGAACATCTACTGGAAACACAAAAGGTTCATGATGGTGTTTCGAGAAGAACAGGATTAGTTCAATGCATCAATATATTAATACGAATTGAAGTCATAGTATTGTAGTTTGTAGGTTGAAGGACCCGTACTGTGAATCCATCCGTGTGAATGATTGCCCCTCTATATATGCTGTTGGTGGTCTTGGTGATAATCTTGTAGTTTGTATGTTGAAGGCTCTGGACTGTGAGTCCTTTCGCGTAAGATTGATCCTAGATAGACGCCGATCGTCCTCTTGGTTATAGTCTTGTAGTTCGTACGTTGAAGGACCTAGAGTATGGATCCATTCGAGTGAATGACAGCTCCTGGATAGGCGCTGTTGGTTTTCTTCATGGACAGTTTTTTAGTTTGTAGATTGAAGGACCTGAATTCTGGATCCTGTCGTGTATGATTGCCCCTCGATAGACGCTGGTGTTCCTCCTCTGGGTTATAGTCTTGTAGTTCGTAGGTTGAAGGACCTGGACTGTGGCTCCTTTCCTGTATGATTGTCCCTCGATAGACGCTGTTGGTTTTTTTGGTGATAGTCCTGTATTTTTCAGGTTCATTCAAGGACATTCCATTTGTGTGAATGACTGCCCCTCGATAGACGCTGTTGGTTCTTTTGTTGATAATCTTGTAGTTTGTAGGTTGAAGGACCTGTACTGTGGATCCATCCGTGTAAATGACTGCCCCTCGACAGATGCTGTTTGTTCTCTTGGTGATAGTCTTGTAGATTGTAGGTTGAAGGATCTGGATTGTGGATCCATTCGTGTGAATGACTGCCCCTCGATAGACGCTGTTAGTTCTCTTGGTGATAGTCTTGAAGTTTGTAGGTTGAAGAATATGTACTATCGATCCTTCCGTCTGAAAGAATGCCCCTCAATAGACGCCGTTGGTCCTCTCGGAAGGCAGTCCGGATTTGTTTGTAGATTGAAGGACTTGGACTGTGGATTCTTCCATATAGACTACTGCCCCTTGATAGACGCTATTGGTCCTTTTTGTTGCCACTCCTCTAGTGATTAAACTTTAGTTCGAAAAATATATATGAAGAAATGAGTATTGCTGTTGTCTTACCCACAAATCTATGGACGTAAGTAGAAAGAGAACTAATATTATGTCCTATTCATTTATCTAAGAACAGATTCACTACAGACAAGGTCTTAGTTTGTCTACTCATAGTCTTGTTAATAAATTTTGTCGACTGATGAATTATTTGAAGTCCTATTCTCCCGATTTCTGAGAATCGACATAAAAGGGTTCGTTGCTGATAATGCCTCAATCTGCCTACTCCTGTTAGGTGAATGAGTTGACCACTGATGGACTATTATTAATAAAGAATTCTTTACTGATTTATACATAACTTTAAGTGCTTACTTGCCAAAAGTGCTAAATAGATACGGTTCATCAAACTCATGATGAATTTATGATAGTCGCAATAGTTGCGTTAATCTACTGATTGCAGAATGTAAAATGTATTCTATCATCTCAAACCTTGTAACGAAAATCTGTTCGATATGTTTGAGATTCTGAACAGTGTCTTAAGCTCCTAACTTAGATATCTCAAATGTCACAAATAAACTATCTTTAATTGTAAGTTCACTGAGATTTAGAGGTAATACGTATATATGGAACTGAAATGAAACATATGTCGAAATCGAAAGTAAGTGCCCTTTCGAGTACAGAGATATTCATTTTGTAAATTATTATTTTGTGAATTGGTAACGTAGAAACAAAAAACTGAGGCTGAAATTAGTTATTGTTTATATTACATATGTACACATCTAGGAATTGCTTTGAAACCATTGAGTATCTTCATTGTTCACAGTACAGCTGCGTTAGCTGCCATTACTGAATTCTGATGAATAAAATATTATATAAACATTATAAATCGAGACAATTGAGATCATTGAACATTATTGTGAAAATTTTAAAATTATAACGTAACGCCAATGGATATTATACGTAATGAAGCTTCTGATACGCCACTGGTTAAATTCCCTTGTTTTTAATTAACCTGATTGATTATAAAATTTTATCTACCGAATGCTCCTGTCGAGAAGTACGTAAAAAACAGGAAATTCGTTACATGTTTTTTGTAGGGTGAAAATCGTCACATCAAAAAACAAATATGGTTACCTACTAGTGAATTAGAATACGAAAAATATTTATGTTAATATAGCAAGATAATACCAGAAAATAAACACGACGAAACACTCATAGAACAAATTCTACGAATGAGTTCCCCCTTTTTCCCAATAGTCTTGCGAAGAAATTATCTCTTTGAGCTCGAAGTTTGTCGAATAAATTAAGTGTTTTTTCCGGCCGCAAAGTGATGAATAGTGAATAATCAGGTGAGTTATAGGCCCCGTCAAAATATTTAGTAACCATACTCGAAAGCCCACTAATTTGAATAAGGTTCGTTACGAAAAACAGAAGCTTTAAAAAATTAATTAATTGAATCAATCAGCTCGATTTAATATTTTCTCCGGCTTGTGAGAACGGATGCGCGAGAAATAAAATCGTCGGGATTCGAGTTAATGGATGTTGTTTCTATAAATTTTCAAAATTCCAACTTTCCGAATTTCGTTGGCCGTTGCACGATCGCGAGCGACGCGAACGTGAAATATTCTCAGGGTTAATTTGATATTCAATCATTTTAATTGGCGGTCGCCGGGGACCGAGATGGCGGCCGACGGATAAATTATGTATATTTGTGTGAATGAATGTGAGGTGTAGGTACTAAAAATGTTGTTAAGTTCGGGCTTCTGTACCAAAATCGATTTTGAGTGGTTAATCGGACGAAACATTTTTTTTAGGTAAAAAATAGAAAAAATATATATGTGGTGATATATAGGGAATATAAAAGCTACATGGTGGTTTTATTCAAGGGTATAGGGTAATATTATTATTATTATTATTTCATTCAATAAGGGCAGAGGATACATGCCCTAAAACAACGTCCAAGAAAAAAAATATTCTGGGAAAATTTCTTAACTTTTATAGCTGATCTTCATAGATTTTCATGTGCTGAATTGAAATCTCCTTATTTTATGATTATATTATGAAATGGCGTTAGTTTCTCTATTGTTTCCCTATTGTCTTCCAGATATATACTTTGTATAGGGTGATTTTTTTGAGCGTAGTTTTTTTTAAATCGAATAAAACCCTCAATTTGCATCCTATATTCAAAATTTTCATTGAAATTGATAACTTGGCCTTTGCCATTTACACTTTAAAAATATCTTCTTGTAAATGTTGTCCGTGGCTGCGTATCACATGGTCCATTCGGAAGGTCCAATTTCGCGTCTTTTTTTCGAGCATTTCGGCCTGTATCCCAGGAATTAAGCGTGTTATGTTATCCTGTAAGACTTCAATCGTGTTCGGCTTGTCCACATACACTAACGACTTCACATAACTCCACAAGAAATAATCCAGAGGCGTCAAATCGCATGATATTAGCGGCCAATTCATAGGACCATTTCGAGAGATAATCTGCTCACCAAATTCATCCTTCAACATCTCCATTGTTTCACGAGCTGTGTGGCATGTGGCACCGTCTTGATAAAATCACATGTCAACCAAGTTCAACTCGCCCAACTGGGGCAAAAAAAAGTTGCGTACCATGGCTCGATATCGTTCGCCGTTGACGGTAACGTTTCTTCCACAGTCGTGTTTGAAGAAAAATGGACCGATGATGCCACCAGCCCATAAACCACACCAAACTGACGATTTGTCGGGATGCATCGGTAATTCTTGTATGCCATGTGGCTGTTCATCACTCCACATGCGACAGTTTTGTTTATTTAGATATCCGTTGAGCCAGAAATGAGTCTCATCGCTGAACACGCGTAACAAACGATACACATTTTTCACAGAGCTCAAATTTTGATACTAAATTTCAACAATTTTCAATCGCTGCTCGTTTGTAAGTCTTTCCACGACGAAATAGCAGAGTATACTAAAAACTTTTCACTTTGACAGATGTCATTTGGATGACATTACAAACCCTTGCCGCCAACCTGAAAAACTTAACTCTTAAAAAAACACCCGTTATTATATAGTATTAGGATGATATTTGGAGAAAATAAATATCCATAATGAAACTTAAAGTTAAATTTTCTTATATATTAAATAATATGCATGACGGTCGTTTCAAAGTACATCTTCGTCTTCAGAGGCTGAATTGATATTCATGGATGGTAAATTAAAGAAAAATGTTTGTTGTTTAATTTTTAATGTTGAGGTTTAAGAAATGAATTGTGTTGTCCTTTTCTAATTCTAATGCGAATTGGATCTTAGGGTGATTTTAGTCTATGAAGTCTTGAAAAGAATCCAGTTGTCTTTAAAGAGCCTATACAACATTTTCGAACCAATATGTAAAAGGTTATCTCAAGGGATGATGATGGATAGTATGTTCTGAGTTATCAATGAATATTTCTGCGTATAAAGGAATTACAAATTTTTCCCATTATCAAATCTTCAGTACTGCTAGAAATCTGATCATTACAACTGAAATAATTTCAATTATAGGATCTACCAAGTTGTTATTAGTGTTACAATGTTAATTTAGCATCTGAAGAGAAAGTTGTACTCCGAAACGCGCGTCATGCGTATTATTTAATATATAAATGAGAAAATTTTAATTTGTTGATAATTCGAATTAAAATGTGCCCTAATGTTTCACGAATGTAATGAAAAATAATACCATACATTTAGTCAACGAGTCTGTTCAGTATTGGTTATTACCTGACCACTCGAAACATGTTGATTCAACGTTGAAACATTAAGCCAAGAGTTTAATTCAAATTATTATTTAATCATGTTCCACCAAGAGGTAAGGAAGAATTCAAACTTAGTTATTTAAATTTGTGTTTCATTATAGTATAAACCCCTATTTAAAACTCTTTATGGTATACGAGGGAATTAATAAAACACCGAACTGTCAATGGGATTGTAATCACTGTATATTATGCAACAATTATCATCATGAAACTATCCCAATCATAGACAATCACAAAGGCACATATCTTTACCGGGGCTCGAACCCGAATCCTAACGCACCACAGTCCGTTGTTTTCCGGACTAAACTACTGGAGGCGACATAAGCGTGGTTTGTATTCATCGTTTTTTCAAAAGAGTCATATAATGCGTTATACAGCTTTCAGTTCTCAACTGGAATTTGTCTATAATTTCTTTTCTTTTTTCTTTGAAGCAACCTGTGAATGTTTTTCTAGTTCCAACCGCCAACATCAATCGCCTATTTTCTTTGACTCTATAGCAAAGCAATTTAGTTTTTCTTTCGTTGACCAAGATCCCCAAACAAATTGTTGAGCTCGGTTTGCTCAGACAGTTTAAGCTATATATTTCTTGTAAAACATTGGAATTTTTCATCATTTTGTTTATCTTAAAAATACTTATATACTGTCTGAACAGTATATAAGTAAATTTATTCAAATTAATATATTTGATATAGAATTTAAATTATCCGGTGGTTCAGGGATCGGCGAATTTCCACAGTGCCCTATTGGTTAGATGAAGGATAAAAGATTAGGGTAGTTTATTTAGTTCAGTAAGTTTAGTCTAACTTCTTGTTTTTTGAGTTATGGGTAGTAATATCGATAATGCAGAGGTAATCATGATTTCTGGCTCCCTCCATATCGTAGAAACAGCAAATGTCAAGCTTTTTCTTCTTTTTTGACCATCTTCTCAGATCTTTTACATATACATACTATACCTCATGGGGGACTCGAGATTAATTTTGATCACCAAGTTTAGTTCCAAAATCTGATAAAACGTATTGACAATGTCTCTAATATCTCTTTGTTGTTTATTAATAACAAACTCACCACAAATATATTAAAAACAGTCAGCAGAATTTTTATAACCATGATTAGACTGCTTTATTAGACAACCACATTATACTGAGCACATGCTCAGAAAAAGTAAAAGCGAGGTTAGGTTATTGGATTCAGCACACTAAAGGGTATTTATAATTATCCTGTAGTAACATAAAAAAACTACTGGTTCAACTTATTCAAAAATGACAAAATGTAAGACTAAGTTATAAACAGAATCCTTGAAAAATACTAGAAGTCTATGCTATGAAAAAGCAGAAAGGAATCATACTGATACTATGAGGAAATGAGCAGAATTAAAATTGCGAACTTAAAGATTAGGCTATACTAAAACTATAAATGTTCTCTGAGTTTTTAAATATCTGCTTTAATACCAGCATATTAGCATGTTTTTGCAATTGCAAAATGTACAAATTTGTTGTCTTATAACAAATTACTACTGGTCCATTAATACTAATTCATGAAATTGGTGTGAGTAGGCATTCAAATAGGTTCGTGTATCATCTAACAGATGGAGCTACCTACTTGTAAACCGAGATAAACCGAAATAATCCGAATGATTATAATATAATATGAATAAAATATTGAATTATTTCCTAAAATAATCGATTGTAAGAAACTATCGGATCGTGAAAGACTCAAAAGTAAAATTTTTATTCAAATAGCTTTACTTTTGTGATAATGCCTGTAACATTATTGAAATTCAATAAAGTGAAAAGTTTGTGATTTAAATGCCATAACTTCTATTGATAAATGCTATTTACAGCCGCAGACAATGAAACATGTTCAAATAAGATTTGAATGATTTGTCGTCTTAAGACTTTTCTCCTTCATCTGAAATACATGAAATGATTATATCGCTTATTGATTACAATATTCGAAAACTAAAATTATTATTTAAATTCTTGGAAATTCAAAAGAAGTCCATTAAATTCAAATAAAACTCTGAAGCTCGAAGATTCAGATAATTCATATATTATTTAATAACAATTTTTATCTAGGTTATAAAAATGATTTTGGACTATTAAAATTTTCATTACACCGTTTCTGAAGTTTTTTTTTCTGGTTATTAAAGTTTGAACAAATTTAGTAACAATTCAGTAACAAACCCAAGTTAGAATTTTTTATATTTACTGTTTACTGTTTTATATTATACCTGTTCTTTATTTATACCTGTTGAAAATAAAGAACTTATTATTATTATTATTATCATATTGAATATCTGTCAGATTTTCTGATTTTGAAATTTGCTGGAATTTAGAGGGGAATTTTTGATGATCCACTGAAAATGTACGTCTTTAGAGTTAATATTTCAAAAAGTAGTCAAATGAGTGGAGCATCTAAAAACTTATTATAACAACAAAAAAATTAATTCTTATTAATGTTATTAGTAATTATTCGAATTTTATATGCTTCAAAACATTTTCATGTACCTATATATAAAATTCAATGAAATTCTTCTTTAAATGTGTCAATTTTTTTCTTCGAACTCATTAGAAAAATATAATTTTTTTCTCATTTAGTCCGATTTTTGTGGACATTGGTGTATGTTTCTGTTATAAAACATTCATACATGATAGAACAATATTATACGAAAGAACTACTTCGCACTTGCTTTCTTTTGAGAGTCTGACTTTATTCCTAAAGTATGGCTTATTATAATGACCTAATTTATCTCAGACTTTTCACTTTCGTTTCAAAATTAATGCCACACAGATTCGAAATATTTATTATTCTTCAAATAAAATAGATTTTCAAAAAATTTACATTTGAATCAATTTCAAATTGAAAATTCTCGAGGTTCATAGGTACAGAAATTTGAAATAGAATTGAGACATTTTGAAATATGTATAATCCAAATCGTCAAGATCTCAATAACTAATTTATCGATACAAAAAAAGAGATAATCGACAGATAATTGAAAGCTTGCTCAGTACTTCAAGGTTTGGTGTTGACATATACTCAGTTTCCAAGATGAATTGATAATGGTAAACGGCACAACATAAGAATAATAAACATCTTTATGTTTCAATATAAAATTATTAAAAAAATTCAATCAAATAATATTAAAATTGATGATTGATGAGGCCGATACTTCGGAGAAAATTAATATCCATAATGAAACACTATTTAGAATTTTCTCATAATTTTAATACAAATACGCATGACGTTTCGAAGTACTACTTCATTATCAAATGCTGGATTAATACAGAATTAATACTTTTCGAAGTGGTACTTCGAAACGTCGACATTCGTATTTGTAATAAAATTATGAGAAAATTCTAAATAGTGTTTCATTATTAATATTAAAATGATTGTAGTTTGAAGATTTATCGAATGTCCCTAATTTCTGAATTTTGGTTTAGACCAAGTGAGAATTTTTCATTCCTGCTCTAATCTTTCTTTGTATTTCCAAAAGTTCCTTCGAATCAATTATGGGCGTGAAAGCGTGCAAGTCCTTCCAATAAAATGTTGTAAATATTCGCTACCGTATCGTAAATCCTCACTCACATAATTATTTTTCCGATTACATCAATCCAACTCCGATTATTATAACAGAACCAATGTTCACCCATGCGTCTCTCCTCCTTATTAATTTTTTCGCCACTCTTGATCTCTCCGGGGCGAATATCTCACCAGCTGCACTTACCATCACGAATAATTAATTGTCTATAAAGGAGATAAACGATCTGGGCAGATCGGAGGAAACATAAAATGTATAAATATTCCTTGGAAGAGATAAAGTTGGCTATGCGAGACGCAGATCGGTTTCAGTTGTTTCATTCATGTCAATTCCGAGATAGCATCTCTCTGGTATTTGGGATGGGCTCGTCCCATTCGGGTTCTCTTATCGATTTGTGACTACAACTCTATTCTATGGTCGAGAGAGAAGAAGTGCCGGTTATCTAAACTCGTCTGTTATCTAAACTCAGCGAAAAAATGCCATACAAAAAAATTCCTTCAAACATGGCGCGAAGTGGAAACTTGCCGGCTCTGTTAGTTGCCGTTGTGAATGGTGGCATCTTGTTCGTTCAGTCATAGAAATTATATACTCAATGAAAACTTTCAGTTCATTCATTCACTAGCTAACGGCAACGCGTAGCTTCAACCGATTCGTTAAGAAAATCTGTAAGAATGTCATAATTGTAAATTGTCTTGCCAGTACCAATTGTACATAAGTCATCAACTCTGAATAAATCGAAATTGTTACAACTGAAGGCCTTCAACAGCAACGTTTTTTTTTCATTTGAGATATCTACCATTATATGTAGATATTACTTAGTATCCTCTATTGCCAGGTCATCATTTTTAAATATAGTTAAAACAAAATTAATAAAGTTGATTGAATGTTCGCTGATCACTTGGTGAAAAATTGTTTGATATAAAATAAAAACACTTGGCTTGGTTTCACAAAATTTATAATAACTAACGAGTGTGTTTTTTTAGAGGTATAGAACTTTAAGTTGGCATTACTGTTGGATATGGCGACCGATTTAACAGCTGAGAAGTGATTTATTCTCAGTTTGGTTTGGCAATTCATCATGAATAGACTTACGCCTGAACAACGCTTGCAAATACATAGTGCAATTTTATTTCGAAAATAATGGTTCTGTGCGGAATACGTATCGCGCGAATTTCGTTTTGCGATAAAGCGCACTTCTGGTTGAATGGCTACGTCAACAAACAAATCTGCCGCATTTGGAGTGAAGATAATCCTCAAGTGTATGTCAAAACACCGTTACATCCAGAAAAACTGACTGTTTGGTGCGTTTTATGTGCTGGTGAAATCATTGGTCCGTACTAAAGAGCCGTGATTACTAACTTTTTCATTCCTGAATTGAACAACCATGATGTCCAGGAGCTGTGGTTTCAACAAGACGGTGCAACATGTCACACAGCTCGTGCCACAATTGATTTATTGAAAGACACGTTTGGTGACCGCCTAATTTCACGTTTTGGACCTGTGAATTGGCCTCCAAGATCTTGTGATTTAACACCGCTAGACTACTTTCTGTGGAGCTATGTGAAGTCATTGGTCTATGCGGATAAGCCACAAACGCTTGACCATTTGAAGACAATATTCGCCGTCTTATTGCCGATATACGGCCACAAATGTTGGAAAAAGTCATCGAAAATAAGACGTCAGATTGGACTACATCCGAGCCAGCCGTGGAGGTCATATGCCAGAAATCATATTTAAAATGTAATGCCACAAGATTATCTTTCGAATAAAAAAAATTATTGTCAATCGAATGATCCATCGTTGTTTTATTGCAATTTAAAGTTCTATACCTCTAAAAAAACACCTTTACTTGACAAGTGTTTCGGAGTTGTTTCTTAGTTTAACTTTTGAAATGGGGTAACACCCCGAAACAATTGTCAAGTATATTTAAATTTTGTGAAACCAAGCCAAGTGTTTTTATTCAACATATAAAACTAAATTTACTGTTCTACCTTCACCTAAAACTACGAGTACCGGTTTCGTATTCACATCCATCAATGTAAATCTAGATATGATATATATTTATTGATGCAAATAAATTGTTACATTTTAGCATATAAACAAAAAGAGTTCAAATTAGAAAAAAAAAAGATTGAAAGTGGAAAAAAAATTGAGCCTTCAGTACAAAATCTGTTAAAAATTTATCACATGAGTAGTATCTCCTTCGCAGTAAAAAGCTTTCCATATGTCTCTTAAATTTGCGTTACTCACAACAATATGTAACCTGTTACTATTCTGTAATCTGGCCAGACTTCAACAGTCTGCGCGTAGATTTTAATTATTTCTTGTGTTATATATATGAAAATCTGCTTTAGACCTAACATTGAATATTTTTCAGTTTATGACAATAAATTACATATACGTAAATATAAAAACAAGGTAGTCAGGATTTCTATCTTTGAGAATGCATTTCCTCAGCAGGATTGCAAGTCTAGATTTCCTAATAACTTAATACCTCTTTGAAGTCCTAAAACATTCATTCCAACAGAAGAGAAACCCCACAGAAGTACACCATAGGTTATGTGTGACTCTACTAACGCGAAGTACACTGTCCTCAAATCAATTGCGCATGACAAATATACTCTTCTCTAGTTTGTCGGATAATTGACACATATGTGTTTTCCATTTTGAACCAACATCAATAGAAACACTGAGAAAATTTGAATAATCATAATAATATTCACAATATTACGTCTTAAAAGAAATAAACGTGAGATCGTTTAGTCACATTCAACGTGAATTTATTCGCAGAGATTCAGCAACATTAGAATCTATCTTATCATCAAAATGTGCAAGTGGGCATATTTTATCTTCTGGACATTCTGTAATATATAGATTACAGAAAATGAGGAAGAAAAAGTCAAACTGATGGCCTTCATGAAGGCATACAATAAAACAAACGTTCTTTGATTCGTTGTGGCGGTCCAAATACTTTGAACAGAAAAGATGAAAAGTAAGGTATGACGGCTTGTTGATTTATAGAATGACACGATTTGTCTCGATTATTTGCAAGCTTTCTAAATAATACTTGATACTTAATACTTGATAATTGAGAATAATTGATTTTCTTGTATTGTTTGCTATGGTGGAGTGTAATTTTCCGTTAGAATAAGTTCTTGAATGTTTTTATCTGATAGCAAAATAACGATCTGTTTGACCTATGAGAAAGCGTTATACTATTTAAAAATATCTGTTTCAGTACACCAGACTGATCAGACTTTTTGTATTGAAAATAATAGTAGATATTTCTGGTTGTGAATTGAAGGTGTCTTTTTTATCTGGATCATAATTATATATTACTCTGTGGTCTATAAGGGCGTCATTTGCTCTGCACTTGTTTGTGTTTAGTTCAGTGTGCAATTCAAACCACCAGAATGCGAAGATGAATGTGAAAAGATCGTGGTCACTTAGATTTTGAATAAAAACTTGACAAATGATCGTAATAGTGAACTTTTTTCAATTATATTTCGTTCCTGTCAGTCGTTAAGATTAAAGACAGAAATTTTGAATTATTATTTTTATTATTGAAGTTGTTCAAAGGGTGGAGATCAGAGAGTGGAGAAGATATATTTCCGATTGGATTACAGTTCAACGGCGATTTTGAACGGCCAAGATGCGGTTGCAATCGAACCTCCCAGCACAAGTAAACCAAACTGAGCCCCATTATGTATCTTGTAATGAATTGTGTCTCAATTCAAGTCAGTGCTGGATACATGTATAATAATGATGAGTGAAGTTGAATTTTATTTTTGTGTAATAATCTATATGCCTCAATTGTGATGCGATATTCATTTTTAAATATTGTTTTCACATCGAAAGAAAAATAATTAATTAACACCATATGAAACTGATAATAATAATCATAATAAGTTCTTTATTCTCAATAGGTATAACACCCAAATACAGAAAATAATAACAATGTTGAATACTAACTAAATAATTAAAATGAAAAAGATATAACAAAGAGCTCAATCTAATCTAAAAAAATAGTAACTAGTAACTATATTTTAGCATTCAATGAAGTATTGCAAAAAACTCAATCTAAATCAATTCATTTTAGTCAATTTTCTTTGTTCACATAACTCCTGATAATAACTTCTATGGAGTCAAAGTGAATTTCACAATTATTGGCAACTTTATTAAATGTAGACTCCATAAACCAAATGGGGGATTGTATTAGGGAGTTGGTCCTCGGAGTCTCTAGGTGGAATAATTCTGTATTACGAGAATTTTGCCTAGGAACACGAAATTTCAAAGCGGACAAGAGAGGAGGACAATCAATACTATTGTGCAGTAATTTGTACAAGAATTTGAGTGATAAAGTTTCGCTCCTGCTCTGCAATGAGATTAAACTAAATGGACTCAATAATTCGTTATGATTTATTCCTCTCTGTGGATAAACTTTATCCTCCCTCCAAACTAAAAATTTCAAGAACCTTTTCTGAATAGCCTCAAGATGGCGTTGATGGCAAGTGTAAATGGGATGCCAGAGCATGCTGCAATACTCCAACTTGGAGGGTATTGAATAGTTCTATGAATGTTGAGGAATTATTAAAATATTTGCCATTACGTATAACGAATCCATATATTTTCGTGGCAGATGAAATAAGTTGAGTGATGTGTGGGACAAAGGAAAGCTTCTGGTCGAAGACTACACCATAAAAATATGGTTTATAACACTGATAACATATGTTTGATTAATCAAGCGCTTTTTGTGAAAAATATCGATTTGTTTGAGCAAAAGTGGAAAGATGTAGGAAAAGGAAAACTACTTATCACATAAACAACTTAATGATAGAACTCACGCTAAAAAAATGGTTTATATAATGGATAAATTATCTAATCTGACATAATAAATACTACATATTCCTTTAAAAAATATAAGTAAGGCAGAGGCACCACATATGGCCACTTCAACAATTTTTTAAATCTTTCTTTGTATAAAAAATGCAGGATTTGGAAGAGAAATCTGTTCTGAATGTCCTTTATGTTTCAAGATTTGCCCTTTCAGAAAATCAAGTGTTAATTTAGATTACATTTCAAATAAAATTATTACAGAACTTTTTGTCACGAACTTCAAAATTTCCCACTTTTGGCCATTTTAGTTTACTTTTAGCCATGAATTGTACTTAGGTTTTGTCAATCAAATAATGATTTGTAATGAAATATTGATACTTGAATATTCATCGAAATAAAGAACTGATACTCGTTATTTCATCAATTAGAGTGGGGTAGCCATAAGTGTGGTAATGTCCATAAGAGTGCCTCTGCACTATATCTTGGGGTGCAGCAGCCAGTTGCTACACAAAGAAACTAAAGGTGTTGCAAAGAAAATTCTTGAAAATATTTATCTAGGCTATTTCCTTCTGACCAGCTGTACAGAGACGCAAAAATATTGGATTTGAGGCAGTTATACTTCTATGGAGATGTCTTGGAGACATTCAAGAACAGAGAAGACTTAGAGATGATTGATCATCATCATAACACAAGATCCAAAGCTAACAAAAAGATCAAAACTGCCTTTTTCTTAGGACGAAGACGCAGAGAACATTCTTGCATCTCTCAAACAGAATGTATAATTCTCTTCCAACAGAAATGAGAAAATCTCATCATTGATGGTTTTTGAAAGAAAGATAAGGAATTAATCTACTAAACCAACCAAGAGAGAATATGTCGGAATTCTTTTGATCCCCTTGGATTTTGTTTAGGTTTGAGTTGCTGTGTGCTGAGATCCTTGGTTTGTGAACTTCTTTATTTTATTTTTTATGGTATGGAATTTTTTTCATAGAAAATTAATACGGAAGCCGATTTAACACAATATAATTTAATAACGGTTAAGAAGATTTTGTTTTGGTTTATATAAATTCTTGTAGCTGCAGACTGGTTGGCATCGCCAAAGTGGGCAATCAATTTACTTCATTATGTTTGTGTTATATATGTAACAATGATTTCACAAATATATATTATTATTATTATATCAGTTTTTTATAGATACCTATCCCAAACAATTCAACACTAATGAATTTCCAATTTTGATTTCCTCTTATACCTATGTTTATTATCTTGAGGAATAAAAATATTTTTATTGAATAAAATAAAGTTCGAAAAAAACGTACAAGTCGTCCAAATCGAGATTATATCGCACAAATCCACTGCTTTTACCAGATTATACCTAACCCAACAATTACCTCTTACTTATTTCTTAGCAAAAATTGAAAACCTAGGTATCAATTCCTTTGATTATTTTGTATTTTAATTCGATATCATTAGTATTCTAGTTGTATTGATGGCTTAATAATGTCTTATTAACTCATCATGGCTTAATAATGATTCAATTGGATGTTGAAGTTTATTCAATACACCTAAAAAAATGTTGAATTATTCGAAATGGGAGAGACAGAATCTAATCGTTTTACGACATAATTCGTAGGAATCATCGGCTTCTATTACCACGGAAACAACTGAAATCGGAGACGGAAACGATATTCCCGACTATGTGGCGTAATTAAAATGCGCGTAACCCAAGTTTTGAAGTTTAATGTCCGTTTTTATTTTTGGCTTCGGGACTTGACAAAAGAAACAAGATCCAATCTACGAATTTTCTAGAGAACTCGAAACGCAAGACGGCGAGGTTTTTTGTGAGGATATAAAAATGCAATTGACAAGTTCTACACAAGTTCACGAGACTCCAGGGATCAAGAGTTATCGACAGAGTTGTTTATGCACATTATTTTCGAGTTAGTAGTTTTTAGTGATGAATATGATATAATTGAATATAAACTTAAATTCAAACACTTGAATTTATGATTTACACTTTATTGACTACATAGCATGACGCGTTTCGTCGTTACAAACGACTTCTTCAGATACTTATAGAATAATAATCAATAATAATTATTCTGTAAACATCTGAAGAAGTCGTTTGTAACGACGAAACGCGTCATGCTATGTAGTCAATAAAAAGTAAATCGTAAGTTTAAGTTTTGAATTTAAGTTTATATTCAATAATAATGGATTTACATCAAGTAAACGCCAACACTATCAAATATGATATGACATGGATTTTCTTCCTAAGGATATTATAAATCAGGAGGGTTATTGAATATAATCAACGCCAAACAATGAATACTGAATCTTCTTAGTCGTTTATTCGGTTTCGAACATCGTTCATTCATAAATTCGTGATGGTTTCATTTTAGAACATTTTCTGCCATCCTGAAAATTGGTGAGGGTTTGCCAGTTGAAATATCTGCTATGAACTCAGTATATTTTCGTAGAAAATCCTCCTCTCTATCTTACGCCGGCACTTCTTCTTTCCGTGTTGAATCTTTAAAAGGAAGGACATTTTTTCTAATCACATTTTTCTAAATTGTTGAAAAAGGATGGAATTGTTCTTTTCTTTCTCAAGGGCACTCAACATTCTGAGCCTGCAGAACATTGCAAATGCATCGATCTTCTGTATATCCTTCTTTTTAGAAGTTTGATCCTTAAGGAAACACGGAAAACTCCCTACTGATCTCGTTTTGCCGTGAAGGCATATTTGTTGGCTTTAAACTTTTCAGTTTGGTACTGGATTTTTTGCTGATTGTCCTGATTTTCACTTCTCCCATTCACTCTCACTTCTCACTGATTTCTCCGCTAGATATGTCATTGTTTGATCTTATGTTACCTACCACGACAAGTGAAATTGTCAACTACTATTTACTGATACTGTAATAAAATTACTGCCTTTGTAATCCCATTAATTCAACACGTTCATAACTGTTTTTATTATCTGAATCTTGGATTTCTGCTATTAATTCAAGAGCTCCGAAAGTATTATAATGCAATTTCTGAAACAATTACAAAAGATTAGAAGTCGATTCATCCATTATAATAATAATAATAATAATTCTTTATTCTCAACAAGTATAACACCCAATTACAGAAAATAACAACAATGTTGAATACCAACCAAATAATTAAAATGAAAAAAATATAACAAAGAGCTTAATCTAATCTGAAAAACTAGTAACTAATAACTACATTATAGCTTTCAATGAAATATTACAAAGAACTCAATCAAATCAATTCATTTTAGTTCAATTTTCTTTACGATATTGATAATAAATTCTATGGAGTCAAACTGAATGTCACAATTATTGGCAACTCTATGAAATGCAGACTCCATAAACCAAATGGGAATTGTATTAGGGAGTTGGTACTCGGAGTCTCTAGTTTGAATAATTCTGTATCACGAGAATTTTGCATAGGAACACGAAATTTCAAAGCGGACAAGGGATGAGGACAATCAATATTGTTGTTCAGTAATCTGTACAACAATTTGAGTGAGAAAGTTTTTCTCATGCTCTGCAATGAGATTAAACTAAATCGATTCAATAATTCGTTATGTTTGACTCATCTCTGTGGATAAACTTTATTCCATCCTCCTCCAAATATGGGATGCCAGATCAATTTTACGGATTAGGGTATTAAAACCTATGAATGTTTTTATTGAATAGCATTACGTATTCAAGATGAAATAAGTTTGATGGCAAAAGGAAAGCTTCTGGTCGAAGACTACACCAAGATCTCTCACCTTATCAGAACGAGAAAGAACCTGACCACCGACGCTGTAATCACAGTCAATTCGGTATCTTATCCTTGTGAAAGAAACAACATTACACTTTGACACATTCAAACTCAAATAATTGTCCTCGCACTAACTAGCGACATGGACCAGCGCGAGCTGAAGTTGAACACACTTGTCCTGTGATCTGATTTCATGATGTAGTTTGAAATCGTGGGGAGTGAATATTATCCATCAGATCATTTACGAACAGTAACAGTGGTCCAAGATTAGACCCTTGAGGTATTCTAGAGGTAGGTATGAACTCAAACGACTGTATACCCTCCTGCAGGTAAGAATGGAAAAGGTTGGTGAGGCTATGAGAGAATCCGAATTTGTTGTGTTATTTCTGAACCAGGATTTCTGTACGCATGAGCAACTCTATCAAATGCTTTCTGAAAATCTGTGTAGATCGCATCAACTTGACCGGTGGAGTCGAGTACTTCAGAAACGTACTGAGAAAACAGCATTAGATTGCTTTAACAAGGTCTCATTGACATGAATCCGTGTTGCTCAATCTTGATGCTATTTCTGATTCTGGATATATTTATATTAAAGACTACAATTTCAAAAATTTTTGACAAGATGGATATAAGCCTGTAGTTGTTTACAGAATAATCACCTTTTTTCAAGACAGGTACTATCTTGCCTAATTATTATGAATTAATAATTGCAAATTTCGATATTTCTCACAATTTGGGTTCAGTTCCATAAGTATCAAAGGTATTAAAGTAATGCTTACTAATTTTATGACATTTACAGTTACTGATCATTCTGGAAGAAGTACCTACGTCTTTCTAGGAGGAACAAATAAAGAAAGCGAATTGTAAGGGATCCAAATGGGCATCAACAAATTGGTGATGAATGTCTATAATTTTCTGTTGCCAAAACTACCAGCAAGATGAAATGAAGGACAAAGGCTTTCCAATCGGTATTTTATATTTGTGAAAATGAGATAATCTCATTAATAACATCAATGTGGAATTTAAGGTTTCTTGTATTTAATGTATTCGTTCATATATTGAGAATAATTTTCATTTTTATACCAACTTAATTTTTATTCCTCAAAATTGATAATTGTTTAATATGCTACAATTTATTTCTATTGGATTTCGACATCACAAGTTACTTATGTGTATGAAAAGGGTGCGCGTAAACGTTTCCAACATGGAATAAGATTCAATAATTGACAAACGCGCCAACTCTGAAAAGGAGAAAGACAAAGACGCTGTCCGGATAAAATATACGAAAATATCAGCGCCATAAATTCTCTTCAATGTCTCTGTTTTCTCGAAAGCGGTCTTTCGGTCACAAATATATATCTACCGGAGTTTTTACGGTTTGGAAGCCGCACATTTTTCAACGTTCGGTCGGGGCGGAACCATAAAAAAATCTAACGACAACAGTAGCACATTAAAATATATTGAGAAGTGATCGGTGGAATGGAAGCAACCGAGTGGCCCCTTAATTGGGGTTGGACAAGCTGTGGACCAGTTTGAGAGGTAGACTACAATTCATTTCCTTGGGACAAACGTACGGCATGTGTACACCACAAAATAACGATAATGGTCGCTGGAAAATATTTTATATTCAATTGATATGTGAACGGTATTTATTCTTCATGAAATCATCACATTAGAATTGAATATTTGGCAAAGTTCCTCTAAAAGGATTCATTCTATCGACTTGTCAGGCTGCTTATCTAATGCTAAAAAGTTTCGAACTGAAACCAAATATTTTTCAATAAGTAGTAAAATTGTTTCAGTACAAATCGTGTTGAATTTCAATGTTATAAAGGGTTTTTTTTTAGAGGTATAGAACTTTAAATTGCAATAAAACAACGGTGGATCATTCGATTGACAAGATTTTTTTTATTGAAAGATAATCTTGTGGCATTACATTTTAAATATGATTTCTGGCATATGACCGCCACGGCTGGCTCGGATGTAGTCCAATCTGGACGTCCAATTTTCGATGACTTTTTCCAACATTTGTGGCCGTATATCGGCAATAACACGGCGAATATTGTCTTTCAAATGGTCAAGCGTTTGTGGCTTATCCGCATAGACCAATGACTTTACATAGCCCCACAGAAAATAGTCTAGCGGTGTTAAATGACAAGACCTTGGAGGATAATTCACAGGTCCAAAACGTGAAATTAGGCGGTCACCGAACGTGTGTTTCAACGAATCGATTGTGGCACGAGCTGTGTGACATGTTGCGCCGTCTTGTTGAAACCACAGCTCCTGGACATCATGGTTGTTCAATTCAGGAATTGAATTGAACAACCAATTGGAAAAAGTTAGTATTCATGGCTCTATACCGATCACCATTGACTGTAACGTCCTGGCCATCATCGTTTTTGAAGAAGTACGGACCAATGATTCCACCAGCCCATAAAGCGCACCAAACAGTCAGTTTTTCTGGATGTAACGGTTTTTTGACATACACTTGAGGATTATCTTCACTCCAAATGCGGCAGTTTTGTTTGTTGACGTAGCCATTCAACCAGAAGTGCGCTTCTGGTTGAATGCGATAAAATGGACGAAGTGCGCGATACGTATTCCGCACAGAACCGTTATTTTCGGATTAAAATTGCACTATTTGCAAGCGTTCTTCAGGCGTGAGTCGATTCATGATGAATTGCCAAACCAAACTGAGAATAAATCACTTCTCAGCTGTTGAATCGGTCGCCATCTTCAACAGTAATGCCAACTTTAAGTTCTTTACCTCTAAAAAAAACACCCATTACTTGTTCGAAATTGTTATAAGAAGTGTTATACAAAGGTTCTACACCATGTCAAGCCAGAAGTCTATTCACATTTGTCATGTAAAAGTTTCAATTCAATTAGTAACTATTCACCAAGAGAAAAACGAAAAGAACTTACCAAAATGAGCCTTATGATTTTCGTATTGAAGATCCAGATGTTAGGTAGTACATATAGCGAAAAATTCTCCAAAAAAACGAAAACTGAATGCAGATGATTATTTGTCAGTATTGTAGAATTGCTAAAATTAAAATAATCGAATGATAATATATATTCTATTGATAATATACCAAATTATATCAAATAAAACTCTCAGGGAGCTGTCTACACAAATGTTGTCAACGAGAATGCCCGGCGGGCAAGTGTAGAGAGCACCCTGAGAGTTTTATTTGAAATATTTGATATTTCGATTAAGAGTCTCAGTATTTACTAGTATTGAATGATTTGTGAATCTTGAAACTAGCTATACTTTTGCCTGCCGGGCGTGATCTGGAGCAATTAGGCATGAGACTATTCGTACACCTTGCGGAGAATTATCTTTAGTGTTCGAATGAAATATCTACAAAGAATTTCACTCGCGCTACTGCTGTTATGAGTAGGAATCTTGACCGCTATGGAGAGTTTATATGTCTTGTATGTCTTATCTTATATGATAGAGGGAGCTCACGTGAATATTTCACTGGGAAAAATTCCAGTCAATTTGGTATAGGAGCTATGTTCGTTTTGAAAGTCATCGATTCTTGATTGATAGATTGAATATGGACTGATGATTCATAATAATGATGAAACAATTGTGTCCTATTATTTATCATTCAACAAGATCGATCAATTTTTCGAAACGCTCTTACTATTCACTCTCGAAAGTGATGGGTTCCTTCTCGTTGACAACATTTGTGTAGTCAGCTCCCTGAGAATTTAATTTGAAATATTTCAATATTTCGATTAGACTCAGTATTTACTATTTAATATATATATTTCGTACTACAAGGTACTCATCAGTTGCGCCAACAAACGAAAGGCATCGTGTTTGAGTATCCAAAATCCTCTTATGAATCAAAAGACAGAAGTACATAGGAATGCATTATGTATATTATATATATTCACACATCCTTAGTAATCAAAGTACTACTAATTTTACAACAACTTTTTTGTGACAATTTCATCCAATTTGATGAATTAATGCCAACTATGTTGCGCTAGTAGAAACGCTCGGTTATCCTTATCTAAAGGTTGTCACTAAGGGCCTACTAATAATGTTCTTTCGAATAATTCGTAAACGAATCATGGAAAGAAAGTTAAAGTAACTTTTAATATTAAATATTTGCAACTGCGATGTTATAAGCACGATAAGTATATTAATTCATTTTGGTGTATTTGTGTAGTCTATATCCTCACATATATGTATATATAAAGAAAGCTATTTACAGTGTCGTATAGAGATACCACTCTTCCACTTTTTATCGTTCTATCTTATTTTCTCAGATATTTCTGACTTCACCGACCCTATAAATTATAAAAAGATAAACTGAGATGTTCCCATATTTGGCGACATTATCTGTTTTATCATTTCGAATCAGCATTCGAAATTGGGATGAATTTCAACAAAACACCCGACAAGTTCATAAATCTGTAAGAGCTACGGCCCAAACGGGCCGAATGTCAGCTGACTAGTGCCTAAAAGTAAAAGAAGATATATGGGAAATCTATGTGTTGTACGGAAACTAACAAATCTTTGACCGTAGGTACTCAGTTACCTGAGATTGAGATGTTGTGGGACTACTATGGACAGAAACAATGGAGTAAAAAAATTAATCCTGACTTATTTCTATCCGAATATAAAAGTTTTCAAATTCATACATTCAACAAGATTAGTATGGAATGATTAAAACACGTGGCTAAATTGAACAAAAATTGATTAATATATTCATTATATTTCGGGCTACTAAGCCATTATCAAGAGTTCAATACAAAGTTGTACTTAACACTTGATAATGTGTTTGTATCCTGAGTCATATGTTGAGTGTCTAGAACAATTCTGTAGCATTTCGGCAAGTGTTTTGTACTGTTTTTTCTAGGCTTTACACCTACTATAGATCAAGGATATCATTGGCATTAATGAATAGGTTATCAATTGAACTGATTCAGTGTTGAATTTTGTTTAATTAAATCCATAACGCATTTCTGTACTCAGTAATTATATTAATGAATAAATATATAAAAGTTTGAGAACAGGATAAAGTATCGAATGAAGATAATGAGATGGAAACAATGTTACTATATATAAATATATATTGTATAAATTCGAATCTTAGGTTTTTTGGTTCAATTGAAACAAAATGATATTAGTTTATTTCAAAAATTACGTTTCGGTTATTATTTTAACCTTTATCAAACTGGTATACTGGTATATATATCATATGCTCGCTAAAACAAAATTAATATAAAAACAACGCTCACAAACATGATTTTAAATCTTACCACAATATAAATACTTCGGAACAAAAGTTCATAGGTGACAAAAAAACAACTATATTGACAATTATACTTAAATATTTAAAATTTTTTCAAAAAACAATTCACGTCCATCTATCAAAGCGTATTACAAATATATGACTGAACTCGGAAATTGATCACATCTGCAATATTACATACCCACATCAATGATACATCTTTATGTTTTGCCGCATGTTCTTATGCGGTTAAAATATTGTTGTAGATTTTACTAAGACCAGTTATGTGGGTTTTATCATTGATGGATTCTGGATTTTTCTTTATAAGTATGAATTATTTCCTGGATTTCGCGTTTTTTTTTATGTTTTTCAGTTTTTAAGATTTTTGTAGCCGAAAAATCAAACTTATGGTCTGCTGGTGTTTTGTGAGAGCAGTGGTATTTTTTTTATCGTACCTATGTCCATTTAGCCTATTTTTCAAGTATTGGCTAGTTTGTCCAATGTATACTCCTGTACAGTCTGCACATGGAATCTGGTATATTGTGTGCGTTCTTTTATCCATTGGAATATTACTTTTTAGTCTGCTGAAATTGTTTCGTAGCAGATTATACCCCTTATGGCACACTTCTATGTCATATTTTTTGAAAAGTTTGTCCAGATTTTCAGACAAGTACGGAATATATGGTATACATAGATGTTGGTTTTCCTTTTTGTCTTCAGGTATAGTAGTGTCAAAATTATCTTGGTTTCGTGTCGAATGTTTCTTTTTTCTTTGCTCAAAAATTGCATTGACTAGTTTTCTCGGATAAGAGTTACATATATACCTTCAATAATTATATATATATATATATATATATATATATATATATATATATATATATATATATATATATATATATATATATATATATATATATATATATATATATATATATATATATATATATATATATATATATATATATATATATATATATATATATATATATGTCACTCGAAATAGCGATTTTCACTCCTATAACACGAGGAGAGGAAGTGATGTTAGATCGTCTTCTTTTAGGCTGTCCAAATCCCGAAATGGTGCTAACTTTATGAGCTGGAAGTTCTTCAATAGACTGCCCGTGAGATGACACTATTTTTTATGTATTTGTTTATGTTAGTGTTTTTTTTTTCATGAACATCTGTGATATGCGATTTTCCCGTTCCTGAGAATATTATTCTATAGCTACATTGCTTGATATATTTTATATTCTGATTTATTGACGTGAGTAAGACATTTAGATGTTCAACATTTTTTTTTATATCTGTATTCTTTTTACTGTTGTTCATCATACGTTTATAACATAAATAAACTTACTTACTTACTATGTATATACATTTATGTATTCATATATTTTTGTGGCTATAAAATGAAAAAAGAATGGCTTTTTGCGACAATTACACCTTGTCATTTGTTTAAATCTGGATATAATCACTGAAACGGATGAATTCAATTTTGAATCCGAGAAACCATTCAGCTATCACGAATTATTGAAAATTCAAAAATCAATTATTCCGCAGTCTAAAGCAAACTTTCTGTAGAATCAAACAAATTTGTCAGAAAATTATCATTAATATTCTTTAATATTAATATATATTTATAATATATTAATATTATTTTTTTTTTGAATTAAATTGTTTCTCAACATTAACCAACAAATTCGACAGTTACGACGAAAATAGACTCCTCCGTTTTCAACCTTCGTAGTCTTCGCAAGCTGACTGATGAAGACACTTCATAATTTTATCACCTACAGAATAAAAGGTTCAGTTTCAAAAAGTGTTTAGGTGGTTGATAGTTTATTTTTCAGGTACTGTGTCAGCCTGAAAATGACAATAAATAACTAGACATGTCTACAAGAGAGGCGATTATTGTGTTCTCGTAAGGGATTGAGTTGTTCTCCTGATAAACCACTCCTTGCAATACTATGCTCTATATATGTGGCAAAGATATTAGGAATATGACAGAAGGGATCAATAGAGACCTTTCTGCAATTAATGAATCGTTATGTGACAATAGCTTACCTCTGAATGTTGAAAAATTTAAGTTCATAGTTTTGGGTACAAGTAAAACCCTCAAAACCAATAAAACTGAGGATATAACAACAAAGATTAATGAACAAAAAATTAGAAGAGTAGAAACAGTAAAATAATTGGGCATTATGTTAGACGAAAAATTTAGTTTCAATGATCATGTTGATTTCATATCACCTAAAATTTCTAAAAAAATCAATTGTTTGAAGAGAATAGGAAGAAACCTGTCGACATGTGAAATAATTGTTGTTCAAATCAATAATAATGCCACATTTTTATTTATTTATTTATTTATTTAACATACACTGTTTTACAGGACAAGTCCTAATTACAAAACAGGAAATACAACATATACAAAAAACAAAATTGGTAGTACAAAAAATTCAATTTTGTTTCATTTTAAATGAAAGAGTTTGTGATATCAATCACAACTGATGGTATGAAATAAAATAATTATAGAAGTAAAAAAACTCAAATGCTGACCAAACTTATACATACATATAAATTTAAACACACAAATACATATACATGCACATATTAACACTTATACAAACATAATTATATGAGTAAAGAATTCTATTCGTGAATACATATAGATAATTGTTTTATCATAGATTATGTATATCAAGGAAACTTGCCTTAATATCTGTAACAGAACAGTTGAAAATATCCACCTTAGCTCCTAAAATATTACATTGTTCACACATCGTGTGCAATGGCGAAAATTTTAGAACATTCGTTCTAGCTGCTGGAAGGTAGAAAGTGAATGCGCTTCGGGAAGAAACTCTTGGGACAATAAAATTAAGCTTTTGCAATAATTCCTGACATTTCACCTTATTGTTGATTATTTTATGCAAGAATATTATTGCATGGCATTTCCTTCGCGTACTGAGTGTGTCCACATTATGTCGACTTGTAAGTTTTTCATGTTGTACGCCTATAGGTGGATATATTCCATCAATTCTGAAGCTCAAAAGTTTCAGGAACTTTCGTTGTATAGACTCTAGTTGATCAATGTGTAATTGATAACCAGGATTCCAGACTGTTGATCCGTATTCGAGTTTAGATCTTACGAAAGCACAATACAATGTTTTCAGAGTTGATATATTGCTAAATTCCTTTCCAACACGAACAATGAAACCATATACTCTACAGGCAGCGGTTACTGTAGCATTGATATGTGGCACGAAAGTTAGTTGAGAATCAAAGGTAACGCCAAGGTCAATAAATGTATTGGGTCTTTCCAAAATATTATCACCAATTTCATACTTGAAATTAATCGAATTATATTTTGTGGAGAACGACATTACATGACATTTGGAGATGTTCAGGTTTAATTTGTTGAAATCACACCAATTTACAACGTTACACAAGTTTCTTGCAATGCGTTCACAGTCACCGATGCTGGAAACATAATGAAAAATCTTAAAGTCATCTGCGAACAATAAACCTTCAACATCAATGACATCGGTTATATCATTTATGAACATTGTAAAAAGCAGAGGACCAAGTATGGAACCTTGGGGCACTCCAGATGAAGCACAGTATTCAATTGATGTATACCCACGGCTAAAAACGCGTTGCTTTCTGCCTATCAAATACGATTCGAAAAGTTTGATGAGCGATGTCGAAAGCCCGAAAGTGCCTAGTTTATTCAATAGAATACCGTGGTCAAGCCTGTCAAACGCTTTAGAGAAGTCCATGTATATCACATCAGTCTGTTTGAGATTATCAATACCTTCAGCAATGTACTGAGTAATACATGTCAGATTTGAAATTGTTGAACGACCTTTCATAAAACCATGTTGGAGTGATGAAATCATGGGATTAACATGATGCGAAATTTTTTCATGTAGAACACTTTCAAATACTTTGCAGAAATTACAAATGATCGAAATAGGCCTAAAATTACAAATATCTGATTTATCGCCTTTCTTAAATACTGGGCAAACTTTTGATTGTTTCCACAATGAAGGAATCATACACGATTTTATGCATATGTTGAACAACAACATAAGAGGACGTGCAAGAATATAGGCACAATCTTTTAAAATAAAGGCAGGGATATCGTCAGGGCCGGTTGTCTTTTTAGGTTTAACTTTTTTAAGAGCCACCAAAATTTCATTTTCATTGAATTCGGATATATTTAATAACTGAGCCGATGTGTTGTTTGTTGTTTCTCTATCGAACTGAGACGATGCTATGTACGATTTACTGAAATAATCTGCGAACCCATTCAATATTTCTTCCGGAGTATTTAGTAAATTATCATTGTAACTCATTACGTTAGAAACCGTTGTACCATATTTCACGTTATTGAAAAACGCCCAGAACTTATTTGGATTCTGATTTATATTTGATTCAAGAGATTTAACGTAATCACTGTGCAAACGAGAAATATCAGCTTTTATTTTGGCTCTTAGTCTGGAGAATTCAATATACGCTTCATGGTTGCCTGTTTTTCTAAATAGGATATGACATTTCGCTTTACAACGAATATCTCTAATAACCGAGGAATTGAACCACGGAGGATATCGATTTTTGTGTTTCTCACTAAGCATCGGCACACATTTATCAAATATACTGTATAACTTTCCATATAAATAGCTACACGCATCTTCAGCATTTACAGCTGTCTCCAGAAAATTCCAGTCAGCATTACATATCAGGTCATACATCATCGGATAGTTTGCTTTACGAAAGTTATAACATTGAAAGATATCTGGAAGTTTTTTGTTCTAACTAATTTTTTATTAATATTGCAGTGTACCTGAAGAGCTGGATGGTGTGAGTCTTCAGGCACACAAGGATCAAAAAATTCCACTACCTCACAATCACGGTTATAAAACACCAAATCAAGAATTTTATCGAAGTTGTTATGCACAAAATTGAATTGAGTGATGTTAAAAATATTAGCAAAATTATTCAGTAGGGAAGTATATTTGTTAAGGTTTTCATTGTTATTAACTAACGATTCAGCATAACCTGTTATGTTAAAATCCCCCAGAATAATAACTTTATGTTCGTACAGAAAGTCAAGTGACTGCATTGCATCAAACAGTTGTTCATAGACATTTAGAGTTGTGCTTGGAGGTATATACAAAATTAAAATGAAAAGATTTCCAGTTGACATCTTTAGTTTAATCAATAAAATATCTACTAGAGTAAAACTAGAGAAAACTGTAGGAAGCTTAATCTGAGACGCTAAGATCTCATGATAAACAGCCAAGAGCACACCTCCTCCGCGTGACAATTCAGTTTTCGAAAATTTTCTATCAGCTCTGAAAACATTATAATCTTCCGAGAAAAGTTCTCTACCCGAAAAGGACGAATCCAGCCAAGTTTCCGTTAGAGCTACTATGTCAAATTGATGCTGTACTATATTATTATGAAACTGTACTGTTTTTGTTCGAAGTCCACGCGTATTCTGATAATAGATATTAAGATTTTGAATATTGCTCCACATAGTTATTTGGTTTGACTAAAGAAAAAATTAAAAAATTACGAAAGTTACAGAATAGAGCCATGCAAACCATTTTAAAGTGCAATAGGTATACTCCTGTCAAAATTATGTTGAAATCTTTGGGACTCATGTCTGTAAAACGAAGAATACTCTTTGCTTCATATATATTCATATTTAAAATAAAAAATCAGTTGCTTCCATGTAATGTAATAAAAAATATTACATATGTCAGTGATGAGCAAGGGTGTAATACTAGAAATTCTGATAGTTTTTATATCGAAAGTTGTAAGCTCTCTAAATCCAAAAATAGCATATACTATGACGGATTTAAGGCTTTCAATAATTTACCAAATATATTGAAAACGTGTACTAGTGTTAAGATATTTAAGCGCGATCTTAGAAAGTATATTTTAAATAATGAGATAGGTTAATATAATTAAAAATTGACAGTTCGAAATATGTAGATTTTTGTATAGCTTCAGCTAAATGAATATATATTATATATATATATATATATATATATATATATATATATATATATATATATATATATATATATATATATATATAATTTAAATAAACATGCGCTCAATGTTTCACTATATATGATAGTTTTCGTTTTAACAAACTTCCCACATTCATAAAAATGAAATTTTGATCTCAGCATCCCTCGAATAAGTAGTAATATAATGCAAAAATAGTTCAAGATCGAAATAATTTTGCATTTGAGTATTAATTTTGTTCAAGTAACGGTCCAATCAATCACTAACTCCATATACAAAACCATCAATTAGCAGATAGAAATTTATAATGAAAATTTATAGAGATGTGTGAGCTAAGCTAGAGCTTGTATATAGGCTTCAATGCAACGATTCATATGAATTTTAATGAAGTCGTCATTAGGCTATAAATTTAATTTCAAATTCTGAAAAAACTATGATTAAATGAAAATTGAGTGGTAAAATTAATCCGATTAAGCTAAAAATTGGTTTAGCTGTTCTATTGATATATTTATTTTTATTCCCACTTTTTATTTGTGTTTCATCCTTCAGAATATTAATTATTAATCTTTCTTTAATTTTCAGTTTAATCCTATCAATTTCACCATTTCATTTTCATTTAATCATCGTTTTTTCAGAATTTGAAATTAAATTTATAGTTTTCAACCGTAGGAGTTGTTGCAGATGTCTACACATTTTGAGGGGTTACTTTTTGTTGATTTCTATTGGAAAAATCGTGCTCTTCTTCAGGAAGCATCCCACCGACATTCGCAAACTTCGCCATCCCGTCCTCAACAACCAAAATAATAACCTATTATAGATGTGAAAAAATTACTATTACGACCTGTTTGTAACCGGATTTCTCCTATTATCTGCTAATAAATTTTAACTGCCCATTACACTCTATCTTATTCAGTTAGAGCTTCTTATTTCAAAGCTTCCTCTAATTCTTTCTCGAAAAACACACATCGCAATGTCGAAATAGATACTCCTAGTCGATAAGTATAATAATTATCTCATTCATCATCGGAAATTATTGGGAATCTCGCTGGATGATCTCTGTAATGATAATTCCTAGCCACCGTTCACAACCGAAACGTAAACATAGCGTCAGCTTTGCGCTCGCGTTTTAAGTACACCCATTTTCTGTTAACATGGCTGAGATAATTACGTGGTGGTCGTACTAATAACCGTCTTTGAAATTCTAAATGGTCCCTATTGAATTTCTTCTCTGGTGTAGGTGGTTGTAAGGGCATAATATACTGCGCATAACGACGGTTTTTATGGAAAGCATACTAATGAACATCGCATTGTTAATAGGATTCTCTTAAGAATAGTGTAAAGCTGAATATCTTGTCAAGTGCACGTTAAGGAATCTTTTATGGTTATGGAAGGACCAATTAACATGTTCCAGCATAACTCTAGTCTCATTAGCTACTGGTATAACTTTGCCTTTCATTAAACTGCAACTATTGCCTTAATATAGTTTTTCGACTATTTTTTTGATTTTATACAAACATAAATGTACAAACTTACAGTTTATCAGTATAGGATGAGTATATATAATTTGGATAGTATATGGATTCATCTGGTGCAAACTACAGTACTCTACCTATATCAAACGCAAGCACTTGAATTTGATTTACGCTTTTATTGTCATAACCTGACGCGTGACCATACTGGAATTAACGCCTGAAGAAATCGGTTATACCGACGAAACGCGTGACGTTATGACAATAAAAATGTGAATCAAATTCAGGTGTACTTAATGATGCTATATATATATATATAATATATTATTCGAACTATATCAACTATATATAATTCGAATTATGCTATAGTTGAATATAATTTGATGAGTTTGTCTATAATTTGATAATTGCTTAAGTATTAGATGTGTTTAACAGGTGCTGCTTTCCTGTTTCAATAAATTCAGTAATTAGTCAACATCGTACTGAATTCCAAAAGCAAACAAAAAGTTCGTAAGATGGAACATATTGATCAAGTATGTAAAATATAAAGAAATCTGAAGTATTTTCTACCCACTTTGTTGAGTATGCGGCCATCAACTCTTCAAAATGTGTTGTTTGTTATTACTTGAGCCAGTTTCCATTTTCTGTTGTTTTTGTGCTATAGAGGAGGAAACAATGAACAAATACCATACAAGTTTAGCTCCCTACCCAACATAAACTATTTAACAGAAAAACTAATAAAAGAACTACAACATTATAAAGTAAAGATTGCAAGAAGAAACTATAAAAATATATCAAGAATTTACAGTAAATTGAAAGAAAAAATGGAAATATAAGAACGATCAAATGTGATCTATAAAATTCTATGCAAGGATTGTAACAAAGAATATGTAGGCCAGACTTCACAACTATTAAAAAATCGAATAAAGGGACATCAGAGTGACATTATTCATCATCCAGAACGGTGTGCACTGGCAGAACACTCTGATAAAGCGGACCATTGTATGAACTTTGAAAACACAAAAATTTTACAAACATCACAAAATAATATAAAAAGAAATTTTCTTGAGATGTTTTATATCAACAACTTAACACATCCGATAAATACAAAGTCAGATACTGATAAACTCAGCAGAATTTATGCTTACTTGATTACAGAAAACTGGAGAAGAACAACCAACAAAAAAGAAGAGTGAAGTAAAAGTAGGGTTAAACGTTTGACGTAATTGTTTGAAACCGTGGTAATGATAACTAGTAATGATAATTGGTATTGTGTATGAAAACTTATCTAAAACAACAATCGTTTATAAACTAAAAAATTATATTTAAATATTGTGTATATGATTTTGCTATATATAGTGATACGGGAATTAAAAGTTCGCTGTAGATTTGGCCACATATCTCAACTCGACTTATGTAGATAGATTGTCAGTTCTGGAATTTAGGTTGTGATTGTACGATGCTTTTATTTGTAGATTGCCAAGAGGATGAAATGAATAAATTCGAAAGCTTGGCTTCATAAAAAAGAGTTTTCATGGGACCTTTTTGATCACCCCTTGTAGTTTCTCATTTTGAGATAATATTCTCAAGACGTTAGGTTATTTGATTTCACTCTTTTTTTCCTTTGTTCCACCAGTTTTCCCTTCCCAACTTCTATCTTTAAATCCTCTTTCATTCCCTTCAGCCCAGTTTCCCAACCTTTTTGTGACCCTATTCAAAAATTCTTATCTCCCTCGAAAAGTGTGAAAAAGTTAATAATGATGATTGAGAAGATCGAAAAGGGTAAACTAGTAACAAGTCCATTTTCGAATTGCCCGCCTCAACAATCAGATTGTCCCCTTGTGGGGCCAGAGATCCACGTTTGGGAAACACTGTTTTACTTGTGTTGTCCTGGATCGGGTCTAAGGGCCGTCGTCGGTTGGAATTTCTTCCTAACGTTTCGCCAGCATTTCTGATTCTGGAAGTAGACTTTATTGGAATTGGGATTGAAAGTAGGATAGACCAGTCTACTTCCAGAATCAGAAATGGAACGACCTCTGAAGAAGCTCGACACTCGTGCTAGCGAAACAATATATCTTTCTCCTGGTATATCTTTCTTTCATCGTTCTAGGAATTGTTGAATTCAAAAGTTTTTTTGGGGTTTAATTTTATATTTTCATTGCATGAGTAGGAGTTTATTTGTCTGATAGTCGTTTTTCCTCAAATTGTAAATGAGATTAATAAGATGCCAAAAAAGGCAATGAACAAAGAATAAGCTTATGGTACCTACAAATCGAAATTTTGTTGTATGGTTTGTGTGTTTCCTGATTGCCCCCTGTACTTATTGGGCTAGTGTGACATCACCTCCTGTCAAGGTATATCGACGACAGTCCCGCCGTCGGTTTCAAATACGTACCCTATCGGTTATCACTTAGGTGCGCGACAGTCGTAAGGGCAGCCTCATCCATCTTCCTTTTTGTTTTCGATAAACTGTCAATTCCATGTTTTCGCCTCTCCTGGCGCGATATACTCATCTGCGTCCCTAATACACTGACGCGAGTATTCGAGCGCACCTTATGTCGAAACGATGTTAGATTTCGAAAGTTATGCGATGTCACACTTGTTTGTGAGAATGTCCCGACGAGATAAACAAGTCGCGGGCTAAATCGGCCGTAGAAAATATCTCATTTCGAGTTTTACGATGCACTCGGACGTACAGTGTCAACGGGATTCTTTAACGCTTATTCCACTGGAAAAAGGAATATTTATTTATTGATGAATGTAGATTGTTCGATTAGAAAATAACCTATGGAGAGAAATTTATTAACTAACCAACCAAGGATTTTTTTTTGATGTAGGTAATGTAGTAGGTAATTTAAACACTTGTTAGGATTTCACTAAAAAATATATACTTACTGGAAAATATTTTGAGCTAGTGTTGACTACGGTAATTATGAATAATTCAAGAAAGAAAACTTTTTACTTATTTTTATAACAGCGTAAATGTTTTAGTTTTGGAAGGTCCTCTTTTGAATAAGGAATGGAAAATATACCGGAGTTTTTATGTCTACATAGTGATTTTCCAAAAAGTGAAAGAATATTTCGCTCTTATCCTCACTTTGGAATTTTTTTCCCCAGTAAAAATTATACCTACCTACTTCTCTGAGCTCAAAACAGCTTTAGTCCAGGGGTGACAAAGATGCCGTCCGTTGGGAATTATCACATATGACAGGAAAAGCTCGGTCAAATTGACCATTATGGTACCTTTTATATATATATATATATATATATATATATATATATAGTGTCAAGATTCACAGGTCATTCAATACTAGTAAATACTGAGACTCACAATCTAAATATCGAAATATTTCAAATAAAACTCTCAGGGAGCTGTCTACGCAAATGTCTTCGAGACCTATGTTCTTTCAAAAGAACATAGGTCCTATACAAAATTGAGGGGAATGTTTCTTAGTGAAATATTCACGTAGGCTCCCTCTATCGGAGAAAAGAAGTATAAACTCTCCCTACCGTTCAAGATTCCCACTCATAACAACAGTAGCGCGAGTGAAAGGCTTTATAGATATTTCATTCGAACACTACAGAAAATTGTCCGCAATGTGTACGAATAATCCAATGCCTAATCGCTCCAGATCACGCCCAGGCGGGCGAAAGTATAGCTAGTTTCAAGATTCACAGGTCATTCAATACTACTTAATACTGAGACTCTTAATATATCGAAATATTTCAAATAAAACTTTCAGGGAGCTGTCTACACAAATGTTGTCAACGAGAACGAACCCATCACTTTCGAGAGTGAATATTAGAGCGTTTCGAAAAATTCATCGATCTTGTTGAATGATAATAGGATACAATTGTTTCATCATTATTATGAATCATCAGTCCATATTGAATCTATCAAAGAATCGATGACCTTCAAAACGAACGTAGGTCATATACCAAATTGAGGGGAATTTTTCTTAGTGAAATATTCACGTGAGCTCCCTCTTTCGGAGAAAAGACTTAAAAACTCTAAAACTTGAGGATGATTTAAATAGAGAATCAGACATTGACGGTATTGATTCATTTAATGAAATCATTGCATTGAAATTGCATTTGGGCGAAAACCAGTATAATGATCCTCAAACTCTATTTCAATATCTTTTTAGCAATGACTTAATTTCAAATTTCCGAACACAGCAATAGCGCTAAGAATATTACTTACACTACCGGTTTCAGTTGCATCTGGTGAAAGATCTTTTTCAAAATTAAAAATTATAAAAAACTATTTAAGATCAATAATGCTCCAGCATAGACTAAGTGTTTTAGCAATAATTTCAATTGAACATAAAATTTTAGAGAGTTTGGACACAAGAAAAATGATAGAAGATTTCGCAAATTTAAAAGCAAGAAAAGTACATTTTTTGTAGATAAATAGAAATAGAAAACGTAAGTTTAAAACTTTTCAGATTAGTAAACAAAAATAACAAGTCAATTAAATTAAATGAGAGGTAATAATAAAAACTTTTCCAAAAAACACTGACTGAACAATTCTTCATTCGACTAGTTTCGCCTTTTACAGCATTATCAAGAATGAATACATATTACAAAGATAACCTATAAATATTTTGCAAAATATTTATAGGTTGTCTTTGTAATATGTATTCATTCTTGATAATGCTGTAAAAGGCGAAACTAGTGGAATAAAGAATTGTTCAGTCAGTGATTTTTAGACAAGTTTTTATTATTATATAACAGAAGTATCAAAGAAGAGAAAAACGACAACAGCGGTAGGCATTGTAACATTGTTCTCTCACGTGATTTTTCGAAATTTAACCAATTTATCACTTTGTACCCAGTAATTTTGGGCGTTCTTGTCATAATAACTGAATCGTGTACCTAGAACAATGAATGTCTATCGAAATAAGAATCGAATTGACATCCCTTACAGAGTGACACGTGACCTATTCAAACCCTGATTTCCCTGCGATACCCTGAAAACGGGTTGTATTCAACTTTGATTACAGAATAAATTGTGGGCCATTAAATCATTTTAATACCTAACCAGTATTACCTTTTACTATTTTACTAATTTACAATTATTTTATTTGGCAATAATTTCTGAGAAATAGGTACAGGTCAGTCCAAAATAGAAATTTTTAAGGTTCAGATTTCAAGGAGGGTGAAAAGATATTGCAAAAGTTAATATCCTTCATGTCATATTGGAACGGAAATAATAGGTTAAATATTAAATTCAGATGTGTTGAGTTAAATTTACGGAGTTCCGGACGACGTATCCTATAAATCCAAAATCCAATATTCAGGCACTATTTAACTCCATGTAAAACTAAAAAATTAATCTTTCAACATTTTCGTTAGTTTCTTATTGAGCCATTTTATTTGTTAGGATTTCTGTTTTCAAAAAATTGATTCTCAATTAAGTTATTCCGGAAGGATATTTGAGGTGGTAGATGTTTACCGAATTTCATGACATTCTGCTGAAAATGCCATAACGTGGCATGAAATGCTATTTTTTCTCATATATTCAATAAATTTCAATAAGTTTCAACATTAGGCACTTTAGGATTTCTCCAAAACGTGTGAGAATCGCGGTGGCCTGACAACTTCCTTCATAGGTTGTTTGTATTTTTCAGTTTTCTTGGGTTTCCATCTCCAGATTCGTGCAACTTGAACATGGCTACGCCGTTCTGAGGAGAGCCAATGAACTTGAAACACGTGCCAACGGCTGCTAACAATTGCGAGATATGCCGACAATGTTCACTTTCGTTTAAATTTTCTTTCGCATCAAACTTTATTTATATATTGGTCAACTTCTTGGCTTAGAGCATCCTTGAAGGATCAATAGTCACCTCACGGGCGAAGTGGTTTTCCAAATTTCTCAATCCGGAGAGTACAAACGCGGTAGCCTGAAATGTGGCGACTTCCTTCAGAGGTTGTCCGTATTTCTTAGTTTTCTTCCATCTCCAGGTTCGTACAATTTTAACCAACAATAAGCTCGAAACACGTGTCAACAGCTGCTACCAATTGCGGGATATGCCGACAATGTTCACTATCGTTCGAATTTTCTTCCGCATCAACCATTAAATATTATATATATATATATATATATATATATATATATATATATATATATATATATATATATATATATATATATATATATATATATATATTTTTTCTTCGTTAGTTACTGAAGTATGTATGTGAGTATCAGGGTGGCCCAAACACCCTAATTGTGACAAACACAGTTGTGAGCCTACCGGTGCGATAGTTTTTATCTTGTCCAAAGATGGATATCACTCCGCTTAATGCTTAATGAACACACATCAAAGACTGTAAGAGATATAGCTGAAGCTGTTGGTTTGGGAAAGTTCAGCGTTTCGAGAATTTTAAAAACATTCGAAGAAAGTGTCTCCAAAAAGGAAAAGAAACTGTGGCAGCAAACGCAAAACTACTCCAAGAACAGAAAAATTTTTGATAAGAAATAGCAAAATTAATCCGAGAAAGACAAGCACAGATCTTCGAAGAGATTCAATGGTTTCTGGTGTGGAGGTGAGCACCTCAACTGTGCGAAAACGACTGCTGGAGGTTGGCAAGAAGACCAAGAAGAAAGCAACTCAGAAAATGAAGAAATGTTTGTCATGGGACAAAAAGTACCGTGCGTGGACTGTGGACGACTAGAAGAAGGTGGTTTTTAGTGATGAGACACATTTGTTTGTTCGAGGGTACAATTCAAGTGTTGTTAGACGAAGTGATGGGGAAACTTTGCGGCCTGATCACATCCAGCAAACAGTAAAACATTCTTCGAATTGAATGTTTTGGGGTTTTTTCACAACCAATCGTACTGGACAGCTCCTATAAAAGAGATGATGAATTCAGGGAAATATATGGAAATATTGCGCACCAGGATTGTCACATTCATGGAAACGTTTGATGGAACATTTCAGCACGACCTGGCTCCCTGCCACAATTCCAAAGAAGTGCAGGTCTTTAGGCGTGAGAATGAAATAAATGTATTCGATTGACCGGAAAATTCACCTGAACTCATTTCCATTGAGATTTTATGAAATATTTCAAAGAAACAACTGGCAAAAAAGTGCAATTCAGGTGTGGTTTCATGATGAGGAATTGAGAAGTGTCTGCGCTACTCTAGTGGAATCGATGCCCAGACGAGCTCAAGAAGTTATTTCTGCGAAAGGAGGACCTACTTCATATTAATATGAAGAATTTATGCTATCTTGTATGTATTTACTTCATTAAAAGTTAAGATTTTACGAAAACATTGTTTTAATCCTTTGTCCCAATCAATTCGAACAGCATAGTATATATATATATATATATATATATATATATATATATATATATATATATATATATATATATATATATATATATATATATATATATATATATATATATATCATCGTGTTTAGAACTCAATTTAAATCACTGTTCACAAAATTAGGTTATATGCAGTTACTAATGATGAATTTGTAATATAACTTGTTTGGTTGGTTGGTTCAGATTTTCAAGAGAATCTTAAAGATCAGTGGAGATGATGCCTTTGGATATGTCCAATTAAAAAGAGACCTGTGGAGGTCTCTTTTTAATTGGACATATTAAAAATGGACATATTGGACATAAGAAAGAGGTTTGTGGGTCCATAAATGTCGGAGAAGTCCTGAACACAAAGTTCGCTCTAGGTCATACTCAGTCACTGTTATCGTTGACGAAATAAATTGTGCTGTTGTCAGCTCATAATGACAATATCTGCAAAATATAATATTTTTTATTATATTTCTGTGTTCCTTACAAAAATATAATAAAATATAGTTTTTCATGATAAACAAGAATTAATCTTCAAAATATTGCCGAAAAATTGTCAAGATCACCCAATTCTCTTAGGCTTATAACACTCTGTAAACCTTGCAAATAATACCTCTCAATATTAGGCACCAGGGAATTTTTCAAACCGTATAAGCGTACTCTAATGCTGAGCACATGCCACAAAGAAGATGCATCGTGTGTGATTGACTTTATCTGTAATAGACTTCTAAACAATAAGCTTTTCATTTCCTGAATATGTTATTTGAACGTTTATTTGGGACTTTGATGTACAATAAGATATTATTCATGATAGTGACATTCTAGAATTCGTTTTTCAATATTTTGCATAATGAGCATGATGATCATCTTAAACACATTTGCTAAATTCAATGGTAAGTATAGCACAATTAACATTCTATTGGCATTTCATCGGAAAATTCCAATAGATCACATCAATTTCTCCTTTGTTTCTGTTAGGTTTCTTTTAATTCTCTTAGTCCGATAACACTGTGTCTTGGAGAAAAAACCTTTCAATATCAGACACCCGGGGATTTTTTAAAACGTCTAAGTATGCTCTTATACTGAAAACATGCCACATAGAGACGCATCGTGTGTGAATGACTTTATCTGTAAAACACTTCTAAACGATGACCTTTTCAATTTCTGAATATGTTCTTTGAATTTTTATTTAGGACTCTAATGGACAATGAGATATTATTCATAATACCTAGAGACATTCTGGAATTCGTTTTCCAATATTTTGGATAAAGATTAGGTACCTATAGAGAAGACAATTGGAAAATTGAATAATATTGCACAATGAACATTCAATTAGTATTTCATGGGGAAAAAACGACGATGCATGTCGAAAAATTCAATAAATATTTCGCGTTCACCTGAAGATATTTGAAATTTCATCGGCACGAGCCTTAATTAGCGCTGCAAATTGATGGGAAACCAGAACGAAATCGCGCAGTAAAAACAAACTGTGTCACTGGCTTTCGTATATTCTGCCCCGAATAGATTCTACTCGTAGACGATTTGTTAAAAAAAACAGGTGTTAAATGACGTCCATTTCCCGACAAAATCGCTTTCCAATTTGCATTCTCGATTCATGCGGCAATAATGGATAATGGCGATTTAATTAAAATTGCCAGCGTTAACAACGAATTTAATGTTATTCTCTTTCTACATATAGCGGGCGGCTAAATTTCCTAATTCACTATCATCGGTAATGGCAAGCGGAGAAGAATGGAAATGTAATGAAGTTAAATGTGTTTGACGTGCCGCTATTTGCTTCTGTTTCCTGCTCGGCTCCGCTTTAATGAGCGTGGATAATTTTTGACAGATACGCCCGGTAGTTACTTCAAGAGCTTCATTGCATATTGTTCACTCAGTTCTAAAACACATTTACTTAACTGGCAGGAAATTCTAGAATTCCCTCCAGCCAGATAAGTGTTCTATTGATTGAGTTATCTAAACTTTGATAATTTTGGTCCTAGAGTGTAAGAATTTATGTGTGTGCTATGGAGCTAGGAACATGTAATGGGTGTTTTTTTTAGAGGTATAGAACTTTAAGTCGGCATTACTGTTGAAGATGACTACCGATTCAATAGCTGAGAAGTGATTTATTCTCAGTTTGGTTTGGCAATTCATCAAACGATCATCAAGCAAGGCGTAGATTCGTCGAATGATCCCAAAACGAGATTAACGTTGTTCCCGATTTTCATAAGCGAATTTTGTTTAACGATGAAGCGCTCTTCTGGTTGCATGGCTACGTCAACAAACAAAACTGCCGCATTTGGAGTGAAGATAATCCTCAAGTGTATGTCAAAACACCGTTACATCCAGAAAAACTGACTGTTCGGTGCGCTTTATGGGCTGGTGGAATCATTGGTCCGTACTGTTTCAAAAACGATGATGGCCAGAAGGTTACAGTCAATGGTGATCGGTATAAAGCCATGATTACTAACTTTTTCATTCCTCAATTGAACAACCATAAAGTCCAGGAGCAGTGGTTTCAACAAGACGGCGCAACATGTCACACAGCTCGTGCCACAATCGATTTATTGAAAGACACGTTTGGTGACCGCCTAATTTCACGTTTTGGACCTGTGAATTGGCCTCCAAGATCTTGTGATTTAACACCGCTAGACTACTTTCTGTGGGGCTATGTGAAGTCATTGGTCTATGCGGATAAGCCACAAACGCTTGACCATTTGGAAGACAATATTCGCCGTGTTATTGCCGATATACGGCCACAAATGTTGTAAAAAGTCATCGAAAATTTGATGTCCAGATTGGACTACATCCGAGCCAGCCGTGGCGGTCATATGCCAGAAATCATATTCAAAATGTAATGCCACAAGATTATTTTTCGAATAAAAAAAATTCTTGTCAGTCGAATAATCCATCGTTGTTTTATTGCAATATAAAGTTCTATACATCTAAAAAAAAAACCTTTACATTTCTATGTGTGCTATGCAGCTAGGAACATTTACTATTCCATTCCTATTTTTTCGAAACATTCTTTAAATAAATTTCATTCGACGACATTATTCAGAAGAACATTAGGTAATAATCATTTTTTTTTTATATTTCAGAAATTTTCCCAAAGGATTACTTTAGAATTCGTGTTTGCTGCTCTAAAAGACTACCCCAAAGTACTTATGAAAACATTACAACTTTGAAGCTTCTTTAAATGAATTAATTCGTGAACCTTCTTTAAGTGGACCAATACCTGAAAGTTGCAACGACATTGGTCTTGACTTAGTCGGGTTGATCCCTGTTTTCAGTCCAGTTGCTTTTATTTGGTTAGTTGAGGCAATACTTACGTAAGCCAGTGTAGTTCTGGTCTATGTTTGAGAGCTGTGAGCAGAAGGGTTCAACCAGTCCACTGAGGTCCACAAAGAGTGTAGTTATTTTGACCTCTTGCTGAATCTCGGATAAGAACAAAAATAAATCCTTTAAAATTTAAAATCATTATGAGATTTGGAAAAGTAGTAGAGAAGATTTTTAAAGGTAAAACAAATGAAATTTTATGTAAAATCTTTTGTTTAGATAAGAACTTCATGAACAACATAAGTATGAAATAGTCAATGCTCATAAAAGAAAAAGTGTAATGTAACCAAAATTTATTGAGCACCAATTTGTTTCATATCAAACCAAGACGAAAAATCAAAAAAATTGATCAATTTAATACATATTTCATCTTCAATAGGAAACAATACTTTTGTTCTAAAAAAGCGTAATCCCTAAATTTATAGGATGAACAGTGATGATTATTTCAAAAGTCATTGTTATAATTTGTATACAGTTAGAAACAATTACTCTTTTCTCAAATCTCAACTTTTTATTTCGTTGATAAATGTTGCGGATAAGTAGGTATATATATTCTGCAAGGCGGTTGCGAATTTATAACGATTACCTAATGGTTATTTTCCTGAAATTTAACCTATCTTTTAATATAAAAATGAATTGCAAAATGTGTTGTGATAACACAACAACGCCTGGACCAATTTTGTCAATTCTTTTTTTTAAAAGTTCGTTGAAGTTGAAGAAAAATTATTTGAAGTCGAATTATTGCCCATTTCTGTTTGCCATACAAAAGTTTTTTTAATAAAATGTAGAGTTACCGGCTGGACCGATTTAACAATTTTTTTTTGTTGTGTTTGTTATTGTCAGCAAAAAAATTGAAAAATTGTGTGTAAAATTAGAAAATTTGAGAATACTTTATTAATAATATATGTAAGAAATAATTATTAATTCTCAAATAAGATTATGAACTAACCTAACACATCTCGGTTAGTTCAGAGCTATCACGACTAATATTAAAACTTCAATTTAATATAAAATTTTGGTAAGTTTGAATAGACTAACATACACGTTACTAACATATCACGTGGTATATTTGATTATCAAGAAGAATACATAGTTTTCTCTAATTTATAGATGAAATTTCGTTTTAGAAGTGATAGCTATCATATGTAAAAACTTAATCGCAGAACTCGCAATGCAGCAAGTAAAAGATATAAAAGAGCAAGTCAAAGTGGCGAGCAACGCGAAGCTCGGAATGAAGTTGAACGGAATCGATAGAATCGAAATTAACAAAATGAACAGGTTGCGTTTAACACCTATCGATCTGCATTCAATTATAATAGTTGTTGAAATAGATTACAGTTCACAGTAAATTGTTGCTATTGGACCAATGAACGATGTACGTCAATATTGCAAGGCAAAGTTTAATTGTTGCCAATGATGCGACAAAATATTGCGCGAAGAGTCAATTCAAACAGACGCTATTGGTGCAGCCACCAGAGCCACTATATTCGTTGGTTTCCGGGAATGGACTAAATGCTGAACATTGACTTATATCTAGCAAATATCTCATATTATTATTGATGAGATATATGAGACAAGTACTTGCTACGAAATTAGGAACATGTCGTTCAACAATAGAAGACAGGTTAATCACTTCACTTTCGATACATCAAATGTGTTAATATAGGAATTTTTTGATAATTCGACTAATTTGAAATAACATGAAGTATTGCAGTCCCTTCGTAAGTGAGTAAGTCCCTGGATCTACACTGTATAAATATTTAGTTTATTTTTATTTAATTTATTTAACATACCATATTAAAAACAAGACAGTGTAGCACATATCTTTGCGGCTTTTGGAAAAATATTTAGAGAAAAATCAATGGGTGTACAAAGCTCGACGGGTCAGCTAGTATTATAATAATGGTACTTCTAATGCCACATATAATTCAAAAGCTGTGCTAAGCTGAAAGTTGGATCAACAGTTAAACGCTGATTCCAAACCGAGCAAGATTACGGTGGGGATCGAACCACCATTAAGTTGAAACTGTATATGGTCACTATATCGCTCGACCACTCGAACTACGTAAATGTAGAAAAAATGTTTACCCTGATAAAAAAGAAACAGTAGAGCATTAAAAAAAATGTGTGTATCACATGCATTCCATAATTAAAATAATTTCTTATATATAATCAATTTCATGGATATTACAACACGTGTTTGTAGATATGCTTCTGTCAGAGTGAACGGAAACAAAACCGTCTTTCTTATCGCACTTCAAGCCTTTTAGTATTGCATAGTTCATAGCCGATTGCGAGACAAATAAGCCGTGTATCCATCTTCAGGTTTAATTATCGCTATAGCGCATCGTCACAGCCACCTACACCATCAGCTGCAATCAACTGACTCTACTTCCTGGATGTCATCTTTTGACAGCTGAGACTTGGTGTGAAGAACGTTACAAAGAAAAATGATAGTGGGTGTTCTCACATGACCGTAGTTGTTATTACAACTACTTTCAGTTCATTCATAATGAAATATGGCACATTAAAAACTTGTAATAAACTAGATAATAAAAGAGGACAATATTTTTTTATGACTTTGTGTAAAAAAATTAACAATTATTTATCGTCCTTTAATTTCATTAAAATTCGGTATGTAAGTAGGTTTTTTGAAAACTCCACAAAATTATTAATTTTTCTGAAGTCATTGGCAATATAGTTGCAAAATTTATTTAGTAGCAAAAGTATGGAAATACGTTATTTTCAAAAAATAATGAGCAAACAACTATAAAATGATTTATTCTCAGTTTGGTTTGGCAATTCATCATGAATAGACTCGCGCCTGAACAACGCTTGCAAATAGTGCAATGTTTTTTCAAAAATAATGATTCTGTGCGGAATACGTATCGCGTACTACGTCCATTTTATGGTCGACAAATTCGTCCATCAGAGCAGTTTATTCGATTATTAATTCGAACGTTTTCGCACCACGTTTACTCTTATTGAGAACTCGCATCCCCAGAGACGCCGTACGGTGCGTACAGAAGAAGCTATTGCTACTGTAGAGCGTAGCATTGAGGAAGACCCGAATGAGTCCATCCGCCATCGAGCACAGGAATTGGATCTGTGTCCAACCATTTTATGGATTTTGCGAAAGGATCTTGGTTTGCGTGCTTACAAAATCCAGTTCGTGCGAGAATTGAAGCGAAACGATCATCAAGCAAGGCGTAGATTCGTTGAATGGGCCCAAAACGAGATTGCCGTTGTTCCCGATTTTCATAAGCGAATTTTGTTTAGCGATAAAGCGCACTTCTGGTTGGATGGCTACGTCAACAAACAAAACTGCCGCATTTGGAGTGAAGATAATCCTCAAGTGTATGTCAAAACACCGTTACATCCAGAAAAACTGACATATATATATATATATATATATATATATATATATATATATATATATATATATATATATATATATATATATATACATCAATAAGTTCAGACCTATACTGAAGAGTTTTTGCTTATATCTAGACTTTTCCCAGTATAGGATCCAATTTGTTCTTCTGTTGATTTGAGCTCATACATATTTATATTTTTAAATAATTGTATTTTATAATAAAACTCGAGTGAAAACAGCTTTTCATTCTCTATTACATCAATAAATTTACTTACTCAAAACTGAATTCTATATTTGAACAGTTTCCTCATTTGAATAATCCTCAGTATATGAGAATTGTGTGGAACGTTTAGGAGGTAAGAAATTTAGGGAAATTTGTGTATATAGTAGAAGCGGTACATCAGTAAAACATTTAATCCCCAAACACATATGCAGAGGTAGAAATAGCTTTGCTGACAAGCCCATTGAAATTACACTCGTTTACGATGTTATTTTCCGCCGTTGTAAATCCATTTACCACCCTTTCGTCTAATCCCGACTAATTTCTGACCACAACTGGATGTCCGGCATGCCTAATAATAAGAGATTTAACAAATGATCGGTTTTGCAGCAACCCCATAAGGTTGTAGGGCAGGTGGGCGTCAAAGACCACTGGTCAAGGGTTTTTGTGTGAGACACGCGACTAATCCAAAATGGACGGCCGTGGGATTTGCGGAAATTTAGATAGATGCCGCCTGCATATTCACTGTTATTGTCTGTTTATTACAACCCAGAATGTTTGGATGACCACAACGAGGATGACTGCATAGCTGTACTGTACTGTTTTTCTTTGTGTTAATTAGATAGGGTAAAGTAACTCGATTTAGTTATAATCACAATAAATGACTTTGAAAATGAATTTGAAAATGTGGTGAAAGTGTTATTGCTTGGACCATTATGTAAATATCAATACATACATACTAAGATTGTATCTCTTTAAACATTTTCGAAATTTATTTGAGACTTTTGAAACAAACTGCCATAATCTTTTTAGAGAAAAAATTAATTTTTGTGTCTCACCTGTAACGTCAATCGTACAACCTTGCCACTGAAAGAATAATTTTTACTCCAAATAAAACGATATAGTGCTTTTATATAACAAAAAAATAAGCAAGACAAAAAAACATTCAATTATAGAAAGAGTTCAATAATGTATTCAAACAAAACACGTTTCAAAAAAAAAACAAAATTTTCACAGCAAAACACGAAACACATGATTTCAACTAAACTTGAATATGAATTCACTTGGATTTATAATTGAGGAACTGTTCTGAAAAAAAAATTATATACCCACTTAATTCAAAAATCTGGTTTGAATGTTTAAGGCTGTTACTGGATGTACATCCATTTCGAAATTGAAATGGTGAAGAAAATATCTGTGCGGATAATAATAAAAGTGTGTAAATCTAGAAAACCAGATTGAATGAAGAATAATAATGAATTCTAATATGTAAACCAACAAAATACTACTACAGAATAAATTACCAAACAAATTTACCAATTATTGTCGTATAAACAATATCATAAAATACATCTGAATTTTCTTATGGAACTATTTCCTTGGTATAAAGTTTTCCACTGATAAGCTTAAATGTTTACTCTCGCCTTAAGTGGAGGTGATCACTAATTTCATCAATAGTTAGACTTTGTGAAGTTTCAATTATTTCATTGTGTTCTATAACAACAAACAATAAATAATATACAAATAATATAAATAATATAAAATATATATATATATATATATATATATATATATATATATATATATATATATATATATATATATATTAAATAAAAACTCTAGTGGTTTTATTATTCCCAATATGAAAATGATTAATTGTCAGAAGGTGCTTGTGTTAGCGCATTTGTGGATGCACATTATTATTATTCAAGGTATTAAATGGGATAAGGATTAATGCTGTATTGGTTAAATTTACTTCGAAAATTAGCCATTATTGTCGTAAAAAGTAAATAAAAAAAATGTTATTGTGGGATATCCATAAGGGAGACAATTACCATACCGGAGTTTTCTGTAACACCTTTTGAATGTGTACAATACTTAGTACATTATTTTGATTAATCTCGTAGGGTTCAGCATGTGTTTGGAATGTAAGCGGAAAAAATTTAGTTAATTACGGCATCACATTAGAAACCCCAAAAAAAACAGTATTCTTCCACTATTTAATGGATGTTATTATATATATATATTATATATATATATATATATATATATATATATATATATATATATATATATATATATAAACCTTCCTCTTCAATCACTCTATCTATTAACCGCATCAAAATCCGTTGCGTAGTTTTAAAGATTTAAGCATACATATGGATATAGGGACAAAAAAGCGACTTCGTTTTATAATATGTAGTGATTATCATTTAGTAATCCATCAATTGTTTTCACTAAATGATGTGAAAGGAAACAAATGAGATCAATTTGTAATGTTTTATATTTCATATGCAATCTTCTTAAAGTTCTTGAGACACATAAGACAATAATTCATTTGTTTAGACAATGAACAAAGCTTATTTTGTGCTATTGTCGAAAGGTACGAAAAACCTCACCGTATCCACTCAACCGATGTACCACCCTATCAGGTCTGATCTAAATCTGCATGCGTTCACGTTGCATCTCCAGAGAAACACTTCTTTTATTGAGTCATAAATATAAGGGTCCACTAGCCACTTATCGAGGCATCTTCGGGAAAAATTCTCACATAGATTGTTTATTGATTTCGCCCCTATAGCAGCCCAATAAATCTAGTCACGTACTGAAAAGTACACGAAGGGTATGCGACCCCAGGAACGTATTAAAATATATTTCAAGTACAGACAATACTCCAGATTTTGTTTTATGAAAAAAGTCCATTTTTATATATGTGGAAATAAATATATTATTCATTTATATATAATAAAATGATATCAATAATATCAAAAATATTTTTCTCATTTCAAATGAACGGAATTATACTATGATTGATCGACTCTAGCAAATTATTTCATTGAAAGAGAAGATAAGAGAGTGAGGAAAACCAGATATGAGTGTAGAATAATTAAATATAATTTTCTGTAAAAAAATACTAAAAAACTTTATCGGTTGTTTTTTAATTAAAATGATTGCCATTTGACTTGAACAGATCAATCAATATTTACATTCAAGAGCAACTTTGTCCTGATAATTATCTATCATTATGACACGTATAATTTGAAAGAAATGGTTTGGTTTTAATTTGAGAATGAGTGAAATGTATAGCCTTGTAAAAAAGACACTTAATTCTTATTCCGAAGGAAAGTGAAATATTGTCTGGATGAGGTTTGTTGATAAAAACTGGCCTATTATCTGCTCGATTATTATATATTTTCATTGTATAAACAACTACTTTTTATGCACAAAAATCAATTAATTTTGACTAATTTAACGAGAATCAATGAATAGGGTGGATTGACATTTCCATATTCAAATTTAGGATTTTTGCATGTTGGAAAAAAATTGCTAGACATTTTTTAAATATAAGTTAATAATTAGTTGATAAATAATATTCGTGTTTTACAGAGCACTAAAAACAAAATGTCCTAAATTATCTTCAATTATGGCGTGATATAAGCATATTGACTTTTCACACAACATTCGATAAAACACTTCGAATTCTTCGAAAAATTATTTATTTTTATATTCCGTATTGCTTACGTGATAGTAAAATCTTTTCAACCACCTATATTAAATTGAATATTAACTAAAATTCACTATAACTGTAACACTTGAACGTTTGATTCACACCTTTATTGATAACACAGCGTGACGCGTTTCGTCGTTACAAATGACTTCTTCAGATGCTACTGGAATACTCTAAATTAAATATTCTAAAAATTGAATATCCTAAATACTTAAATTAAAACTAATTAGATACTATATATTTATATTACCGGCACCAGTTATTTGGCAAATGTTTAAGTATCTTGTTTAGATTAGTTTGCCAGATTAAATGATTCTTTGGCTGCCGAATTAATCTCAAACACGTGAAGGACATTCATGTTGCTTTTTTTTGTTATGGGTTACAGAATATCCGATTTGTCTGCATATTTAAAATGGCCATTTCGGATGAAGTCATCGAATATTTGCTGTCGTGTTTTGAGGGGAGAGTCCTGTATGTTCTATTTATCTTGTGATGAAGTTTGTTCTAATTTGTCTTCAAGAAACTGATCTAGCAGCCTGAAACATATCCAAGTGAACAGATAACCACTTGTGACATATAAGCAAATATGGTATCACCTTTCTTAACAGGACTCTAATTAAAATCGTTTTCATGGTATTTACGAAATCTTGTATGTAAAATACATAAAAGTATTCGACTTTAGACTTCCTACTTCTTTTCCTTCTACTTTCCAGGATAACGTCTCCTAGCGTCTTCGAAGGTTGCCATACAAGTAACTATGATGGTGTCCGTTCATACTCCTCACGTTCTTTACTTAAATCTCTGAGCTACGAGTTCTGTGGTCTTCCCAAAAATGTTTTGCCCTTGAGTATGAAGCAAAGGATTGGTCAGTCTCCATTCTTGGATGTATATCAGAATGTTAAAATATTAATTTAAAACACTATTTTACCTTCTCCAGTGGCCAAGTTGTACCCGATTGTGGGGATTGCACCTCCTTCTAGCAGCTGAAATAGAAAGGAGAAAACAAATTGATGACTTTAGACACCCAATGTCAGAATATCAGCTACAATAACCAAAAAGGTTGAAGTCAAGGAAGAGTTTCATAGCTACATCAAATGAGCTTCAGCTGAACCCAGAAGAAGAAAGAATGGAACTCCGGAAAGAGGAGGTGCCGGATCCAATAATTGAGATAAAGGAAGAACTGGACAGAGACTCCAACTTACAATACAAAACATGGAGATCTTTAAACCGACTGAGAACGGGCGTCGGCCGCTGTGCCTCAAATATGTTCAGATGGAGTCTATCTGGGAGCAACCTGTGTGAGTATGGATCTGCCCAAACCATGAACCACCTTCTAGCTTACCCCCACGCAGATGTTTCATACACCTTAGAAGATCTCATCTCTGCAAGCCAAGCGGGAGTAGATGTAGCAAAATATTGGGAAGACATTATCTGATGACATTATAGTTGATAATCGGACTCGAAAAGTAAAGTAAGTAAGTATCAGAATGTTTGCTTGAATGTCCAGCTCTATGAACAGAAGAGAAATATTGGGAACATGTAGCAACTTAGCATACGTATACGAAGTTTTAGACTCAGATCTCTGAAACTAAGAATTCTGTCCAGAGTTAAACAGGTCAGGAGGATATTGGCTGGAAACGATCTCCATTAAGAGTGAATGGACACTATTTGATAATTTGTTTTCAGAAAATAATTTCGAGTTGCAGTGTTCGGAAAAGCTGCAATGTTCCGGTCCTGGCTATCAGGCTCCGTCGGAGGAGCCCTGATGGCACCGAACAACTTCTGCATTATTTAGCTGGCGACTGTGTCCATAAACAACTAATTGGTAGATTTTTATCACTGCCTGCGTGAACTACAACCCGCAGTAAACGAACGCGCGGACCGCTAGTGCATCAAGATGCCTTGTTTACAAGTTCGCCATTTTTATATTCGTTCTGACTTGAAGATTCAATAAGGCGATACTCGCGTGCCACGATTATTTTATTAAATATTAATAATAATAGCACGAAGCTGGGAGGTGTATCTGATTTCGTTGGCAACTTAGTGAACTTTCCCGCTCGTTTGTGTCTAAAGTTGATAGCTGTCGTTCAGTTAATCACTCGAGGGCCATTCCCAAGCAATTCCGCATAAGATTTTCTTCTGATAATTCATTTCGTTCTCACAAGGTGGCGCTTCAAGCTCACGTTTTTATTAATTGTACAATGTTTCAAGAACCTGAATCACTTGTTCATGAATTTCACTGTTTTTGAGCAGTGAATTTTGCAATAATATGGAAGATTTTAGTGCTTACATTCAATTGATTTTATGGTCTTCCATTTTCATTGTTTCACTTGGGACAGAATACTTAAAACTTTTTTCTCTGTACGAACTTGGGAGAACTTCTTCATACAAACGTTGGTAGTTTTTTGTAATTATTGGGAAGTTTTATCAGAGCAGTTTTTGTACAAACTTGCGTATTTTGTGCAAACATATCTACATATTTTGAATTATTAACCGAGATCGCATTTAAGCTATTTTTTTTGTAAATAAAGTTAACTACTGGATTCGAATCTTCATTTATACAGTCGAAGGCAATAATTTGTAATATTACTCTCCGTTCTGTAATTTTGATGACACTTAAATTGAAATCATGAATATTATTTCATTCATTTAATTTCATTGATTAATAACCAAATTATAAATTTCACTCATTTTTTCACCAATATCAAAGAATAATACTTCAGTAGGAGGTTACATTGGCCATTCTTCAGTTTTGCATTACCCTGATAGGCAGTGGCGGATATACGTAATATTTTGGGAGGGGGGCCGGACCGGTGAAAACCAAGAAAACCAACACCAAGAAAACGACGAAACAAAGTAAATACAAGTGAAGCAAAAAACAAGTCGAAAAAATTTTGTATTGATAAGACTTAATCAGGTTAACAATATTTACCCAGATTACAGAACTAAGTCAAAGTTTCTAGTGTATTTGGGAATTTATCAAAAACTAGTCCGTTAAGCCTACTTCCAGATGTGCTGTTTCTTAAGTAGGTCTTCAGTTTTCTCAGATGAAGAAAGATCTCTTTATGCTGGACATAGAAACATGAAGAATTCTAGAAGTTTCAAGAGTATAGAGATGTTAGGGAAGAAAGTACTATCAGAATTTGTGGGAGATACTATAGCACTTTAGGGTCTCTTCTTTCTTGCCGCAGGAGGAGGCCCTAAACGACGTTAAATTTAACCAAACGAACCACTCACCGCTCACTGATCTTTTAAATTATCCATTTCAACAACTCACATAAGAAATGAAAAAATAATGATTCGTTTCCACTCATTCAGATTTGTTTATTCACCAAAATTCCACATTATCGTGGACATATAAGTTAATTTTGTATTACACTGTCTGATTTCGGCCCCCCCCTTTATATACGCCCTTGCTTTTAGGTCCATTAAAAATATATAGGGAGGATCCGTGATTTCTAAAGTATATTGTTATTTCATTCAGCTTTAAGGTTTAGAATTGCGATTCCAGTTTATTTATATAAATTATCGTTTACCATAATGCGGAATAAATGCACTAACAGTAATTTGTGCCTGAATATATTCAGAGATAAGTGGCATTTCGGGCATATTTTAATGTGTTTGATTAGTCTCGTCGACAAAGCATCAATTACTTATCAGTTGGTAAGTAAGTGATCATTAGCTTCAGAATTAAGTATCAACTGTTTTAACACCTTGAAACATGGTATAAATATTCAATTTTCAACCGAATTCGAACCAAAATGAACACGTATACCCGATTCTCATTAACTCTTTCGTTGTGTTATCTATCATCATTTTTCCTTGTGCTGCAGCCGATTTTTTACGCATAATATCATCTTTTGGGCCGGAGGACTCGAATTTACATCGGCATTTATGTGAATGGTCTTCACCTGCTTTGCCATTGAAGAAACGTCTAGCCTGGATAGAAAATAGATAAAGGAAAAATGTCGGAATCCGAGAAATCCTCTACCGAATAATATCGAACCAATTAAAAAATACCAGAAGAGCTGCTTCTGCCACCTGTAGATAGCCGATACAAGCTGATTTATGTTATATGGACATCCGTTATTTTTCTTAGATCTGGACCATTTGCTACTTTTTTTATCCACACTGTTTTTATATTAATAAATTTGATACGTAGACTAGCCGTTCTTTAGGTCTTCGAACTACGAATTCCAGTTAACGCTACCGATTTTTCAGTACGTACCTAGGACGCGCGAAAAGTAATCGAATATTGTGAAACAGAAATATTGAAAAATATGCAACAGAGCTAGACAAATCGATTTTCGATGAGATGGGGTTCAGTTTTGTATATACACTTTGGGTTCAATAGAAATTTCGAGGATTCGAAACAATTACACTTGTTTTCAGTATAAAAAAGAAATTAAGGGATCAAGTAGACATCTCTATAGAACACCTGATATTATGAAAGATGTGTGAGAAATAGAACCATCTTAATTTCAAACTTGTGAAAAGACAAAGTGAAAATAGGACATGATTTTTGAGATAAATGAAAATCTACTTCTCCAGATTTGAAAAGGCGAAAGAGAATAGTTCTCCATTTAGTTAGCAACAGAAGATGGGGAATACTGCGAAAACTGCATCAGATTTCATCATATTCGTGTAGTATTTGTTACAGTTAAATTTCGGAAAAACAAATTTTAATAATAGTTGGAAAGTGATGTAATAAAAATAATAAAAACCGATTAAAAAAACATGAGATCGCATTGATCAGTTTGACGACTCCCAAACGATCCCAACGCCATAATTTCAAGTTAACGTCTAATCTTCCGCATCGTACACTACGTTTTTCATACGCAAATTTCATCTCTAGGCGAAATTATTTCAAACACAACGATCTTCTTGTGTTATCACTATAAGTCTAATCATAGAAAAATAACCAAATAACAGCGTATAATCACAAAAACGTTCTCAATTATCCTGATCAATCATCATCGACTATCAAAAACTAACCGGTTTTTTGTACTTGAAGTTTCGAAATACATTGTTAACCTTCAACAAGTAACAAGTTTTCAACTATAAGTCAAAAGTTCAGTAATTGCCTCTATCTTAAAATATTGTGTATATACTCAAAGAGAATTGCAGTCTGAATTGTGAAAGAAAATTACAGAGTATCATCTGCTAGAAGTTGAACAAGTTTTGAGAATGATATCATTTTATCAATAAAGCAAAACTTTACAAATATTTGTATATCTACCTAGTAATACCTTTTAGATAGTAACATTTTCTAGAGATCTAAAAGTAATTGGTTTATGTAATTGGAATGATATCATTTTATCAATAAAGCAAAACTGTACAAATATTTGTATATCTACCTAGTAATACCCTTTAGATAGTAACATTTTCTAATGATCTAGAAGTAATTGGTATATGATTAATTTGTTTTTTACAATCTCTTAGGAAAACTAAACACTGTTGAGGTAGGTATGAAACATCCTAATTAATGATGAAAATACATTTATTTACATTAGGAACACAATTTATCTGAATATTAAAGGATGCCCCCCGTATACACATTCGATATTTGGAACACTAATTGCAGCAGCTGATGGAATATCGTGTTCTTGGTGACTTCCGTTGCTGATTTCTACGCTTTTAATGGGATTAACATCGTTGATTTTTTTTTACGATAGCAGAACACGAAATCGATATAATTCATTCCTGGAAAGAAGAGTCGTTTAGATGTGAAACTTATTAGATCCACGAGCCTTCGGAAAAAAGTAAATTCGTTACATTTTTTTAGACGTATATGGTATTGCTTTCACATTATTTATTGGCTTATTTATATGCAATATGGTATTTTTTCTAACATTATTAATTTTCTTATTCGAATAATTTATTGAATTGATTGATTCAAAAAATAATTCGAATGTATCTCTAAATTTTTTTTCGGAATCGAGAAGAATTTTCGCTCATTTCAGACCTTCATATTCTCAAGAAATTACATCGATCACTACATCATTGTTCTAGTTTATGTCATTGTCTTTTTTATTGTAAAATGTATGTTTTGGAATGGCCGATTGTTGTCCTAATATAAATCCATTATAGAATGTATGCACCATTTTTGAGAAAAGCATTATAAAGTAACAATATTTGCCATGAAGGATCCAAAAGCTTGGAAGAACTGAAAATAAAGAATAGGAACTTACTACTATTTTGAAAAAATACTCGGACTTATTACTTAATTGAAACCATCGAATTAATTCGAATTAAAAATATTACAACTATCTAAGTTTTGTTTTCTTAATAAAAGATGATCTTATACATTGTTTCTAATATTGATCTCAGATAGATAGAAGAAGATAGTTGATTGAGTACCTTTGAGTTATATTCTATTGATAGTATTGGTAACTATTTTTTGTTACATAAGTTTTCAACATAAAGGAGAAAATATTTGATTTCAAGAAATGAAAAATTTCAGGAATGAGAAATCTGTATTGAATTTAGTAGGTTTTTATTGCTACCTTATAACATATTTAAAGAATTTCATTTATAAATTAAAAATTGACTAAGTAAGTAGATCCGGAGTTTAAGTTTCAATATTTGTTTACTATCTATTTTCACTGCTCTGTACAGTCTGCCTACATCTTCAGCCTAGTTAACACTAAGATGTAATTTTTTGTTCGTATCATTTTGTTTTAAACTTATGTATTTTTTAGATCATGACATGGACTATGAAAATACGCCAATTCTGGAGTATGAGATGAATTATAGAAAAGATCTTTTTTGGAAATGTTCCACATCAAGAAAAATCCCTCTTTAATGAATTCTCGTTCCGACATCAATAATATTAGCAAAATCTATTCTTATTTGATAAGTCATAATAGCAATGAAATAAATCATACATTGTAGCCATGAATAGTATGAGAAGTCTTTTTAAGAAGGAAGAAGCGTTGACATTTTGGTTCTTTGACACTCACAGGAAGCAAACAATTTCAGAGCTAACCTTACTTATTCCGCCTTTGACAGACATAATTGTTTTGACAATACGAATGTTTAGAGCTAAGATTTGTTATAAAGTTTAATTGTTGATGCTTTGTTGCTGTATGTAATTGAGAGTTTTTTTTAGGGGTATATTCAGTAATGGTTGTATCCATTTTTAGTTATTGATAACACAGAAATAATTCAGTTCTTTTTTTCCTTGCCATGTGGCTTATTTTATAATCTCAACTATGTGGTAAGTCTTGATCTTCAGTAATGATTTTTATAACATCGGCTCATATTGCAGAGTCCTGATAATGGTTGCGATTGTTTAACCGAAACGTTGACAAAAATAAAGGTAGTACACTAAGTGGCCTCTTCTTCCATCCGTTTACAATCCCTTACACTATATAGTAATAATAGGGAGGTATTCTTGTCAGTTTATATATATATATATATATATATATATATATATATTTTTTTTTTTTTTTGAATGAAAATCAGTAAGTGAATATACAAAAAAACTAATTTGAATTTTCTAAAAAATAAGTTTGACATTTTGATATCTATAGTAATTTATAAATTCAATTATTCATTAGTTTTGACAAAGTTGTGATATACAACGAAACGTCAACAAAAATAAAGTTTTTCATATCAAAAGAAGCCTGTTATTGCTAAAAATATTCAAAATAAAATATATATATATATATATATATATATATATATATATATATATATATATATATATATATATATATATATATATATATATATATATATATATATATATATATATATATATATATATATATATATATAGGAAATACAGAGTATTGGGGTATGCGGCAAAAAATAATAGTATTATTTTTCATAATAGTCGGCGACTAACATTGCAATTTTATATATATATATATATATATATATATATATATATATATATATATATATATATATATATATTTATAGCTAGATAGAGATTTTTGCAATGAAGTTTTGAAATTGCAGAACTTCAGCAAATTAACTTGGAATTGTCATATTTGATTATCACTTGTATACATTAAACTCATTATATTTTGTCTCCAATATAAAATTTTTCAAATTCAAAAATAAATGTTTTAAATATTACTTCATCATTAGTTGGCATAACTTTAACTTTTTTTTATTACTCTCAGAAAGTAGTCTAGAGCAAGCGTATACTAAAATTAATTATCTGATGCTTCATTTAATGAATCCATTCAAACCATGCTCTCTATAATTTCTAGATTATATAAACACAAACGGCTTAACCTAACCATACCCGTAAAAGAAATTTGACTTAATCTCAACATAAACACTCCGTTAACTAAAAGGCACAGAACAAAAGTACCTCTACCTAGATAATTTGCCGTTTAACAGATCTCAACAATAGTGGAAAACGGTTAGAATTCTGTTCTCAAAATCCGCTAACAATACGGCACGAGCGTCATCTGTCTACATCGGACGAGGCCCTCTTGATCGTGAGCTTTACGGTCGTCTATTCACGCCACTTGACACCTGTCACTTGCAATTTCGAAACCATAAATTCCAAAGATGCGCTTCTCTCTCAAGAGGCGACGGTAATAATAGATGGTATGCAGTTTAACAATTACCTTTTCATTGTAATGGCGTGAAGAGAATGCCTGATTTATTATTAATAAAAATATATCGAGCGAAGAGCCCGTTATTAGATTGTAGTTAATGATCAAGCGAGATTAAAGTAAGATTAGTGTTTTTTCCTGAATGATGGTATGCTCATTGCTCTCATAAACTCAAATATTAAGATAAAGATCAGAGAAGAAGAATCATCAATATACATTTAATTAGAATGGTTACTGACAGAACAGTGAGCGTATTAAAATGCTTGATATAAAACTCATCTGTAGACATTTGAACTTCCTTATATATTAGTAAGCCCTGTATACTAATTGATATATTTCTAATCGACTAAACATCGTAGATCATTGCTGATGAAAAAACTAAATAAAATTGGTTTTGAAGGTTTAGTAAACAAATGTTTCAATTCTTATTAACATTCGCGATCTCAAAAAGTTAAGTTCAATGGTGTTCTTTCGGACAGGATTGGAGTTGATTTTGGCGTACCTCAGGGTACGGTCTTAGGTCCACTGCTTTTCTCCTTATACATTAATGATATTGTTTGGCATGTAAAAAATGCTCTATACGATTGTTCGCAGATGATACAATGATTGTTGTTAGTGGTAAAAATATCCAGACTATGACAGACTGGATCGATATAGACTTGGCAGAAATAAATGAATGGCTAAGCGATAACAGTTTATCGCTGAATGTAACAAAGTCTAAATATATTATATAAATATATTATAGTTTTTGCTACAAGTAAAATTCTAAAGGTATTTAGTAACGAAAATATAGGTAAGTATTGAAATTGAAAACCAGAACATTGCAAGGGTAAAACTTGTTAAATACTTAGGCGTTATGTTAGATGGGAAATTGAGTTTCAATGATGATGTTGGCTTCATATCGTCTAAAATCGCAAAGGAAATCAAGTTTCTCAAAAGAATTGGAAAAAATCTGACGATATATTTGTTATTAGTGACCTTAAATTATTCAACCATAAATTAGCTAAGTTCGTTTTAAATATATAATTGTAAATAATAAATTTTCATTCTAAATGTATCTATGATTTTGTAATAGCTATTGCTTAAATAAATATTATTATTATTATAAACCAATAGAGTTGAATATAATTTATTGATTTTAGTGGTTTGCATTTAATTAATTTTAGTTGTTTAGAGAAATGTTTTGAGTGACTAAAACCCAATGTTTTTCAAAGTCTATTTGGTAAAATTTGGCTACATTTCAGACAAGGAAGAAAATGAAATTTTAAATCCATTCTATTTTTTTTTGTGAAAACAATATAATTTGAAGTTTTTCAGTAGAATGAGTAAAATGTAAAAATTCTCATAAAAACATATAAAAATCTTATAGCTGAAGTTCTTTCTTTATTCAGTGCTCCTACAGTTTAACTGCGATTCCGAATGGCCATAGGGCATGTATTCAATGTAAATTAGGCAACAATTATCATCATGAAACTACTTAAATCATAGATAAACAAATACACCCATGTCTTCACTGGGTTTTGAACCCGAATCATAGTCGGGTGTTTTAGCGACTAAGCCACGGAGGCCCGCTATACCTGAAATGTGTGAACCAGTAGTTAATATGCACATTAACTTTTAGGTAATATACAAAATAAATGGCTGAACTTTTGGAAGTGGCGAAATCACAGATAATATGTATATATTTTTCTAGATAAGCTGCTGATAATGATCTAACCGTAAAGTCTATGAAATATTTTCGTTCTTGAAAAACAATTCTGAACTGATTGTAGGAATTTATTTCAAAGCCTGTGAGATGCACAAACGAAGAAATGAAAAATTAATACATTGATATCAAATTTTCCTGTTACTCCATTGAAACAACATATCAAAATGGGTGATTATCTGAGTGAATTTTTGGTGAGAATCGAATTTTTGGTATGAATATTCAAGCATCATTAGCCTTAGATGCAGTAAAATCCTCAAGAGCACAAAAAAACTTCTGACAAAGTAATGGAAATTCTGAACAAAATTTTGAATTTTATTCAGTATCTGTAAGGTCAAAATTTTTTGCGATAAGCTCGTCTATTTCAAACATTCAAAAAAAGCAGTAATAATGCACTAGAAATCATTATGATTGCTTGTTTGTAGTTTGAGCTTAGGAAATAATAATAATAATAATAATAATAAGGACTTTATTCATTTTTATACACAAATTGTGTTACAACAGTGAGAGGCGAAGTTTAGGATAGCTATTCTTACTCAACCTCATAAACCAAAAAAAAGAGAAGAAAATGATAATAATCATAATAAAAATAACAGTAATAATAGAATATAGAAAAAAATCTTTATATAAAGTAAATATTATTCAACAATAATTCAACAAAATGAATATGACAACCTTTGTCAAATTAATAACCCTATATAATGAAAAAATGCGGGAAAAATGTGGTTAATAGAAATATAATTTTTTGTATCAACGTCTCTCGTAAATTACTGATAATAATAAAGCAATATTTAGAATTTTCTCAAATTTAATATAAAATACGCATGACAACGTTTCGAAGTACTACTTCTTTTTCAAATGCTGGATTAATACTATGTGTAATTTTACAACGTCAATACTTATAGCTATTTCCACAGAACATACCAGGTATTTTCTATGGCTAACTTGGAATGAATTGTCAAAAAAAAATTTGAATTTCCTTTATTTGTTCTTAGAAATCTTAGTCGTATATTTGTATCTTTCCTACATTCAGTTGGAATACCTGACTTAAGAAATTGTTTTCTATGTTCATCTCCAGGTATACGATCCTTTTGTTAAATATCAGTGTATTCTATGGTCATTCCAAGTTAGCTATAGAACATACCTGGTATGTTCTGTGGAAATAGCTATAAGTATTCTTTTCTATACAACCTGAAGACTTTTTCAAGTCTTCCTCTTTGGTCAATTCTTTGGTCCTCGTTCCAAGTTAGTCATAGAACATACCTGGTATTTTCTGTGAAAATAGCTATAAGTATTGACTTTGTAAAATTACACATAGTATTTATCCAGCATTTGATGAAGAAGTATGTAGTTCGAAACATCGTCATGCGTATTTTAAAAATTCCAAAAATTGTTTTAATATGGATATTAATTTTCTCCAAGTATCGGCCTCATGAATTATCAATTGCTGATAAATTGATATTTTGTATGAGAATGCATCAAAATTCTAGTGCTTATTTCCAGTCTTAAAGTAACACGACAAACGCAGTGTAGAGCATAATTTTAAAAAGTGTTTCCGTTAATCCATTAATCTGCGAATTACTTAGGTAGAATGCAAATATCATCTACTTTAAGCTGAATTCCTCACTTTAACGGATCGTAACAGGAAATCTGAGGATTCCCTAGTTATTGAGTATATAAATGTATTTTTCATTATAACGTTAGGTAACATAGCAAAAACATTATAAAAAAATATCCATTGAATCAGTTCAATTCTTCTTCAATCCACCAGAAGAAAAACCCTTCAGGATATATTTCATAGGTTACAAATTTCTGCGAATTAAATGTTTTCTGGAAATCATGAAAGATTGTCCTTAAACAAAATTGATAGATTTCTATGCTTTGCTTTCCTAAAGTGTCCATAACGAATCTATTTTGAATTAACGTCCAGCTTGACTGCGGTGATTAGTTCTTGTAACTACCTTCGATGTTCACATTAACATATATAATTTTTGTTTCTATTATTTCCTGTATAGATAAATAGACGGACGCTTATATATACAAAAGCGCTAAACGTGGATGTCAACGCACCACATTCAAAGAAATCACCGATTCGATTTCCTTCGAAACCCTTCGATTTACCGGTCATTTCATTTCTAATTAGACGATGTCGAAAAGCTGGTCTTCGGGAGGTAGGTCAGCTTCCGCTCGGTTCACAGATAGTGACATCTGTAACAAAGCCGGCTGCAATTCGAAACAGACGAACATCGCACGATTCTGAAGGTTGCACATTTGAACGAAGTATAGAAACGACAAGAGGAAGTCTTAGCATGTCCGACGATATGACTTTTGTATGTCCTCGGAAAACTCACGTTTTCCACTTTTGAATTATTAGGCATTGAAAACGTGAATGCAATGCTCACTTGTTAAGAATTTATTTTCGATATAATTTACAAATAAGCCTACTGTTAGTATTTATTGGCGAAAAAGATATCCATTGCCATATTCACAGAGCAACAAAGATTTAACTCAAAATTTCGTCCATATTATAACGTTTTTTAAAATGTGTAATCTTCTTTTATTAACTTTATGTGTATGATTGCTGGTCTAGTCAGTATGACATATATTCGAAGAATTTGTTAGTGATTCAGGCATGGCATTTAGATCAGTAATGTCCGCTGCAAAGTTGTTTTTTATTTCTATTGTAAGTATGGATTTCAAAAAGAGGAAAGAAAGGACATTTGTATAAGGCCTTTGACAAAGTTACAGAGCTTACGAAACCCGTTTGGAATTACGAACTAAAATATAAACGGAAGACTATTGTCTTTTATATTAACTGTGAAATGACTAGAATCAGCAATAGTAGTAAATTTAAGAATTTCAGGTTTCAAAAACTTCAAAACTTTGACAACATGTTCAATGACAGAAAGAAAGCTCTGTAGGAATATTTGATATTGAATGTTTTCAGATAAATGTAAATTTTATACAAGGCAATAATAGACATGAATCATTTTGTTTTCATTTCTGTTGTATACATTGATTTAAAAATAATTGAAAGAGTACCTTTGTATACGTCCTTTTGAGAAAGTTACAGAGTTAACGAAATATGTTTGGAATTTACAGTTAAAATATAAATGGAAATTTGACTATTGTATTTTGTCATAACTGTAAAATTACTAAATTCAGCAATAGTAGTTACTTCGTGAATATCTACAGGTATCAAATTTAAACCTCTGCCAAAATGTTTAATTACAGAAACAAAGTTCTGTAAGAATATTCGAAGCTACAGGTGACTTAAATATTTTAGAATATATACTAATCTAATTATTTACTATATCTAATTGAAAATAATGATTTCAGATTAATGTAAATTTTTATCCAGGTAATCCTAGACATGATACAACTTTAATGGTGAGTACATTTGTGAAAATTGTTGCCATAAAATTGATAATTTGACTCATTATGTGACTATATACCATCCCTCATCGTTCATGAAATTTCCTGTTTATATTAAAACTTTTAACTATCGTAGAAGCAATAATAAAACCAGGTTTTAAATAGTGGCACGAATTTTCTTCTTTCTTATAATATGAAATTTGTGCACCTTGACCAGCATGTACAAACTCATTATATTATTTATTAACTTATCTTCTAGACATCTGAGACAACGTCGTCAACATGGCCATTATGATTTTTTCGTCGATATATGTATCGACAAATTGTCAAATTGAAAGTACCAATCTCATTAAACCGGAGTGGAACTGCAATAATAAGATACCCGGAGCTAAGGAGATAACCGAAATCGAGAAAAAAAGAAGAAGATGAAAGACGCCGATCGATTACTCCTATCGACTTACCACGAAAAAAAGAACGACTAAATTACCCAAACGACCAGTTTCTTTGATCTTTACATCGTATAATGATCATAAAAGTAATTTATCGATAAATTGGTAAGCGAAGTGTGTTTTAGCGGAGTTTACTTTGAATCTCGAAGTACATTTGATAATTTTTCCTATTTAGAAAATGTTGTTACAGGCTCATCCTGTTGACTTGCCGAGCCGATAATGACAATTTCGATTTTTGCCCTTATTATAGCTGTTTTGTACTGAAAAAATACTTCAATTATCTTCTTCGATTGATGTGGGTATTTTAAAATGTCAATTATACAGAGTCTCTACGATTTTTACTCGAAATGGAATAAATCTGAAAGTATATTAAACAGAAGAACCGCCGTGTTAGAAACGGAAAAGATGTTCGTTGATTTATCAGCAATTTACAACCAACTATCTTTACGTCAGTGAAATTATTCTCATGAAAATAATTATAAACTCACTTGACTGAGTTTTAACGAGATGAATAATATTAACTTGACCAATCGACATTTCAAATTTTTGAATTTTTTCATGTAAACGACAGTCGAAACAACATTTCAAATATAATTAATATTGGATTTTTGTATGGATATGGGTACTTGATGAGAATATCATTACTATAGTTATGAGTTGTACCTTTGTCAGATATTTGCCAAGTTTTGAGTATGTGTATCTACATGATAAAGGATGTGATACATCCTTTGACATAAACCAGGCAGCGGTTCCCAATCTTTTTAATTGGTGGGACCACCTATTTTTAAAATTAAACTTTGAGGCCCACTTACTAAATACAAAAGAAAAATAAATAAAAACTGTAACGGATAAGGAGAATATATATTATACCAATATAACCTATCTATGGCCTATGACGTGTAACTCTTAGTTAAATCTGTATACAAGGATTAAACAAACAACAATTTCAAGAATTCATAAATACAAGAACTTTATTTTATTTACTTTGATATAAAACCTTAAATACAAGTGTTCAAAGCGAAAAGAAAAAACTCAATGGGACTTTTTATTTTTTATTATTCTTTTGACCAGTACCCGCGGCCCAGTAACACACTGACCTCGACCCACAACTCAACTCAACAAATATTTATTTACAAATTAAACATTCAAAGGATTTACAAACATACCTAATAATATATACTTGAAATTAATACTATTGTACACATGTTTTTATAAATTGATCTATATTATTTACAGTTACTGCTTCATACAAAAGCTCACACTGTGACTTATGTTAACTAGTGGCTCGATAGGGCCTTACGAGAATTAGTCTATTATTTTAACGAATGATGTACCTAGTTACATTTTATTTACATATGGGTAATATCTACCGGAAAACAATATTTAAAAACCAGCTTGAAGCAATTGGAAGATAATGTTATTAGTTCATTATCAGGTTTGTATGTTTATTCTAATGGTTTTTTAAATATTGGTAGGTAGGTTGGGAACCGCTCACAGACGATTGGTATTTGCCAAAGGATGATAATAACATGATTGTCTTCTTTTATAAATGCAATGATCTACGATGCTAGGGTTTTGTTACCTCAGAAAACATTTGAGGTACATTGGTGAAATTTTGGAAAAATAGTTCGTCGTTCCAGCAGGTAATGCACAACTCATTATAAATATTTTTTGGTCGTGTATAATCGTTGTTTTGTAATTTTTGAATTTTGATGGTTCATTTGTTGAGGATCAGAATGACCATCATAATACAATATTGACCAACATAATGATCGAAATACTAATTTAATTCTATAAGTAAAAGTCACAGAGATTGGTGTTACATTTTTCAGTTTGGGCGTATTGAGTTTATACTGTGTTGAGTAAACAATTTCAAAGGTTTTTTCGTGGTCTATTTTGAAAATATATTGTGGTTTTGTTTGTTCTTCCTAGAATTATCTTCAGAAACTCCTTCTACCAGGAAGATAAATGTCGATAAAAATTTACGACAACCATATTCGTCATTTTTTATCACCAGAATATTTTACTTAGATTATTTCTTGTGAGGATATCTGTAAAGTAGGTTTTCAGTAAGAAGTAGCCCCCATTGGCTACTTTACATCAAGCTACTTCAGTAAGATTTTCAATATTGAATAACAGAGTGTAGAAGCAAAATAGAAGCGAACAGAAGAAATGAGGTATTTTATACAGGCTAGAGGTAGTCATTTGGAACATGACATGTAATGTAACGTATGTTTTTTTTCAGAGTTATAGGACTTTAAGTTGGCATTACTGCTGAAGATGGCAACCGATTTAACAGCTGAGAAGAGATTTATTCTCGGTTTGGTTTGGCAATTCATCATGAATATACTCACGCCTGAACAACGCTTGCAAATAGTGCAATTTCATTCCGAAAATAAAGGTTCTGCGCGGAATACCTATCGCGCGAATTTTGTTCAGCGATGAAGCGCACTGCTGGTTGAATGGCTACGTCAAAAACCAGAACTACCGCATTTGGAGTGAAGATAATCCTCAAGTGTATGTCAAAACACTGTTACATCCAGAAAAACTGACTGTTTGGTGCGCTTTATGGGCTGATGAAATCATTGGTCTTCAAAAACCATGATGGCCAGAACGTTACAGTGAATGGTGATCGGTATAGAGCCATGATTACTAACTTTTTCATTCCTGAATTGAACAACCATGATGTCCAGCAGTTGTGGTTTCAACAAGACGGCGCAACATGTCACACAGCTCGTGCCACAATCGATTTATTGAAAGACACGTTTGGTGACCGCCTAATTTCACGTTTTGGACCTGTGAATTGGCCTTCAAGATCTTGTGATTTAACACCGCTAGACTACTTTCTAAGGGGCTATGTAAAGTCATTGGTCTATGCGGATAAGCCACAAACGCTTGACCATTTGGAAGACAATATTCGCCGTGTTATTGCCGATATACGGCCACAAATGTTGGAAAAAGTCACCGAAAATTGGATGTCCAGATTGGACTACATCCGAGCCAGCCGTGGCGGTCATATGCCAGAAATCCTATTTAAAATATAATGTCACAAGATTATATTTCGAATAAAAAAAACTTCTTGTCAATCGAATGATCCATCGTTCTTTTATTGCAATTTAATGTTCTATACCTCTAAAAAAACACCCTTCAGATTGATGAACTTTATATAAACTTTCTCATTCTGAAAAGTTGTTACTGTCACTTATTTTGATTGTCACATATCTTCGAAACAAAGCATAACCGCTTTTCATAATGCACACATATTTACCTAACACCATGGGTAATCACATTCCAGGAAATAAGATTCGATTGTGCAGAAAATCTTGTGTTTCTTCTGTCAATACATTTCAATAAGTTTTTGTTTTTGCTTACCTATGAATAATTCAATATCTTTCGCGTAAGAATTATGCGTTATTAATGTTAGATTATCTGAAAGAAATCTCTACTAAAAAGTAAGGAAGTTAACTAAAACTTTAAGCGAAGTGGAACTATTAGTTAGGTAAAGTAACTTCATGCATCAATTCAATTTAATAATCAAATAATTTTTTATAATAATCGTAAAATTCAGGTTCGGCATAACTATGAAACATCTGTTTGTATCTCCAATTTCCAATTTCAACATTGTTCGAGCAGTTTCGCATCTCTGAACAAAATCAAAAGGAGATCGCTTATCGATGAAGCTAAACTCATGAATAGTAAACTAATCAAAGGCTCATTCCTGATCTTAATTGTCAATTAAACTTTCTCTGCCGAACTGTTTTACATCTGTGATCACAAGCTCTTAGAAATTTGTTCGATTTTAATCGAGGAAATTGGTCGATTAGTATTCATCTATCTTTTCATTGATTCGATGACCATACGAAAGTAGGATTTCTCCATTCTTGAAGCTACAAAGGAGATACTGAATGTGTTCGTTTGTAAAACTTTTTATTCGAAATCATTCAGTTTTCAGAATTAGGAGTGAGTAAGTTATCGTTATATATACAAGGAGACCCGGCTGTTTATGACAATACAATAGAACTGAAAAGTTTTCTATGGTCCACCTAATCCAAAACATTAGACTGGATGCCAGGAAATGGTGTAATTCCCTTCATATATGTTTCTAGATTCTAAACCATCCTCACGAGATTACTACAACTAAAGAATGAAAATTAATTCTTCATTATATTGAATTTTGTACTTACATATTGGGTTTGCAATTTTACATTAAATTGTATTTCTGACAATTTTTGTTAGAACCTACATGATTTTTATACATTTTACATATTAACATTTTTCATGTTATACAAAGACAGTGAAATTGTCATTGTTTGAACTTTTAATGTCAATTGACTTATCCTATACCTAACACTTTCTGGATTAATGTTGTCATGCATGTCATGCAAGAAGTAATACTTTATATCAGCGGTTCCCAACCTGTGGGCCGTCGGCAGTGTGGTACTGGGCCGCGGGTTCTGGCCAAAAGATTAATGAAATATTAAAGAAAAATAGAATAAAGTTCTTTTATCTATGAATTCTTGAAATTGTTGTTTGCTTAATACTTGCAAAATGAGTATTTAACTAAGAGTTACACGTCATAGGCCATAGATAGGCTATATTGGATTTAATATGCTGTTCGAATAAATAGGCGCATAAAAAACAATGTTTTCGTGAAATCTTACCTTTTAATGAAGTAAATACATACAATATAGCGTAAATTCTTCATATTTATATGAAGTATGTCCTTCTTCCTCTGAAATAACTTCTTGAACTCATCGAGGCATGGATTCCACTAGCATAGCGCAGATTTTCTTCAATTCGTCATCATGAAACCACACCTGAATTGCACTTAGAATCATTTTTTCTTTTGTAATGCAATCCATTTTTGCCTGTCGTTTCTTTGAAATATTCCATGAATTCTTAATGAGATTGAGATCAGGCGAATTCCTCGGCCAATCGAATACTTTCATTTCATTCTCACGCCTAAAGGCCTGCACTTGTTTGGAATTGTGGCAGGAAACCAGGTCGTACTGAAATGTTCCATCAAATGTTTTCATAAATGAGACAATCCTGATGCGCAATATTTATATATATTTCACTAAATTCATCATCCCTGTTATAGCAGCTAATCGTTTAGTGCCATTAGGGTGGAAAAACCCCAAAACATTTGTTTCGAAGGATGTTTTACTGTTTGCTGGATGTGATCAGGCCGCAAAGTTTCTCCATCACTTCGTCTAACAACACTTGATTTGGACCCTTGAACGAACAAATGTGTCTCATCACTGAAAACCACCTTGTTCCAGTCGTCCACAGTCTACGCACTATACTTTTTTGCCCATTCCAAACGTTTCTTCATCATTTTCTGGGTAAGTAGTTTTTTCTTCTTGGTCTTCTTGCCTTACGGCAACCTTCAGCAGTCGTTTTCGCACAGTTGAGGTGCTCACCTCCACACCAGAAACCATTAAATCACTTCGAAGATCAGTGCTTGTCTTTCTCGTATTAATTTTGCTATTTCTTATCAACAATTGGTCTGTTCTTGGAGCAGTTTTGCGTTTGCGGACACAGTTTCCTCTTCTTCATGGAGATGATGAGTCACTTTCTTCAAATGTTTTTAAAATTCTCGAAACGCTGGACTTTCCCACACCAACAGCTTCAGCTATATCTCTTACAGTCATTGATGTGTGGTCATTAAGCGCGGTACTTTTGGAATGCTTCCTCGGAGTGATGCCCATCTTTGGACAATACAGTACAGGTATCAAAAGCGAAACCACCAACTGTAGCACCGTTAGGCTCACAACTGAATTGCTGGCGAGGTAATGAATGAATGACCATTACATTCTGAATTGCTGGTTCTCTTGGTCGAACTTCAGCTTGGATTCGTTTCATTATTGTAGGATATCGAACGTAGATCCTTTGTATTTTCTAGTTGAAGGACCTGGATTGTGGATCCCTTCGTATATGACTGCCCCTCGATAGACGCTGATGGTCCTCTTAGTTGCTAGTCTTGTATTCAGGTTGAAGGACCTGGATTGTGGGTCCATCCATGTTTGAATGCCCCTCTATGGACTCTGATGGTCCTCTTGGTTAAAAGTCTTGTATTTTCACGTTGAAGGACCTAGACTGTAGATTCTTCCGTGTTTGACTGCCCCTCGATAGACGCTGATGGACCTCTTGATTGCTAGTCTAGTAGTTAGTGTTTCAACTGTAGCTCGAAGGATATGTGAATATCTATCGGTATATATCTATAAGTATATATATATATATATATATATATATATATATATATATATATATATATATATATATATATATATGTGTGTGTGTGTGTGTGTGTGTGTGTTTTGAACCCGTTCAAAGATGTTTTTCAACATTTATGATTTTGCCATAACTGTGTTTATTCAGAATGAGGTATAGCTAATGAATTAGTTACAGCCAGATTCAATGTTCTATCACTTGAAACACGTAGAACGTATTTGGGAATAATATTCCTTCAGAAGTTGATTAGGTTTTTTTTATAATTCCATATTTTTCTAATTAATTTCCGTGTTTCTAAGTTACCTTGTCAAAACACAAAAATTTGTATCCATCTCTGGCTCGCACCAATGTTGTAGCCTATTCATCACTACATGAATTTCATGGTGACCTTGAGCCTTTTCATGACGCCATTGACATATTATATTTGCATGCACGCCTGGTGATATCAGACGAGCTCTCGTCCTACTGTTTCTTAGATATACATTTTTTAGATATCAGTTTTTTGTTTAGCTTGGATGAGCTTTAATAACAGTTTGGCCACAGAGTTATATCATTCGTATATATTTATTGTAAGTTTTTGGTTCTATTTCTAGTTTCATTCTACATAAGTTGTAAATTGTAAGTATTTGTATTTTTACAAGTAGTAGAGTATTCAACACAATCTCTTGAGTGGTGTATTTCTGAATAAATAAATAACTGAAATGAATAATTTTCTGAAAATTATGTTTTGATAAGGAAAATGGAAGAAGGAATATATATTGATCACGTATTGGCAAGAACTTTGAGGAATATAACTAAGTGTCATTAATTATACTCTACTTTTTAACAAAAGTCCACCAAGTATTTTGCGAACAGACGATTGACATTATGAAACGTTTCGTACATTTGTTACATATAACGGTGAATAAATGTGAAGCACATTAATTTAGCTGTGTTTATCATATCTATTTCGCGAGATATCGAATAAATCTCGCGAATTTGATCGAAACCTTGGACACAAAATAACGAAATTCAGTTAGTGCTACCATGATTTGGGATTCCGTCGTGGAATCCAGTTCTGTTCTTATATAGCACCGCATTAAATATATCTGGCTCTAATTTGAAGCAATGCAGTCTGCAATGCGATTCTGGACTTTGACTAAACGATCCATTCGTACGACGGTCGGTTAACACATAGCAAAACGACCGCCGTCGAGCTACCGTTTCACAGTAGCGGATTGCTGAGATACCACGATGCTTGTTGGCACACCCTGTATATAAGGGGATGTGCAGACGGGGTGTTTTCTATACTTGATGTAATCTATAGGAAATATTTATACGAGCTACAAGTTAAGATGTATTGTCATGCGCAATCAGAATTTTTAAAAATGGACCATTTTATTATAAATTATCAACTCTATTACAAGCCCTTTTACATCTTCAAGTTAGATTTAGTCAAAAGTTCATTTTAACGTGACAGGGTAAATGGTTCATCGACCTAAGTTTTGCAGAAAAAGTGACCGAAATAATGAAAGGCGGAACATTTATGACGTATTTTAACGTGCTTCAGGAGATATTATTTTATTCAAGGCTGCTGTTAAAATATTTCTGAAATTACAACACGTGCTTCATATCAGTAGGACTGAAGTTATTTAGATATGTACTCACCTACATATATTTGTTTATGTCTGCATTTTTGAATTATATTCAAGCTTAATAGCGTTTGTTGATAATTTATTGTGAATACCTACTAGTGATAAAACTGTTAAACCAAAGTGAAAACCTATTAGATTACATTCATAGGATGCTCATTTTGTGTTATTTTGGCTTTTCACAAAGACTATGAAATATCACGTGAGTAAATACCTAAGTACATTTTACAACGAGAAAAAACCTTTTCTGCAAATGAACATAAATTAATTACTTTTTGAATACACTTTTTGGCGAACTATACCAGGGCCGATCAAAAGAAATGGTTGATTTTGAATTTTCGCGGGCTGTGCATTTATCGGTTATCGAATTTTTTTTTTGTTATGTGGCACACATACGTTTCTTATATGTTCACATTATTAGCCATTTTTGATAAGTAGTTTGTTGTTGACAACTGAAAAGGCACCTTTTTGTGTGTTCTTCGATTTTTAACTTTCGAAAAAAATGGATAAAAGATCTGTATTAAATTTTGCGTTGAAAATGGAATAAAGTGCTCCACTGCACTCAAAAAATGTTGACTGTGGCGTTCCGAGAGTCTACTTTGTCTCAAAGAATTGTTATAATATGTTGATGACGACGAGCTTCTGGAGTTGTAAGCAAGTCTACCAACGAAAAAAACATCGAAACAGTGAAGAATATGGGTTTGGAAAATCGTCGTATCACTATAAGGGAAATTGCAGGAGATGCTGACATATCAATCGGATCATGCCATGCAATTTTCTCGGATGTTTTGGGTATGAAAACTTTAGCAGCGATGATTGTTTCGAAATTGCAAAATTTTGAGCAAAAGCAACGTGGTATTAGAATCGTTAAAGAGTTGAATGATGTCAACGACGATCTAGATTTGCTCAAAATGATGACGAAGTATGGGTGTATGGTTACCTATGACGTGGAAACCAAGGTCCAATTATCCCAATGGAAGCGTCCAGAAGATCTTAGACCGACAACCACGCCAAGTTCGATCAATTGTGAGGGTTTTGCTCACTATTCTCTTCGATAACAAAGGCGTGGTACACTGAGTTCTTGCCAACAGGTCGTACTACAGAATATTACAAGGAAGTTATGGAATGTTTACGTGAAGCAATACATTACACAATCCGAATTGTGGAAAAACAAATCATGGAATCTGCAACATGATAATGCACCAGCTCACACATCGATGCTTACTTGAAATTTTTTGGACAGAAACAACACTGTAATCATTCCACCACCACCGTATTCACTAGATTTGACGCTATGAGATTTTTTCCTATTTCTAAAACTGAAGAAACCAATGAAAGGAAAGCCTTTTGCCACAAATGATGAGATCATGTCGGAATCGAAGAACGAGCTTACTAGAAAGCGCATTCCAGAAATTATTCGACGATTGGAAGAAGCGATGTCATAAGTTTATTATATCTGAGGATTATTACTTTGAAGGGCACAAAATCGATATTGATTAATAAATACTTTTCGAAAAAGTTCAAAACTTAGTTTTTCTTCTGGGCAAACCTCGTATACCTAATAACCGTTAGTGTCGTTAGTGTCTAATACAAACATTTTTGAGAAGTAGATTTCTGCTTACAAAAAATTTCTTAATCTCGGTGTGTTACGTTGTACCTACATTGATTATTTTAATCTTTGTGATATGGAAGTAAATAAAGAAGGAATCATTTCATACATCTAGGCGGCAGAATTTTTTACCTAATCGTGTATTCAGTGTATGGAAAAGTTTACCAGCTGAAGTTGTGAACTCTCAGTCAGTTGACGTGTTCAAGGCGGTGGATGAATTTTTCTTTTCATTTTGAGAAATTGTTTTTGTCATATATTTTCATTGTCAATGTGTACCTACTGATCACTATTTTTTTTTCCTCTTGTTGTTATTATTTTTTTCTTTTCTCAAATGTTTATCTAATGTATTATCCTCACATTGCAGTATTCTGTAAAAAGTGTTAATGGGCTTATGGGTCTTCAGACCCCTGCCTTTAATTATATGTAATAATAATAATAATAATAATAATGAATATTTATCCTTTTTGATCTAGTTCTTCTTTTTACAACTAGGAGTTAATTCTTCCTTTCCAAAATCTTTGTATTACTGACCTAATGTTGTTGAACTTGTCAAATATTTCAGTTTCTCATTGTATATTTACTTTTTTCGTATATTACATTTACTTGTGTATTTGAAAAGTATTTACATGTTCAAACTTTTCTTCGACCTTACTTGAGATAACAAATGTAATCTGATAATTCATTTTTTACTACAAATAACGCAAGCAATACTTTTTATACAATTTCGAAATAGGTGAGTAGAGAAACAAGTCATTAAAAAAAAATTCATATTTTCCAGAATGATATAAATTAACGCAATATCAGTACGTTTTGTTGTTCCACTTATCGCAGAGATTCATAACCTTCCACAATACTGCACATTTCTAATAACCCATAACCGTATACGTACCTACTTATGTGAAAATTGATTAATTATCATTTCAGAGTTTGCATTTCACATATCAAAATATTCTGATCTTATTTTGATTTGAGTATGACGTGTGGATAAACCCGACGATAAATCCGTGCATCTACTGATCGCCTTAGTGTCTTCTCATTACGTTGAAATATTATATCAATATCTGGAAATTGATTTAGCTACGTCTCCCCAGGCATGGTTCTCTTTAATTAGTGTATATGTTCGTTATCGCGAGTGGCTTAATGGAGTAAAAGTCACATTTTATCTAGATTTCGTTAATGCCGCGAATGCTTCTTCGATGTTGATTAACTGAGAGTTGGATGTGCGTTGAGAGGTTAATTTTTCATCGATTTGTGTAGATGCAAAAAATGCCCGAAACGATAAACGTACGCGAAGTTCGTATATGGTTCCAGGACTTTGTTGTCAGCAGATTAAGACTTCTTCGAACCGAGAGATCCGCCTCGGTTGTAGAAGATATTAATCAGAATCAGTTGCGGAGATGTTGATAATTAATTTTTTGGGGGTCTCTTCTCTATGTAAACTCTATGTTTTTCATCAGTCATGTGTCAATCAATTTTGTGTTTCCTGAGCGTACAGTAAGAGATCCAATATTGAAAAATTCCAACAGATATGACGAATGAACAAATAAAATTTGCATATATGCGAATATTGAAGAAGGTAGACTGAAAGAACTCAGCTGATAATGAACGAATTGTTATCCATATTGTTCGAAGTATTGAACTTATCTAATAATTTAAAATTTTTTTCTAATTGTCGTGGAGATTTGCCATGACATATTATGATGTCTTCAGAATCGGCATCGAGTTCTAGAAACGAATAGTTTCAAGATCATAAAAATTCAAAGAAATTCTTGATCTCTGAATTTCAAATGAAATCAAAATTATAAACATCACAGACGGAGATCCTTCAATTGGGGTTCAACCCGTAGGTTTTTAATTCGATGAATAGGAATACACGGAAAATTTCATAGAACGGGCGTTTGAGATAAAAAAACTCAAATCTTTTTTCGAAATTTAAGGGAGAGATAGATGATGTTGGGTTTCAAGGAGTATAAAATTAGTTTTGTTTTATAACGGGTGTTTTTTTTAGAGGTACAGAACTTTAAGTTGGCATTACTGTTGAAGATGGCGATCGATTTAACAGCTGAGAAGTGATTTATTCTCAGTTTGGTTTGGCAATTCATCGTATCAATCAATTAATTAAAATCAATTAGTCGAATGGGGCCAAAACGAGATTGGCGTTGTTCCAGATATTCATGAGCGAATTTTGTTTAGCGATGAAGCGCACTTCTGGTTGAATGGCTACGTCAATAAACAAAACTGCCGCTTTTGGAGTGAAGATAATCCTCAAGTGTATGTCAAAACACCGTTACATCCAGAAAAACTGACTGTTTGGTGCGCTTTATGGGCTTTTGGAATCATTGTTCCTAACTTCTTCAAGAACGATGATGGCCAGAACGTTACAGTCAGTGGTGATCGGTATAGAGCCATGATTACTAACTTTTTCGTTCCTGAGTTGAACAACCATGATGTCCAGGAGCTGTGGTTTCAATAAGACGGCGCAACATGTCAGACAGCTCGTGCCACAATCGATTTATTGAAAGACACGTTTGGTGACCGCCTAATTTCACGTTTATGAACTGTGAATTGGCATCCAAGATCTTGTGATTCAAAACCGCTAGACTACTTTCTGTGGGGCTTTGTAAAGTTATTGGTCTATGCGGATAAGCCACAAACGCTTGACCATTTGTAAGACAATATTCGCCGTGTTATTGCCGATATACGGCCACAAATGTTGGAAAGAGTCATCGAAAATTGGACGTCCAGATTGGACTACATCCGAGCTAGCCGTGGCGGTCATATGCCAGAAATCATATTTAAAATGTAATGTCACAAGATTATCTTTCGAATGAAAAAAATTCTTGTCAATCGAATGATCCATCGTTGTTTTATTGCAATTTAAATTTGATATACCTCTAAAAAAAACACCCTTTAATATCACGACTATAATCAAACCATGACAAAGCACAAAGTCATGAATTTTTTGTTAGGTATATACCTCTGTTTATGACAGACAGCAATGCTCAGTCTCTCATTTCCATCCTAGGCAAACAGCCGTGGATATATTGGATAGATTGGTTCGTTACTTTGTGATGTAATGCATAGTATTATATAGGGAAATACACTTTGTTATCAATATATTAATTATTTCAACTAGTGTTGCCCAAAAAGTCTCGCAGTCTTGCAGTCTTGGTCTTGGTTTTACATGTTTGCGAGACCAAGACCGCCTATTTGAATGCAGGACCAAGACCTAGACTCACTTGTAAGATTTACGCAAGAACAATACTGAGCTTCAAGACTCTTGCAGTTCAATAAGAGTCACATTTGAGCCTTTTCATATGACTTTGTTATGTATAATATTTTAATGTCTACATGACTACATTTCATTAACTTCTGTTGACTACCTACGTGTGACTTTGTAATAGATAATATTTCATTTTTAGTTCCATTATTCTATTCTATAAACTTATTATTTCTTCCTCAAATATGTTATAAAATTAAATTAAATATTTAGCTATATATATTTTCTCAACAATTAATTCTCTACATACTTCATCATTTTTCGTCTCGCGGCAAATCCTTGTCCTACGCAACGTCGACTAGTTTATTACATCCGTTGTTGTAAATAATAATTGCGGAATCAGAAAAAATTGAAATTTCATACTTTTGAACTCAAGTAAGTGAATAATCTTTATATTAAAAATATGAAAAATAAGATAATTTTTCTTCATGTTTAATTTAGGAAGCTCTTGTAATGAGTTCTGGCGTCAAAGAAAATAAAGGATTATTTTTATCATTCTTTCACATATTATTCAGATATATCTCACAATTATTCAGTTCATCTTACAATCGAAGCATCATTGATAACGAAAGGTTGTGCTGACTAATTCAAAGCTAAGTGTTGAGATTTTTTGAAAATTTTTCTGGTATACATGACTGTTGTACTATAAGGTTGTGATTATTCCATACTCTGCACGTATTGTGATTTTGTTATTGTGTTTAGCAGTTTCACATTGTGTTGATTTGCTTAAAAAGAAGTAGCGTAAGCGTAAGCTATATAACGCTGTTTACGTTTGGATCTTTTCGAATTCTTCATAATTGAATTTGTTGTTATCAAATCATTGTTATTAATTTCAATGTATAAACAGAAAAATTGATTAGGAGTATCATAGCTAGCCTTGGCACTGTAAAATCTATTTTTTCTATTATAAATTAAAATTTTGTTACGAATTTTATTATTGTCATCATTCATGTCTACATAAGCTATAAATTTCGGCCGTCTTACACTGACCAAAAATTTAAATAGAAATCTGGAATAAAAAGTACAATCTATCAGGTACTTGCAAGACTGCAAGACTCTTACAGCAAGACCAAGACTGCCTAAGTCTCGTCTCGGTCTTTCTTTAAGCATCCCTAATTTTAACACTGTAGTTTGTAGACTCAGGACATGCTTTTCCAGATGCATATAATTTAAAAATAAAAACAATAAATTAATATTAACACACTTGACTTACATTTCAATGAATATATTAAAAACTGTACATATGTTTCGGGTGGTTAACCCATTATCAAGAGTATACAATGTGACTGAGTCAGGAGTTAACTGAGTTAACTATTACTGAGTTACTGTTAAGAGTATACAATGTTTGAGTAACACTGTATACTCTTGATAATGGGTTAACCACCTGAAACATATGCAGAGTTTTTGATTTATTTAGTGAAACTCAAGTCAAGTGTGTTAATTTTAATTTATTGTTTTTAACATAATGTTTCACCAAGAGATAAGCGAAAACTCCGTGTCATTTATTCAAAATGCAAGCAATCTTAAACTAGCCGTTATCTTTCGAAGAATGTTATTGAAGTTCAAAATTTTCATTAACTATCTTTGGTTCAATAAAGAGTTCCTGAAACACAAAGTTGCCCCGAAATACATGAAGATCAAATGTAGAAATCGATCCGCACAAGCGCATTCAGCTGCTTATACTACATGGCTGAAATTAGAAGAGAAGACATTACAGCATTAGAGACAATTTGAGTGTATATCTGAAATTTTTATTCAGTAACATTGTGTACTCTTGATAATAGGTTAACCACCCGAAACATTTTAGACCAGTCAATTTAGACATAAAAATAGTGGTCAAATAACAAAAATCCCAGGAAGGCCAAACACTGGTAGGGAGCTGAAGTTTGCCATTAAAAATAAAATTTTAAAAATCTCCATCAATCCTATGTGTGCTTCAAAAGTTATTCGGGGTCAAAGGTCAAAATTTGAAGTTTTTTTTGAATTTTTTTCGAAAACGAGGAGTTTTATCAAATAACAACATCGAACCAAAATTGTAGTTCTTAAAATTCTTCACAAAAATGGCCTCGATAATTTTCTTTAACACTTACCTTTCGTAAGATATCACGATTCTAAGAGTCACATTTTATATGATATGCACATATAAGCCATGTATATACATATCAGTCACTTAGACAAGCAAAAATACCTATTTGAGTCTCTTTTATATATGTTATACTATCCTAAAAACATTTATTCAAGAGATAGTCAGTCCCTAACTGAATTCCCTCTACCCCGTGGCCTTGAAAAACATCTTAAAATTTGATTCAGCAAACACAACAATTGTAGTTGGTGAAGATGTTGATTTGTTAGTACTACTTTCTGCAAGGACTCCATAGATACAATTATTTTTTTCTGAAACCTGGAAGGGCTCAATAGCGAACAGAAATATATTATTCAAAAAGTTTATCTCTTTATTTCAAATGCCAAAATTATATTTTATTTTTACATACGATAACCGGCTGTGACACTTCGCCAGCAATGTACAGAAGGGGGAAAATTCAAAATTGAAATGATTCGAAAAAAAAAAGATTCGACTTACTGCGCTAGAGTATTTACAGAAATTGATTCCAGACCTCAAATAATAATTACGGAAGGAATTCGCTTTCTCCTTGCGCTTTATGAAGCTCCAAAAAACATTACGTGCATTACGATAGTTAACTTTTGTAAAAAATGAGCGAAACAAGAAACAAGTACAACTATCATGTCTTCCTGCAACATCGGCATCTGCTATTCAACACTTGTATTAACTATACTATCAAGTTCAAACATGGCTAGGCAATCAACTAAACCCAGAAGATTGGCGTTGGAAATTGATAGGTAATACTCTGGAACCGATTGAAATTTTACTCCCACCTGCTCAAGAAAAACTCTTCTGGAAATTCTAGAAACTTCTAGAATTCATTGAAATATAATGACAACAACACCTTTAATTCGTTATACACTTGACTTGACATTTCCGTGTTTGTCACTAGGTATTATATTTATTATTTTGCAACATCAGTTTTCATTTTGAAGTCATACATTCTCAGATTCAGATAACCTGAAGAGATTACATGCTACTTCAACAGGCAAAAAACTAGATGTTTTAGAAACCACAGAAATCTATAAAGACAATAGAAATACCTCGTCAATTTGGTGAATGATCGGATAAATAACTATGTATAAGGATTTCAATATTCTATGAAGACGAATAATCTTACTTTACCGTAGGACATACTTAGAAGATGAAAAATGCAATCTCTATAACTGGTCACCTCTACTCATATTCAAGCAATCGTAACTTCGTTGTTCAACGAGGGACGTGCCGAAGACTCAGGGTACCAATTATTACCTCTACGCAGATAACATCGCTATATTCACCAGATCAAGAGCTGCTCACCTGATGACACATATACTACAACAGGCCGTAAACACCCGTGCAGTAGTGGTTCGCGACGTGGTGCATTTCCGTGAACTCCGAAATATCACGACACTTTTCCTGAGCTAGAGAAAATATCGTACAGATGAGAAAATTCAACTGAGAGCTAGAATGATCCCATGGAGAGATGGAAAAATACCTGGAAGTCATCACAGAATGGAGGCTAACACGGAAGTCTCTTATAGACTACTGTACGGCTCTAGCCAAAGCATCTCAGAGCCAGCATTACCCGCTTATCAACAGGATCGTTGATAAGTATCGAAGCAAGATCACTCATGCCTCAAAGATCCGTCTGAACAAGACGATAATCCATCCAAGAAGCATCCTCAGCGGTTTGGGGTATGCTTCTAAAACTCATGTTGAAAAGCTCAAGTTTAGCAGAAAAAATCGTAGGCAAAAAGCTCTGAAATTCACAGCGACTTCGGAATACCGAGTGTTTTGGAGACAATAAGAGCGACTTCAACGAGAATATTAGCAGCCCTCCAACTAACCCGAACCTTATGGTAGCTACCTTAGGGTTGCGGTTCCCTCCACCTGTACGAAGAAGATGTCAGATGAAACACAAATGCCCTGAATAGATGCTTTGAGAAGACCTGGCCTAATTGTAGGTCAACAATAATAATGAAATGAGAGGTCATAAGAAATAGGTACTTGTCTAAAAATCAGTAACTGAACAATTATTCATTGAAATAGTCTCGCCTTTTACGGCATTATCAACAATGTTCTTCTCATTATCCAGAAGACATTCTTGATAATGCCGTAAAAGGCGAAACTAGTAGAATTAAGAATTGTTCCTATTGTACCTATCATTTAAATATGAACTTTCACAGAGTTGATTCATCGTCCATTGAATTTATCAATCAATAATAATTGTATTCATAATTTTCATTTTATCTTAAGACCTGACTCTAAAGTGTATTCGTGCCTTAGGACACCTTTAGTGTCACAATCATCACTTTATATTATTTAAGTTTACTGAGATTTTTAGGTGATATGTAATGTTGGTAATCAATAAAGATAATGTCAAACAAATTTCCTTATTCATGTGGTTGAAAATGTAGTAATTCTACGAAAATGCAGTTTCAAAATGATGAATATAGGGATAAAGTGATAAGTGCATTTTTCTCTATGATATTAATATATATTCTTTTTATAGTGTACGAGGTCCTTTTTTGAGTATTGATAAATAGTTACCATGTTTAGAAATTCTGTGAAAACTTGAGTATTAACACGTTTATTTTTTCTATTGTTTTGAAATTATGATATGCGAGAATAAAGTCAAAGTAGAAGAACAGCGAGAGTGGTAATACCGTGGTCCCCTAACCCCGAATTTCATTCTGTTCTAAGGGTATCCATTCTTATATAGAATCCCTGAGGATTTATTGCGCACTCGAGTATAGATAAATAGGGTTGGTATACTATATATGTATCGCCTAATAAACAATTTTTTGGATAACTAAGTTGATTTCGACATGTATGAATGGTGACTTTCAGACTTTTCACTCCCTACTCTTATAACGGGTGAATTTTTAACAGTTAAGTTTTTCAGGTTGGCGGCACTGGTTGGTAATGGCATCCGTTTGGATGTCATAACCAACCAACGTCATCTTTCATAGTGAAAAGTTTTCAATATACATTGAAAATCATCATGGAAAGACTTACAAACGAGCAACGATTGCAAATTGTTGAAATTTACTATCAAAATTCGTGCTCTGTTAAAAATATGTATTGTTTGTTACGACCATAATATGGTCGTCATAATCGACCTGGTAAATCGAAAATTCGTGTTGTTATCACCAAATTTCGCACCAACTTTACTTTGTTGGACATTAAACCATTGTCTCGCATGCGTACTGAAGAGAATATTGCAGCCGTAGCGTAGGCAGTGTTAATGAGGATCGTGAAATGTCAATTCTCAGCAATTCGGCATGAAAAATTTTACGTGTTAATTTGGGTTTAAAATTCCTATAAAAGCCTAAAAATTAAAGCCTATAAAATTCAACTTCTACAAGAATTGAAGCCGAATGACCTACCACAACGTCTAATTTTTGGTGAATGGGCCTTAGAACAGCTTAATGAATATTCGCTGTTTCATCGAAAAATTGTGTTCAGCGATGAGGCTCATTTCTGGCTTAACGGATATGTAAATAAACAAAACTGTCGCATCTGGAATGATGAACAGCCACATGCCATACAAGAATTACCGATGCATCCCGAATAAACGACAATTTGGTGTGGTTTATGGGCTGGTGGCATCATCAGTCCATTTTTCTTCAAAGACGACCGTGAAAGAAACGTTACCGTCAACGGCGAACGATATGGGGCCATGATACCCAATTTTTTTTTGCCCCAGTTGGCCGAGTTGAACTTGGTTGACAGGTGGTTTCATCAAGACGGTGCCACATGTCACACAGCTCGTGAAACAATGGACTTGTTGAAGTATGAATTTGGTGTGCAGCTTATCTCTCGAAATGGCCCTGTGAATTGGCCACCGAGATTATGCGATTTGACGCCTTTGGATTATTTCTTGTGGGGTTATGTAAGGTCGTTAGTGTATGTGGACAAGCCGAACACGATTGAAGCCTTACAGGATAACATAACACGCGTAATTAGTGGGATACATGCCGAAATGCTCGATAAAGTGACGCAAAATTAAACCCGAATGGACCATTTGATACGGAGCAGCAGACAATATTTACATGAAGTTATCTTCAAAATGTAAATGGCAAAGGCCAAGTTGTCAATTTCAATAAAAATTTTGAATATATGATGCAAGTTGAGTGTTTTATTCGATATAAAAAAACACGTTTAAAAAATCACAAAATCTAAAACGAACAGAAGAAAATTCTCATGTGCCCCCTCAATGCTTACGTTAGTCGTTAATAATATACTTGAGGTGCTATATTCATTTGAAAGAACGAAACATTAAACCGTTGTGAATCTAAGCAGCCAATCGAAGGGAAAAGCTATGAGCACTAAGTAAAGCCGGTGTTGTTCCCACCTTGAACCAAACATCTAATCTACATTTGCCACCCTGTAAGCCCAATTGTGCGCAAACACTGCCTCTAATCTGTTTATCTAACCACAGGGCGAATATAAATTAACGCCATTATAATGAAGACATTAAGCATATGAATAAAATAATTGTAGCCTTTCGTAAGCAGATTGTTTTGAAACAATCGGAATTACTTTATTTCCAGGTAAGGATATTAGATCGTTTTGTAAGATTACGTCAGTTGCAATTCTTTGATTGGAAATATGATCATATTTTTAATACTTCGGGCGAAAGCGTGCCAGATGCCTGCTTGTATCTTATTTGCGTTTATATAATGACCGTTACCGAGCGCTGGGGCTAATGCGATCCAGATAAAACGTGACTTCGGGGGTTGAATATGATATATTTCCTATAATTGTGACTTGGTTTTATGAAGTTGTCTTCGTAGTTCGAAACTCTGAACACCTTCGATTTAGAATGGAGGTACGTAACTTAACTTTAGGTATCATTTCATTAATATTCAAATTCGAACATTTTTAAAATTGTATAGATATCTTGGAAGTAACATAAACATGTTTACAGTTATAATGAAAAATCGTTTATTTTCCAATTAGCTTTATATTGTAAATTTCTAACACGTTTCGCTAGCATTGTAGCTTTGTTAAAAAATGTACACAGGAGTTAGTAGCTATAGAGAGTTTGAATTATGTTCTTTGACAAAGCTGAAGTGTTTGCAAAACGCATTAAGAATTTAAAATGCAAATGTAAGTGACAATTAGAAACTTATTTTTCATTAAAATTGATTGAATGTTCGCTGATCTCTTGGTAAAACTTTGTTTAGGTAATACAATATAATAAATAAAAGTCAACTTTATCTTTTTTAATTTTATATTAAATAAAACCAAGCCAAGTGTTTTTATTTAATACTTTATTTTTTATTTTTTGTTACAACTGTGATAATGAATTTTCTGTAGTACATAGTCGCCAGACACAAGAAAAAAACTGTTTTTTGACAGTTTTCATTGAAATCTTCTGAATTAATAAATACTAAGGTATTTCAATGGAAATATAATTTTTCTATTCTTAATGAGGAATATTCAAGACTCGCATAGTTTTCCTTGATGTCCTGAAACTTTAAATAATAGAAATTCCATGTTAGAAAACTCTCTGTTTATTTTCCATCAAAATTCATATCAGTAACAAATCATAACTATAATTTTTATTCCGACAGTCTGAAATTAATGACAATATTTTGTGATCGTGTTTCTACTAAATGAAGTTAGCACTACTACACCCAAAAAATAAATTAAATTGTCGATAAATATAGATACCAACTACAATGAGAAGGAAGTTTTTATTCATATAGGTACGTATATATATATATATATATATATATATGTTTGAACGTAGAGATTACGGATGGAAAAATATATATATATATATATATATATATATATATATATATATATATATATATATATATATATTTTTGAAAAGGATTATACAGGTATTAAGATAAAAGATAAGAAACTTACGGTATGAACCTGAAATTTTTGTGACAGTCGTTAACATAGGTTTCAAGCTTATTGGCTATCGTCAGAACGGCGTAGTTCAAGTTTTAGATGTTCAAATTTGGATGTTAATTAAAACGAAAGAATTCCTTACATAGAATTTTGTGTTGTGTTTTGTGATTTTTTTCGTTTTAATTAACATTCAAGTTTGAACATCTATAACTTGAACTACGCCGTTCTGAAGATAGCCAATAAGCTTGAAACATATGTAAAGTCATATATATATATATATATAAATAAATATATCAGAGTACTTCATACAGAATACTATATATGTATACGTCTGACAGAGTACTTCGATGATTCGGATGTAGGCAATAATGTATGAATCAATTTTTGTAAGTATCATATATTTGTATATTTTTTTAACACAAATGAAAAGATTTAAATCATTTCGTACTGGGTTTATATTCAACATAGCTAGATATATTTTCATAGTGTACCTACCTGTTTTTCTTTACAATTCGAATACGAAATTATTTATTCGTTTACTCTATATAATTGTATTTTCAATTGTGCTTTATATCTTCATTGTTGAGTTGAATTGATTTATATCTTGGTTATCCGTTGTTTGAACTAGGGATACTCATGTATTTATTTTTTTATTTATTTATTTAGCCCACCAACAACCCTTTCAAAAAATTCGTGATATTTTGCATAAGCATTAGATATTGTTAAGTTCTGATTCATTAGTTACTATTAATTTCTTTTTAATTTTCTATAGTTTTGTGTAATTACAAAGCTTGATAATTTTATTCTGTTTCTACATCAACATTTTTTCATGGTACCTATTTCTCTACTCGTTACTTCAGACTTAATTGTAATAGATGGGTGGTTTACAAGAAATTTATGATCGAGATCGTTGATTCATTACAACTTTGGGGATTGTAAAACTTACTCACTTTTTAAAACTATATGAAATTATCCGTTTTTATCGAATACTAAAATTATATACTTTCTCGATTTATTTGAAGAGATTTTCAATCGAAATATTCGGAATTTTCAGGGACCTACACCCATTTGTCTACACAATTGTTGTCAACTAAAAGACACCTTATCACTATCGAGAGTAAATATTTAGTGAGTTTCGAAGCACATCGAACTTGTTGGAAATATCAACCAGCGCTGTTTCATCCTATTATGAAAATCATCAGTGGTATGCATTAACATGGCATGTAGTGGGCATGTTGAATTGGCATGCAGCTGGGGATTCCCATAATGGAATGTGTATGCACGTTTTAAGAGAGAAAGAGAAGTCTTGTCTCAAACAGAATAACGATTAACCACCTCTCAATATAGGTATAGAGAAAACCTGAACTGACCTGCATCCCTATAAAATTAGGGATCACAGAAATTGCGAAGTAAAACCTGACACGTTAACATCTTAATAACCGCTAGGCCAACTTCGCGTTCGTTATCAGAAGTAATCCTGATTTATGTGAAGGTGAGTGCAGCCGGAGTACAACCATGGCACGATGGTATCTTCTTGGTTTGGCGAACGCGCCAGGCACCATTTATTATTCCCGGGATTTATTCTTTATATATACTAAAAATACGTGACTAATTTGAGAACAGGAGTGAACGATGGTCCCGAAGTAAGTTGTAAAAAGTATCCACAAGAATAAAACGAATATCTGAACGATTTTTGAAAAAGCACAACTCTTAGCAGAGTATTTCAATAAGTAAACGCACGTAGTATAAATTTTACTATCGGTAAGTCTACATGTACTTGTCAAGTATTGTGAAGAATGTTATTGTAGATACTTGGAGTATATATGTTGTTGTTTGTCGGGCTATTATTTAGAATCAACAACGGCGACACGTTATCCATGTAATATTGTTTAGATATGGATAAAATGGCGTTTGTTTTGGAATGTCACCTCATTTCGAAATTGATATATGTAATAAGTAGTTATAGTTTCAATAATGTAGGTACGTACCTATGAAAATTCTGTGATTTTACGAGAAATGTAGGTGGGTATTCGAAGTTATTCACGTATTTTGAACGCAGAAAATACAAGCATAGTTCGATTTAAATTCAGTCAATTCTAAAACATATTTTTTTTTGTTTGAAATTTAATATACAATCAGTAGGTTATTTGAATAAACATTTGTAACGAATGACTATGTAATATTTCAAAATGTCTGACATTCATAATCAGTAAGAATGTAAAGCTGATATTGTTATTTACAGATAATTTTTGATTAAAAAAGTTTTAAAAAGAAAAAATTACCTTCTATAGTTTGTTGAACTTGATTGAATTCCAATAAACAATTAAAGTATATATGAGAAATTTATAATTTGCCTACCTACTGATAATAGTAAGTAGAAATGCGTTTTTTAGTACCTACATAAATATATAATAGGTATACCTATCTTATTTTTAATGGCATTCATAGTAAATTTTTAATAACTTTTACGTTATTTCATTTTATAAAACAATATGACAATAGAGGCATTCGATTTATATGGAAAAGCTCTGAACTTTAATCGACGAATTATATGAAATCTATTAGTAAGTACGCACCTGAAATATTTTATTGCAGTTATAATAATAAAACACCATTGTGGTTATTTTTTAATGATATCCACCAACATACATTAATGGTTTAGGCTACTGCTCATACCATTTCAATTGTGGTAATGAATTTCCATGAAGGTATAAGTACAAATTTGTATGATTATCACCCTAGGAAAATGTTTATCTTGACGTAAAAACCAAATACTACCTACAGTTTTTAAAACACAGTAATAGTATTACAGCGATGATAGTTATATTTAATTTTATGAATTCGTGTTTTACTATCTCATCAATATCAACATCGATATTAATTAGCATCAATTATATGAATTGATGATATGTCAGTGACAACCTAAGTACAAAAATGTTGAAGATATTTCATGAAACTAGAAGTTTTGTACCTACGCATTTTAAAAACTCATTTTGTGAGAAAACTATGACTTGAAGACATGAAACTTTCAAAACATGAAAAAAAGAAATAAAACTGACAAAAATGTCATATATCTTATATTATAATTCAGTCATATTACTCTTTTTTTCTGTTTTTATAACGACTTTCAGTTCAACTGTAGGATAATTCAAACAATTGAATTTGATTGATACTTTTTAAACATTTGAAATACTTGAAAAGTATAAATCAAATTCAAATTTTTGAATAATCCTAAAGTTATAATGCATTTGCTTCAAGTAGGTAAATGCCAATATTATTAGAATTTTACTTTCTTAGTTGTTGATGTAACTACTACCTACATAAACGAAAACCTATGCTATGTTTTTGTTTTTTGATATCAACCCATATGAATTAACACAAGACGGTAACACAAGACTTATTGGTGAGAAAATATTTTGTATTCATTTTCAATGTTTATAATGTAAATAGGTACCATTTATTTTATCAACCTGAAGAAGGCACACCAACGTTTCGAAACGTAAATTGAACAAACGGAGTTCGATCACTTTTTGTAGCTGTTTATATATATATATATATATATATATATATATATATATATATATATATATATATATATATATATATATATATATATATATATATATATATATATATATATATATATATATATATATATATATATATATATATATATATATATATATATATATATATATATATATATATATATATATATATATATATATATATATATATATATATATATATATATATATATATATATATATATATATATATATATATATATATATATATATATATATATATATATATATATATATATATATATATATATATTTAAAAATTGATTTATTGCCTTTTTAAGATATTTTATTTTGAATGTTTTTAGCAATAACAGGCTTTTTTTCACAACTTTGTCAAAAGAGTTTTGACAAAGTTGTGATATAAAACGAAACGTCAACAAAAATATATATATATATATATATATATATATATATATATATATATATATATATATATATATATATATATATATATATATATATATATATTTATTTATTTAATATTTGCAAAATGGTAAATTTTTCATGCAATCTTTATAATAAAACTACAGAAATTAATAAATAACAGATGTAGTATAAATTTGTAGAATGATTCTCACAATACAATATCAAAATTCTTTGAATATAATGCAGTATCAATAGAAATAAACAAAGTTAAATTTTTCTCAAGGTGATACTTCTAAGCTGTTGAACTGATTGTTCCGACAAAGTCATATTTCATGCATTTTACTTCATTATGTAAGATTTTAAACATAGGTACATACAGTTTTGTAGATATAGTTAGTTCCATTGGATAATATGTTAATGTAGTTATATTTCTTTCAAAAGTTGGTAACCTATATTTTTGTTTTTCACTGTTCAACACTAGCACAATTGATAACATCACTTGTATGTAATGTTCATTTATTTTGATTCTTATTTCTGGCAGGTATAATTCTTTTCTTGACACATAATAATATTCATATAATGTAGGTATATGTAAAATCCACTTCCACAATATGGCCATGAAATCGATATAATTCTCAAATCAACAACAAAAGTAACCTGGAAATTCAAATAAATATAATAAACATAATTTAAAATTTAAATGTAGGTATTTCACCTAACCAAATGGTGTATATTCATATCAATATTTATTTAAAATGTTCGAATATTGTATAAATAATCCAAGTATGGAATTGTTTACAACTGTAAAATCATAACCAAAATTGTGAAGTTTCGAGACAGAAGTAGGTATACCTACACCATAGACACAAATTAAAAAAAGGATCATAGAAAAAACTTTATGAATGAAATTCGAAAATATCACATCAGAGATTGATGTGAAATAGATCAGACGAAAAGTATTAAAAGCAATCGAGAAAAAGACACCGAGTTGAGAAGATTGGGGAGTGGAAAATAAAATGTTGAGTAGAAAGATTGAAAAAAGTGAAGTCATTTGCAAAATAGCAGTAGGTAGAAAAATATTGAAATCAAATTCAATATAAGACATTCTGGAATTCTGGTATAAAAGAAACTAAGGGAGCTCGAAGAAAGATGAGAGAGAGTGAATCTCAAATAAATTTCATTAGAAAATTACATAAAATTTATATCAATAATAATAACAAAAAGTATAATTAGCATATCATAGCAATATATATATATATATATATATATATATATATATATATATATATATATATATATATATATATATATATATATATAAAAGTGCATTTCGAGAGGCTCCAAATTTTCAAATTGAAGCATTATAACACAACGATTCTTCCAGAATCAATTTACGCACCTGAAACAATGTTTATTGACGGTCATTCAAGAATTAGATAAATAGGAAAACAAGAATGGAAAATTCTCAGAAAGATTTAGGGTGCAATCAATAGAAACCTGCATTTGGATGAAAAGACCTCAAAATGAACTTCATCAAAAGACAAATACCATAACGGAAGAAATCAGAAAACGCCGAGCAAAGTTCTATGCACATGTCTACAGAATGAAACAGCCCAGAATACCGAAGAGCTTACTCGATATAATTATGAAGAGTAAATGCGGAACAGAGTGGCTAAAAGAGGCACAAAAAGATCTATAACCGATCAATAGAAAAAACCTCGAAGATCGCTCTAAAGAAGAGTGTCGCTATAAAATCTCACATGTGAAGTTTGTGCAAAAATCAACGCGCCAACCTGGAATAAAATAGACAGATGAACTGGAGAAAGGACGTTTCGAAACGTTGAAGCGTTTTTGGGACTCAAACAAGATGAAGCAAACGCCCTAAAAATTGTCAATTTAATTTCAATCGCTCTCATCATAAGGAATAATCGTTATAATAATAAAAAATATCTATGAATAGGCAGATGTAGGTACCTATCGAGTATCTCTACCTAATTAAATATTGGGTAGGTAGAGCGAACAAAATAATAACATTTTTCAATGCACCTATGAAACATACGGAAAGAAAATGGTTCAGGAGGAACATTGAATGTTTTCAATTATTGAAAATAATGAGGCTTGAAATGTAAAGAGAAAACTAGTAGGTAGGAAAATAGTGCTATGAGGAAATTGAATAATTATCGAAATTATATTTATACTTAATCGAAATGAATTAAAAATATTTTCAATTGATGTTTCGACTGTACATAAATTCAATCAACGTTCTAATTAGACCTTTTTACCTATGTGATAGTAATGGGCAATAATATCGTTATTATATGTAATATATTCAAAAAGCATTGATTCATTTTTAGCTGACAGAATTGCAATAAAAATTTTTCATATCTGATAATTATATGTTTTTCAAAGTTATATGACCTACGTATCTATTTCAATTTATAGAGAAGGTTCATTAATCACTCAATTTGTTACAATGTTGCAAAGGAGTAATTTCAAGAAATATATGTCGAGTTGTTATATTACCTATAATTTATAGTCATATTTATGTTTTGTTATAGATGAATTTACCTATTAGTTACATATGATGGATATTATGCAATGCAAAGTACCTACATAATTAATATTGAATATTGTGTGCGTGTACCTAATCATCTCTTCAGTCACCGTATGATCAAATGTTTAAATTTTTTTAATGTGACAGTTTAATGGGAATAGTAAACGATTCCCTGAGTACGTTAACTGTGGACCAGGGAAATAGACAGGGTATTAGGTACTTCAATGATGAATATTTTTGTATTTCATTAATTTTATGAATTACTATTCCAACTTTCAAGCTGATATCTAGATAAGGCACATAACCTTCAAGACTCGTCAGATCCTCGTGAGTATTATAAAAATATACACCCATTATATCTCAATTTAAATATTTATTTCCCTCAAACAATCTCATGTTTATGCATAGTAATATTAAGCTAGCGGCATTCACAGGAAAGAAGTGAACATATACGATTGTAATATTGCAATCAATCAGAGTAGGTGTGGGCTGGGCCGGACCACAAACCCATTACTCTATGAACAATATTTATTTAGGTACCAGAAGCAACTATCCGGTCGAAACATTTGTTGCCTACTTGATTATCTAGATTCGGATAGGATAGCTGACCCTTCCAGTTCTGTATCTAGGTGTCGCTAGGCCCCACTCTGTGTCGGAGGCGTGGCTGCACAGAATTTCGTCCCACATGCGCGTTGTGTTCTGTGGCATTAGCCGCCCGACGTTCGACCGAGTGCGCGGCTCTTCTGTGCCCGTTGCGTCAAACATGCGCGCTTTTGTTGTCAATTTTTTGTCTGCCGCGAGTTTTACGCCGCTTATGTAATTTCGACGTTAATGCCCCATCATCAATTACGGAACCATCGAACTCATACGATAACCCCTTTTTGTGATCGTCTATGAACCAACGACCGCTCTGTGCGCATTATTTGCATCGCCCGCCGAAGTACTCGATTTTTTGTGATATGTGCGCGTTCAGGTGAGGCTTTTGGGGATTGTAGGGCACCTAATTGCACGTGATTTTTCAACAGTGTCCTTTATGTTTGTTGTGATTCCTGTTTACCGTCAGACATAGAAAATTACGACGAAGATTTCCGCTTCTTCGGATCTGCCGCAGATGGGAGTGTTTGAAGAAAGTGCTTCTCGCTCGCACGTGATGCATTGGGTAAGTCCTAGAAAATTTTTTATTGAAAAAGTTTTTCATTCTAAATTATTCGACCGTCAGCATTTTTGTGTCGCCATATTCATAGGTTTAACTGCCTTGAATTCACTAGGTACCTACTTCCTTTAAACTAATGGTATACAACATTGATCAATATATTACGTATTATGATCATCCGAAGAAATAGGTTTGGACTAGGTATATTGTTTAATTATTGATTTTTATATAGCAAAACATAAGAATTAAGGTTTCATATATGACAGTAGAATATTATAACAGAAGATGCTACAAGTTAATTAAATCTACAAATACCCATCGGTTGATTGATTTTTGTGAAATAAAGAATTGAATTCAACATTTCGTTTAATCATTCAGTTATCACATCTTTATCAAATGAAGATATCGAAGTAGGATACCTACTAGTTATTAGATATTACTAGATATCAGTAAATAGAATGCTAAAAATATTAAATATGATGAGTGTGAAACAAATGGATGTGTTCCGTACATTATAATTTATTTATAAAATTGAATACCATGTGGTTCTCAAGTATTTACTCGAAGATATTTGTAATGTAGAAGATCATCACTATTATAAATTTAGAAATAGCCAAAATTGTTATATACGAAAATGTAATTTAACAAGGACATTAACTAGTGTCAATTATGAAGATTTAAAAATTCAATGATTTGCCAATGCACATAACAGAGTGTAAAAATTATAGAATATTTAGGAGAAAGTTGAGAGAAAATGTTATAGATAGATGAATAATCGTTTGGTATAGAAATTATAGGCCTGTAGCTATAGCTATGCTAAGTATAGTAAATTATTATTATTATTATTATACTTCCCGGCGGATTCAAAGTACGCAATTGCTTTCATTGTATTCAACACAAACTCCAATATATGTTTTATTTACTCATTCAAACATCTAGAAGCTACTGCAGTAATTACATTGCTGCACATAGGTAGGTATTAGGATATGAAAGCAATGATAAAAATTGACAATTCTCATAATCTCTTTGAAACAAGGAATTTTAAGCCAGTGAGGCTGCTTTTCGTTTTATTGCATATTCTGCTTTTTATGTATAGATTAAAATGCAAATTTATCAACAATTTCTTGAAAATAAAGCACATACCTACTTACCTATTGCTACCTATTGGACAACGTTTACTCATTTTAAAAACGATTGAGAAGTTGAATATTTTACATCCAATTGATTTTTGCACATTTGTTTAAAATTCCTCTATGTAATGATGAAGGGGAAAGGTGTATAGGATTCAGAACAGGGAGTTAAAACACTTTTTGTACCTAAGGACAGATTGAATTTTATTCACCAAATTCTACTTCTTGTGGAAGTGGAATGGGATCTCTGATTTCTGTGGGACTGTCAGATGTAAAAAGTATATTTGGCTACTTCCAAGATTTTCTTACATTTCGGATCGGAAGGTTTGAAAAAAAATGTATTCTGAATGTCCATCAGTTACTTAAGGCCGACACGTATCAGAACGTTAATGAGGGTCCTTCGCTCGGTGTTAATTTTTTTCAGCGCAATGAATTGTTCAATGATATAAGAGGTTTCTCGTGTCAGACATCTCAGGTATCGACCTGCACACGAAATAGATCTCCAAAGGGTATACTAGTTTAATGAAACCAATTAAATATTTGATTTCAATATAGGTGTTTTATAGGTGCACTTTTTATATTGGAACAGGTTCTGCATTCAGACAACTTGGAAGGATTTATATGAATAATATTTGTATATATTTTTGGCAATAACTAGTTCTTGATGTTTAAGAACTATATTCACTCGTTTTAAATCGTAGCAGAAACAAATATATTTTCTAGAATGCATTATCATATAAAACTTTTCAGGTTCCGCCTACTTTCTAAGCCTTTTTCGGAGCTTATTTTGAAGTTAATTCAGGCACATGAAGATTTACAAATCTACATTCTCAACCTGTGAAATTCTCTACTACTAGGACATTAGATAATACTATTGAATCAAGATGATACAAAACACGAAATGCAAATAATATATATATATATATATATATATATATATATATATATATATATATATATATATATATATATATATATATATATAAATAATAGGATATTATTTATTTATTAATATATTAGTTTTGACAAAGTTGTAATATTCAACGTCAACGAAAATAAAGTTTTTAACATTAAAATAAGCCTGCAGCAGTCTTGGTCTTGATCTTGCGTTAGTAAACATGGTCTTGGTCTTGCACAGTGAGTCTTGGTCTTAGTCTTGGTCTTGTTGCAAGAGTCTTGCAGTCTTGCAAGTACCTGATGGATTCTATTTTTATTGAGAAATGAAAACTCTTTTCGTTAACCCAATATTTCATCACTGTAGATTTGTGATTTCATCAAGAGTACACTAAAATAAAATTACATCAATTATAAATATAAAGCGAACACATCACGGAACTTGCAAATATAGAGTCTCAGGACGTTAAAAGACAAACAGAGATAGGTGCGCTGTGGGTACCCTACCGCACGACTGAGGTATGATATAGCATATGCCTATTCCATCTTATAATTCGGCAACAGATGTTACTGAGTTAGCCTCTATCAGTTTTATAGTTAACACACTTTTTGTTTTTCATTCTATGACTCATTTCCAGGAAAAGTCTTGTTTTTTGATTGTTATACAATCAAAATACTTTAATTTTACTCAATTATCTTCACTTCAATAATTTTCGTTGCAACAGACGTTGTTGAAGTCAAATATATGTCTTGTATTACTATGATGTTGCTCCAAGGCACACGAATTTTTGCCTAAACGGCTTTCGCTCTTATGTTGTGTAATGCGTTGTTTCAGCCATTGGTTAGTTTGTCCAACATGAGTATCATTGCTCTGTGAGCAGGATACTTCATATACGACATTTCTTCTATGCTTGGTTGTTATCCTTTAATTTGGAAAACAATTGAGAAATCGCAAACACATGGTAGTTTGGGATTATCCAGTCTGGAATTTGTTTGAATAGGGCCTTTACCTGTGATAAGTGTTGATTTATGTATGGCATTTTTCATAGATATTAAAGTTGTACACAAGAAACTTCAATATAAGTTTCTGGTATACAGATATATATATATATATATATATATATATATATATATATATATATATATATATATATATATATATATATATATATATATATATATATATATATATATATATATATATATATATATATATGTAAATGATATTAGTTTCCTCATAATTTGTATATAGAAATTATATTATAAAGTTTTAACATATAGTTACTGTAAAAGAAGAATAAGAATTATCTATGAATAAGAATTATCTGAATCTTTCAAGACGAAGGCAGAAACTTCATTTCAATAGACAGAATTGAAGAGATTCCTTTTCGAACTAAGTGAGATTAGGATAAGATGTATTTATAAAATAATAGAAATAGATAGTGTTAAGATTGTATAGGATATAAGGACTTTCAATTGATTGTTCTTTTAGGTAAGTTGATCTTGATAACGTTAATGAATATTGTGAATAAAAGTTATATTTATTTTAGAATAAATCAATTGTTTGAGATATACCAGCGTACAATCATAGAAATCAATGTAAAGTCCTTATATCCTATACAATCTTAACACAATCTATTTCTATTATTTCACAAATACATATTATTATATATCTCTTAGTTTGAAAAGGTATCTCTTCCATTCTGTCTGTTGAAATGAAGTTTCTCCCTTCCTCTTGAAAGATACCCATTCACAGATATAATTTTTATTCTTCTTTACAGTAACTATATACAACTATAATATAACTACATACAAATGATATGAGGAGTCTCTTATGATTTCACATATATGTACCTATATAGATATTTAGATATAGATATAGATTTATTTATATAAATCGACTGAAATAAAAAAATCCTGTGATATTGTTGTAAATAAGAATTGAAAATTGATCATTCTATAAGTCCACTAAAAGGTGTCATTTAAAAACCGAAAACACATTCCTGAATATCACAGAAATAATTCAATTAATTTGACATATATAATTAGCTCTGATAATCGGTTTCCATGGGTTATTACAACTTAATTTTCATTATAAGACATTTCTTTGGACAATGTTCCTCTTCCAATCACATGTCGAGTGAACTGAGCAGCCTACGTAGAATTTTGTGGTTTAACCTATCTAGCTTTTACATTTTTCAGCCGAATGTGGTTCAAACAGTCCACTGACTTCAATGTAATCATAAAACTATCACAACTAATGATAATTGAGTTAAACGAACGAAATTCATATTATTGCTAATATTTCTAAAAGGTTTATTTTAAAAAAAATCAACTGTTCTTCAACAGATTCTTCACATCCACTGCATACAAGCGGCTGTATCTACTCCATTTTCTTATTCTATATAATTTGAATATAATCATGTTATTATTCGATTATACTCGTAATCTATTTTTGTCATGTTACATACACTTTCTTGAAAAAATGACATACAAAAATTATATCATTCACTGAATATAGTAGTAGCTTCTGCCACATTATTTGAATCAAATATTTGTGTTTTGAACTTGTAGTCCAATCCATAATAAATAATAAGATATCGTGTTATAATCCTAACAATGAAATTTCTTAATTTCAATTGATATTTTACTAATTATAAATATGTATATTTCAGTATTAATTCACAAATCTCCAAATTCGGAAGAAAAAGTAACAAGTTGCTTATATATTCTCAATAAAAATAAATTGCCTTATGAATTTATATTTGGACCAAATCGTGACCCTGATTTTAAATTTCCAATCCGTCGGACAAACGTCGAACGTGTTCAGCCAGCACTGTTTATTTTTATTAATCGTTTTACCGGGGCGCTGCCTCACTCGAAATGTAATTCCCGATTATGTCGAATTACGAGGTACGAAACCGGCAATTAAATGTCATTAGAAACGCAACGCACACCAATTTAAAGCGATAGCTACGGGCGCCATTACGTTTAATCTACGCGGGATCTCGACAGATCGTTCGGTAATTTTTCGATTTCCCAGGACTTCATGAATGGACTTGTTTAATAAATGAGCCGGAATTTGTAAACAACAACAATGGAATTGACCGGCTCAACTTCAATTGTGATGCGACAACATTGCTATCACCGTGCAGATTTCAACAAGTTTGTAACATCTAGTTATTCCTTTTGGCTGTAGTTTAGGTTGAATCTATTCAAGTTGATGAAGTTGAGTTTCCTTTATACCGTAGTAGGTACCTTTGCACTTGATTTGGGGTCAGATGGATATTATTTACACAGATAGTTAGAAGAACTTTGACCAGATTGATCATAGAATATTCTTGTCAAAACTTCTTGTCAAGGCTGTGGGCCTATCGCCCCAATTGTACTATTGATACAGTCATATTTGGACAGTATTCAATATGTTGAACGTGGTTGTGTGTATCTGCACTCTGTTCTGTCATCCGGTGGGCCGCAGGGGTGCAAGTTGGGTCCATTATAATTTCTCATATATACTCGAATTAACGATTTTTCTTTACTACTTAACCATATGCGGTTGCTTTTTTACATGCTTTGCTGCTCGTAATGATTGCGTCATACTACTGATTTCCTTAGAATCTTTGAATTTGTGGTGTACCACGAAAAGACTAAAACTAAATATCCGTAAATGTAATCTTTCAAATTATTCTCGAAACTTGAGTACAATCCATCACAGTTACACATTGGAAAGACATAAGTTGTATCACGGATTCTGCTTCTAGAACGCAGGGTTATTTGGTTGGAAATAGGGTCAGTTTGTTAATCTTCGTTATTTTGTGATGGAAATGCTTTTTTGTACTTTATTCAAAATGAATTAGAATATTCTTCTATAATTTGATCTCCTCTGTACAACAATTCTATCGTCAACTAAGAGACACATCTGAGAAGAGTTTGCAATATGAATAGCTCATATATTATGGGCAAAATCCTTCGAGAAGTTTCGATAATGTCTTGAAGTTGAGGCGTGATCGGTTTGCCCTAACACGTCTATAAAATTTTACACAATTCAATTCTTCTCAGCAAAATAAATATTCACGTACCGAGGCTTGGTGTGATTAATAACTTAATAATACATTTTATGTCGATTACATCATATCAAATATTATGTCACGTTGTCCTATCAACTTTATGTGTGATCTAATGGTGATGGGTGTTGTGGTCGATGTGATGCTATTTTCTTCAACTAGTAGTGATTTTGACATTCTATTCAGAACATTACAACGGGGTGTCATGATATTGTTATTCCCTTCTGTTGATATATGAGATTGAGTAGACTATTTTATTCTATTTAATTTCAATTCAATTTTTATTGTATATATTCACTTATGTATTTTTCTATTTGTACTCTCATCTGATTAATAAACATTAATCAGATGAGAGATTGATGTTTAATTGTTTGTTTTCCTGTAATTGAATGTGAATCTGTTGGGATTAAATACATTATTATTGTTATTATTATTTAGATGCAAAAATGTGTTGTTATTTATTTAGTGGATACTTTTGAAATAGCTTTGCTTCACTTTGTTTATCTACACCTGATACGTAACACAGCCTATGTAGCTATCTACTCAACATGGCGCACTAGATTCACCTCAGCAAATTGAAGAGGGTTGATTTTTGGTCCCCTCATTACATTGTTTACATGATAGTTAAACTTGATGGATGGCCATCACATATCTGGTACATCTCTATGATGGGTCTTGGCTTTTTATATTGTGACAGTGGCTTTGCTTTCTGCCTAGTTTTAATTTACCTACTACAGTTTATTATGTTTTTTACACCGACAGTCACCATTGGAACTTTAGTGCTACAGATGTAGGACCGCTGAATTATTGTGTTCTTGGTGTTGGACAGCAAATGATTTGAAATCGCCATTTAATGCGATTTTTAAGCATTCTATGCGCACTAATGAGCCATCTGAGCATAATTTTTCTGCTTCTCCCCACCAAATTTTAAGAAAGTGTACTATTTAAAACTGGTATTTTTGGGAAACATCGAAAAGATGTCATGAAAAACATCGTTTAGAAAATTTTATTGGAACGGTTTTATTCCACTCTAGTAATCATAAGATTTTGCTTAGCAACAAGATGATCGAAGACAAGTTCGTTATCATAATGAACAGTTATTAGAAACGGAGACAGGGTGTCGGTAAGTTAGGGATCGTACTCGTGACCCCGTACAGAAAAATACGTATCCATATATCCCTCGCTTGGATTACATTGACCCCAACGCTTTAAAATAAACACACTGATATTGTCTGTTATATTTTCGAATGTATTGATAGTCGAAATGATAACAAATAGTTTACCGTCTATATTTCTGAACCTGTTATGACCTATAGTGTTAGAGATGATACATCACATCTAGAGATAGGTACATGAAAATTCTTTTGGATATTACATTCAGAGAATTTATCAATTCTGTTTGTTAACTGTTTAATAAATCAATTATCAATCATCCGCAAACCAGGAAAGGAAATAAATTATAGAAAAAAAGTTTATTTGTTGAGTTAGGTAAACAATAATCAATCAACAGGGTTATAAAGATATCTCAATATTAAATCTACAATAAATCTTCATCATACCGTTTCAAAATGAATCAACGTCCTTCGCTCCTTATTAAGCCCGACTTTCATAAATAATCGATCTTTATCATCATGTGATCCAATTAAAAATAAACAAAAAAAATTCAAGGAATCTTCACAGCGACTAGTTTTTGTTGCGGAAATAACTCCCTCCTGTTTTTTCCATATTCTGGTTAATAGCGAAAACATTCTTGAAGAAATTTACGGAGCATAAAGATATGTAATGTTCACACCTTCGATTCTCCCTGTCCCAACAAAAAAATTATAATAAGAATTACCTTAATTCCTATTATAATTTTTTTTATGAAATAAACTTGAGGAAATCATTTCGAACTCGGTAACGAAGCTAATGAATTCAACATATTGCTACTCATTAGGCATATCATTTTGAGTGTGAAGTTCTGTGGAGGTCCCTCTTTTACAAAGTGTTGAATAGACAATAAACATACTTCAATAAGTTTCTGAATTATCATATACCTTTCATAAGTAGCTTAATATGACAGGATCTCTCACAAATTATTAACACACACGATAATGAAAAGGTAGTTTCATACAAAAATCTTTTTTATATAAGAAGATGCTTGGTGATTCAAATCGTTGCCTCACTTCGATGGACGTGGTGTGACTGACGAGTTCCTTGCAGAACGAAACATATGTCTCGCACTTCCATCAGGTGTGGCATCGATTTCAATATTTCTCTAATATTTATCCCTTGAAAGATAATGAAGACATCACATCGTACACGGTCACATATCTAGCTCTACTATAACATTCTTTCATTCTTTTGGTTAATTTGAATTTTTCGAATGAATGTTCTAGTGTTCATTTTCTTAAATATTCCATTCAGTGCCATAAGCACTAAAAACTTCATTCCTTTTTTATATATATATATATATATATATATATATATATATATATATATATATATATATATATAAATATTATAAATAAATGTCATTGTAGTATATTCACATATAATTTGATTCAAAAATATATGAATACCTGTATCAAATATAATTATGAGTTTCAACAAAAAATTAAAAATAGAGGGTAATTGTTCTTACTGTTTCTTTGTTGGTAGCTTTAGATCAAATTTTTGAAGATTCATTTTATGGTGTTAATTTAGATGTCGGTTAGATCAATGATATAAATTATAAATTATATAAATTATATATATATATATATATATATATATATATATATATATATATATATATATATATATATATATATAATTCATTCACTCATTTTTCTCAGGTGCTAAAGAATTGAAATTTTAAGGTCTTCATCAAGTTTTTCTGTCCTACTTGTAAATAACCTTTTAGCGTCTTCGGCAGGATACAGTAATTATTGAATTTTGATTTGAAATATTGTTACAAAGTTAATTTTATCATTTAATTTCCACTCAATTATTATTGAAGTACATTTTATCAGCTTATTGAACAAATTCCAAGTTTGTTATTTCACTACATGAATTGATAGTATATCGATTACATTGAAAACTCAGTCGGGTTTCGACAACTTGGACAGCTGTTGATGTGAAATTATCATTTCAGTAGATACTTATTGAAATTGTAAATTAACGACATTGAAATCCATCATTAATATTATATCTTAATGATATATTATTATCGTCATTTAACCGTATATTAAATTGATACTTATCACTTCTTACTACATATTTTCTGCCAACTAAAAAAAACACCTGTTCTTCGAAAGCAACCTATCAATCTTACTCAAGTCTCTTAGATTGATAAAGTACAAGAAATGTCTCGTAAAGTTTAACCTACATGTTCTAATGTCTTCGCTAAAACATATTTACATAAAATGCAGGTTATGCGCATTCGTCTTCCTTTGCATGCTAAAATGTCTTATAAACAACAGACAGAGCACACCTTGCCCTTCATTAGTCGCTCATTAAAAAAATACAGATTTCTTTTTTCTGCGTACCCTCGTTGACGATTTGCATAGCACCATTGGCGGCTGTTTGTACAAATTATTATTACGATAAACGGAATATTATGAAAATAATTATGTTCGGACTTTGCTTCTTTATTAGGTCGGCAGCTGATGGCATTTCCGACTTTTTAATATCGTAATTATTCAGTCAAATGTGTAAGAGCTTGCTGTGCGAAAATACTTATCTTATATTCTCAAGATGTGTTATTACTCAAGGGATAGGAAATTTAATAAAAGTTTTGTGATATTAACCACTCTGATTTCTGAATTTATTTTTAACTAAAGGTATCCAGATTATTAAAAAACTTATTACACCCCAATTTTCATAGAATGGAGATATACAAATAGCAGGCGGTCTTCACCAGATCTGGGCTCAAATCCATGCAGGAATCTCTCTGTAGGTCGGTCCCATTGGAACTGTAGTGGACTGTAAAATTACAACAATAAAAATATTGCAGGCTTTCTTCTTTTTAGGATTTTCTTCCCAATAATAAATTGAAATCAACACACTTGGCTTAAGTTTCACTAAATATATTAAAAACTCTACATATGTTTCGGGGGGTTAACCCATTATCAAGAGTACACAATGTTACTTATTTTTTGAGTACCTACTCATGTTTTGAGTATTATTGTATACTCTTGATAATGGGTTAACCACCCGAAAAATATGTAGAGTTTTTTATATATTTAGTGAAACATAAGCCAAGTGTTTTAATTTTAATTTATTCTTTTTAACATAAAGTTTCACCAAGAGATAAGCGAAACCTCCGTGTCATTTTGTTCTCGTTGAGTTTACGATAGATATAAATTCTAGAAACTTGTAGAAGACAAAAAATGTTTAACAAAATGATAAATTTTATTTATACATATTCATGGGTTGTGGAATTCTTAAAACGTAATAATTTTAATCTTTTGATTAAAAATTATGATTATTGTTTTTCAAAGTTCATTTGTCCGAATTCTAAATAGCAACTGTATGAGTAAAAAAGGTCTATTATTAAATTAATCTGGGCATATTAAATAAAATATTGACACTTCATTCATTAATTTTGAATTTGGTGATCACTTACAGATAAATTTGAAGGTATCAAATACAATATAACACAATTCAATAAAATTTTCATTAATATCGAAATTTTCCCACCTAACCAAGCTCTTCGTTTTCGTATATAATTAAAATAATTATATATTACCAAGGGTAGATATTAACCTAAAAACGATTATTTCTACTACAGTTTACAAGTTTAAATTGGTAACCAGAATTAAAGTTTGGATTTTCCCTTTTTTGTTCAAAGCTCACAAATTTTGAATCTGTATGTACAACCCATATTTTCAATAATCTTTTTCATAGGATGTGCACCCTAATCACCTAATGGTTAGAGGAAAATATTTAGAATTTCATTGATTGAAATTAATATAAAATGCCTACAAAGAATTGTCAACCTTATAAATTTGGTAATCGTAACTTTAATTTGTTTTTTGAGTTTGAAAATTGAGTTTTTAAAAGCTTTTTAATAGCATTCATTATATTGGTCAGAAGAAACAACATACCGAGGAGTTATGATGTGATGCATCTCTGTGCCTGCCAAGCACAAAAAGATAAAATGCCGACCTTTTATACCAACATTGATAGGATTTCTAAATCCTTCCGACGTTTAGTAGTAGCGAACAAAAAAAGTTGCTATTGAAACTACAAAATACTAGTTAATAAAACTAGTTTACTTCTATTTAACTTTCTGTTGCAACCTCAGTTATATAATAATAATTACTTTTTATTAAGATGAAATTAATAAAGGCATTGGTAATTTGTACAAAATCTTTATATTCATTATAAATTAGTCGAAGCAACTAAGGCATCTACTACATTTCAATGATATTCTCTTAGGAACATTTCTGCTTTTACACGAGATATCTTCATTTCATTTACGATGAGGTCAACATCTTCTTTCGTATAGAAACTTTCATCAATTCCTTTTCCTGTGCTTGTTTTTCTAAAGCCTCTTTGTTTCTTCTATCACCTATAGCAATGATAGCATTCGCTACATCCTGTGACGATATTTCATTCTCTTCTGCATAATCAGTTACCTTTTCCAGATCTGCTGCACCACTGTCATATTTGGCGATTCTCTTTTGTGATTTTTCTTGAGGAACACCTTCACCTTCAGGAGTACCATTAATATTTCTTTCTTCTACCATTTTTTATGACCAATGATGTCTATTTAAATAATTTATTTTGTATCAAACTGTTTCAATACGCTAAATATCATTCTTCTACAAGTTCTGCATCAATACCAATCTTCCCAATTTTTGTGGGTTAGAAATGACAATTCATAACCATAACATAATCAAAATGGAACGTGGAAATGGAATGGTTAGAATGGCTATCTCTAGCGCCGGTCCTGCACTCTCGAGCTTCTATTACAAAATAATTTGCCTCAATCTATTACAAACCTCTGAAACTATCAGAATAATGCTTTAAATTTGTTTCTGTCTTCGCAATTGTAGCTATCAACATTGAATTGCTTCAGCAGTCTCTAGACATATTTTATCATCTACTAATACAACAATTTGCAATTGTTTCGATATGGAACAATTTGAATATTTCTCATATCGCGAAACAGAAGAACGTTTTACGCAAAAGTTAATCTGGTTCAGTTACGATTTATTGGAATTTCTCCTTGTGTTATACCAGAACAAGCGATTAGAAGATATCTGCGAGTAATGTTTGCGGTCGCCAAGATTAAATAATTTCACTATTTGCTGTCCATCATTGTCTAAACAGTCGGACGGCTCCCGAATGATACGAACCTCGGGACATATCGGTTTATGTCTGTGTACTCGGACAGGATTTGTTTTGATAGAGATAAAAGTTTTAAAATAAACAATTCAAACGGAACGTACGAGTCAATATTTGAGTTATTTTGTTGTAGAAATTCGAATAGAGAGTACACATTCCGTGAAGTAGGTAAATATTTGAGGATTAGAAGATCATACTGGCGACTACTGGCCACTTGAAGACGTAGATGAAAAGTTCCTATACTTATGTATGGTACAAAACCGTTAGTAAAACACCGATAACAGCCTCTGAAATGCATTATTTCTGCTCATTCGAACAGAATGAGTAGAATAAAATATTTATATTCAAGCTTTTTTTCATATATCGCTGAATTTATCTGGTCACTTTTATCAGTCCATATGATTATGTAATACTTATATTGAATAGCAACACTTTTTGTAATTAACAAAAATTACTGGCACGAGGATTGAAACTTTTGGAACAATTTTTCACAACAAAATTATACACTTTTTTTTTGTTGAAAACAGCAAGAGACCCACGTTTAGCAAGAGTTATAATGCAGTCCGGAAAATTTGTGAACAGAATGATGGTTCTCATGATTAATAATATTTTCAATAACCAATATATGCTTTCTGAATAGAAGAATATTTTTGCAGTTACTTACTGCCATGATGAACTAAAACCAATGAAATATTCTTTTACCATTTTAAATATTTTACAAAAATTCACCAAAGAATGTCTGAAAGTTCAAGATCGATGTATAGAGAAATTTAGGTATTCACAATATTTGTTGTTTCACTATATGTACCATATGTAAAATTCACTATAATATATGTGTTATTTCACATAGAGTGAAACAACAATATTCGCTGTTTCAAGAATAAGCTGTTTATATATACGAATATATGATAAAGTAAACTACCTCTATTAAATAAAAACACTTGGCTTGGTTTCAAAAACATTATAATGAATACTTGACAATTGTTTCGGGGTGTTACCCCATTTTCAAAAGTTAAACTGATTTCCCCGAAACAATTTTCAATTATTTATTGAAAATTTCGTGAAATTAAGTGAAGTGTTTTTATTTAATATACATATTAAACAATGTTTCGAATATAAATTCAAATTCAAACACTTGAACTTATGATTTACACTTTATTGACTACATAGCATGACGCGTTTCGTCGTTACAAACGACTTCATCAGATGCTTACAGAATAATAACAACATTTTAAAAACACAGGTATAAATATCAGGGAATTTGGGATTCTATGACTTTGATTTTACCTAAGATATTCCATTCTGACATATAATTTCTATCACCTGAAAAGGTTTAACAAGAGTGAATTGTTTAATTCTATCTGTTCATTAAGCAAATTTCCAGAATTTTTAAGCAGATTTATTTCCACTATTTCTCAATAATCTACTTGACTACTTCATTATCTATTGGGAAATAGTGGAAATAAATCGGCTTAAAAATTCTGGAAATTTGCACAATGAACAAATAGAATTAAACAATTCACTCTTGTTAAAACATTTCAGGTAATAGAAATTATATGTCAGAATGGAATATCTTAGGTAAAACCAAAGTCATAGATTCCCAAATTGCCTGATATTTATACCTGTGTTTTTCAAAATGTTGTTATTATTCTGTAACCATCTGAAGAAGTCGTTTGTAACGACGAAACGCGTCATGCTATGTAGTCAATAAAGTGTAAATCATAAGTTCAAGAGTTTGAATTTAAGTTTATATTCAATTATAATGGATTTACATCAAGTAAACGCCAACACTATTAAATATAAACAATGTTTCACCAAGAAATCAGCAAACATTCATTCAACTTGATTATGTAATATTATTATATACTAGTAGTCGTGGTCAGATACATGGAATTTTGGATACATATACCATCGTTACAATATACAATTTACTATTGTTTTTCTATGCAGAAGGTTGAGCTGTTGAACTTAAACAAAAGTATATATCAAGGTGTGATTCTTTTGAGTTAAACAAATATATAATGTTGTATCTACATGATTCAAGAAGTACTTATCAGACTAGGAACAGTCACACTACCTAGGAAATGGATCTTTGAATAAATAGTTGATGTTACGGAAAATATAAGAGAGAAAAAACTCTTTCATCTGTGTTTATCACAAATCTTTCTTCGGAAATTAGAATTAATTTATATCAGATGTGACTTTTCGTCTATAAGTTGATAAGATTTTTATAAGTTAATGGATTTCATCACTTCAAAAAGAATTATAAATTCTTGAGGTGAATTCAAGTAGTCTGAAATCTTTATGATTTATTTCACAAATGAAGGATATTTTGTTTGAAGAAAAACGTCTTGGGGTGTCAAATTCAGTGAATATGTCTATTAGGAGTCTGTTTTTGTGACAAATAAGATTTGTCAAGGTGTGTAGTTGAGAAGCTTCATCTTGTTTTGAACTTTAAGCTCTAAAACTGATTCCAAGGATAGATATAAGTGTTGCCTTGATAGAGATGTTATTCCCATATAATATATGTACATGAACCATGTATCAGTCATCAATAATCCTCTTTGATACTCTGATCAATCATGATTTCAAATTTGATTTTAGAATATGACTTTAAGTCTTGTAACCTTTTTAAATTTGGAAGATGTTCATAAATTCTCATAGTTTTCTAATATATCAACAGTTCTTGAGTTATACTTCTCTTGACGCATTGAGAGCGAATATTACAACTTGTGCTGGTACCGAGATCTAACTCCATGAAATTGGTTGGTTAGTGACTTTCAGTGTTCAGTGTTTTGCAGAGAAGGCTACCAAAAATTGTTGAAGTAAGGCAAGTACTACGCATATTCAAATGTTCGTGAGAACAAATAACTATATTCAAGGTGTTATTCAAATATTCCCGAACCTTATAATCATGTTACACATAACAAATAACTATACCCATTTGTATGAAATATATGCGTCTTTATCCAAATTATATATGGTGATGAATATATTTATCGATAATTTATTTAATTATTTTCTTGATAGCATAAAAAACTGGCACGCAAAATGAAAATGTTGAAGTTTTTCCCATATACACACCTGAGTTAATTTTATATTTTCAACTTTTGAGAGTGTTTTGTTACTGGAACGAGGGATGAAACTCTTGGAACAATTTTGTTCAACAAAATTACACACTTTTTTTGGTTGAAAAACAGCAAGAGATCTACGTTCATGTAACAATACTTACATTTATGAAGAAAAAGCTTTATTTCAAATCAAAACAGGAATGCTGTGGAAATTCTTAGAATGTCTAAATGGTTTTCATGATAATTTATAGTTACAATAATCAATATATGCTTCCCAAATAGAAAGTAGAGTATTTTCTCAGTTACTTGAACGAAAATTAATAAAATATGCCATGATGAATGAAAACCAATGTAATATTCTTGTACCATTTTGAATATTTTACAAAAATTCACTAACGAATATCTGAAAGTTCAAGAGCGATGTATAGAGACATTTAGCTATTCACAATATTTTTGTGAATTTGTTGTTTCACAATAATTGTTGTTTCACAATATTTGTTGTTTCACTATATATGACATATATAGTGAAACAAAAATATTCGCTGTTTCACTATATATGATATAGTGAAGGTTATTAAATAAAAACACTTGGCTTGGTTTCACAAAATTTATAATAATAACTTGAAAATTGTTTCGGGTTGTTACCCCATTTTCAAAAGTTAAAGCTTTTGTATTTTTAGTTAACAGTATTAACTACTTATACTTATATAAATTATTATATAAATACTTATTAAAAATTAACTTATTGGAAATGAGCTAACACCCCGAAACAATTGTCAAGTTGTTTTTATAAGCCATTATAAGTGTTTTATTTAATATATTAAACAATGTTTCACCAAGAGATCAGCGAACATTCAATCAACTTTATATTAGTGAAGTGTTTTCATCATACATTTTATAATGTTCTAATGAAGTGTTAACTGAAATTATTAAGACTACTTCTTCTTTATGACACTGGAGCTCTTTTCTTGTATTTCGAAAACTTCATTGCTTATACGAGTGGTATAAAGACTGTACATTTCATCGTTACTTCTATTTATATTAGTATATTGTTCTTAATGGGGACAAACATTATATATTCATAGAGTTTCGTGTAATGTTTGATATAAAACGTGAGTTACCTCACCGAATGGATCGGGTAGATTTCTTATCAGCAGATTTCTCCGTGTTACACATTAGGTACGTACCAGATACATTTCTAGATATCGTACGAATGTTAGAAGAATAGCCAATAAATCACAAATTTCGCAATTTCGACTGGAGCGACGTGGCTACTCGAAAGCGGCAGTCGCGATTTTATCGGCTGTATATCTTCCGAACGACTCATATCAGCGAGTTATTATTCACTTCCTTGTCAGCCTTTATGTAAACCATCCATATTTCCATTGTTAGCGGCGCATTAGGGCCACATAATAGGAGAATTATCGATATTTATCTGCTTGCTTGGTGAGAAGTACAAAGGATTTCGTGGAATGCATTACCTACCAGCGGCCTACCTGTTAAATTTACTCACATTGCCACTACAGGACCGATAATCATCGGCGAACTCCAGGAGCTCTTCCTACTTTAAAGGACTGCTCGACACGGCGATTTCTCGTACGACAAATGGTTTCATATTAAATAAGTAAACAATGTTTTATCTATAACAAAGTGTTAAAGCCGACATAATGCGTCCATTAAGCTATTATTACAACTGTTTTTTCATCAAATGTTTGTGGTAAAGAATGCTTAGATGTTTTATAAATAAATCGACAACTGCCAAGTTCAAATAATTCAATTTGTGACAAAAGGATGAGGAGTAGATTTTCAATGCATAATGGATATCATAGTAAAAAGATTAACAAGATGACTCTTTTATTCCTTATTTGTATAAGGTTGAAACAAATTTTGTACGCCATATGCAAATATTTAACATGCGTGGACCTGCCTCTTTTAGACATTCTGATCTACTCAGTTCATATCGCCATCTCGTTCACCTGATTTTATTGATATCGAGATGCTCAAGTATTTGAGAGAACTATTGTGTATCTGCAAGCAAAAAAAAGCTGATTTAACTTAAAACCATTGCATAGCAATCAAGTTCGAATTATGGCAGAATGGCGATTTTTTAAATTAGAGAAGAGTATATTCTGAGCGGATAACAACCTAGGTATCTTCTTAGATATTTGAATCTATTTTGTCGCATTAAGTGTCTTCAGAATATAACGACCTAATCATAGTTAAATAGGTGTACAGTAATAAATTACAAATAATGGTTGTCATTATAATCTTGCTGTTTATGGAGTTCAATCGTATTTGCTATCATGAAAAACTAGGTGTAACTTGAAATTGTGAACTTGTTTGACGATATCACATAAATCACTGAAATGTTCCTAGAAATGAAAATTTCTTAGAACTGAAAAGAATACCAAAGCAATGTCTGGAAATTTATTTTCTAATCCTCCTGTTTTTTTTACTCCTCAATTTTTTTTATCATTCTGAGACTTCTTCATTGAAATGTTTTGAAATTTCAACAAACTACAGAAAATTCCCTAGAACTGAAAATAATACCAAAGGGATCTTGAACTTGTATTTTATCTTCTTCTTGTACTCTTCTGTTTTATTTATTATTCTAAGACTGTCTTCTTTATTTAGTAGGTTGGTAATTTAATTGCTTTCATTTCATTCAGGCAACTACATAAATTGAAAATTCAAGCGCCGACCCATAAATTAATGGACCACACTAATTTGGATTATCAAAGCCGATTTGACCCTTTCTCTCAAAGTGCAAGCTAATGAATATTCCGTATATTTCGTTACGTAACAAAATTGCATGTGTGCTAATTTATTGTTCGCGGTGTTCACAATTCTCACTCCCTATTTTCCGGTCCCGCGCAGTTTTTCATCCGTGTTGTCAAGTTGAAAAATGAGGCCGAATTATTGCCGTTACATGAACAATGGTTATATGGTAATTTATTCCTGAAAAATGCCCGATTAGAATAGAGTGTAGAGATAATGTTTCGTCTAACACAAACATTTTTGTTTGCGATACGATAAGCGAATTTACAAATAATACTTCCGACGAAAGTCCTACATTTATAATTTCATTTCAATTATCTATCAAATTCGGTCTAAATATATTCAATTTATTTCATTATGGAAAAAAGTCGAAAATTTTTTATAATATATCCAATAATTTTAGGCAGAATATATGCAGTGGTAATTGTGTACATATACTTTCAAAACAATTGGTTACTTTTGGTTACTTGTGTAGCAATGGGTTGAAAACACAGAAAAATTATGGGTTAAAAAATAACTTTGGAATTATTATGTCTGTAATATGTATGAAATCGATTCTGTTGTTTCCTTTCTGACCGCAATGTCATTGAAATTGGTCATTCTCTTTTATAATGATTGTTGTTTTTTTGAAAATTGAAGGGTTGTGGTTTTTTCGTTTGTATAGAGTAATGAAGTTCGTAAATGCTTCAATGAAATAATGGTGGTTTTGAAATGAACGATTCAATTAGTATTTGTGAAAGCAAAGTTACATTTTCTACAATTTAGCTTAGTTATGCATATACAAAAATGAAATATTGAGATATTCGAAAAATTTTGATTAATAAAAAGAATGTCAAAGTGGAGGTACATATGTGACGCCACGAACACCCTTGAAGGGTTACTGATAAAAATACTTGAAATCTGAGATGACAGACTGTTTCGTTTAACAAGGCTCTCATCAGTTGTGCCATGTCCACGACCAAGTGAGTAACGACATCAATCTCCGATCGTTTCATGATTCTAAGGTGAAAATTTTTTCAAGTAATGAAAACTTCACAATTACATCTATAGAAAAAAATAGGAACCATTTCAAGTTATAGGTCACTAATTTGATATTCCCGTACCTATGTATGCTAAATTTGAATTTGGTCAATTTGGCTAAATATTCATGAATTTATACATAGGTATAAGTATATTCTTTTATATGCATACCTATAAATAGTTGTATATGAATACTCTAGGAACGTACTTATATGAATACGTTATAAATGGTTCAACAATTAATAAACGAAAAATGTAATGTAGATATAAGTAATAAGTAATAGATGATGAGTTCTCGGCAAAAGTAGGGCCACTATAATAGATACACAACCAATTTATTAATCTTTATCTATATTATAAGGACTCTGAAAAATATAAGTGTAAAAAAAATGTTCTAAACAAAAAATTACATCTTACGGTTAACTGGGCTGAAGATGTAGCCAGACTGTATGTAGCAGTGAAAATATTAGATGGTAAACAAATGTTGAAACTTACAGAACTAGATCCTATCATTAAAATACAATATAAAGATATAAAAATTAAATGTCACAACAATCATATAGGAATAAACACCGGACTGTCAGAAAACACAGATAAACGTCACTAGAGATCACAGAGTGTCAAGTGTAAAACTCTCTGTCAATTGTCACCACAAGTTAAAATTCCTGCTACAATTTCTGAGCTCTGATTGACGTTTTGTGTTTTTTCACTTGTGGGAACAATTGACAGAGAGTTTTACACTTGACACTCTGTGATCTCTAGTGACGTTTATCTGTGTTTTCTGACATTCCGGTGTTTATTCCTCTATGATTGTTGTGACATTTAATTTTTATATCTTTATATTATATTCTAATGATAAGATCTAGTTCTGTAAGTTTCAACATTTGTTTACCATCTAATATTTTCACCGGTACTTACAGTCTGGCTACATCTTCAGCCCAGTTAACCGTAATATGTAATTTTTTGTTTAGAACATTTTGTTTCACACTTATATTTTTCAGAGTACTGATGAAGAATATAAACATATTCGAAATATAGACAAGGTTAATAAATTGGTTGTGTATCAATTATAGTGGCCCTACTTTTGCCGAGAACTCCTATATTATCGTGTATATATGTATATATATATATATATATATATATATATATATATATATATATATATATATATATATATATATATATATATATATATATATATATATATATATATATATATATATATATATATATATATATATATATATATATATATATATATATATATATATATATATATATATATATATATATATATATATATAGCGTAATGTACGTCACAATTTTCAGAAAATTCATAGATGTTTTGAAATATACTGATCTATCTGATCTATCTTCGCATTTCCTTTGAAAACAGAATTTATAGTACCCCTGTACTTTAACACCCTTGATAATTGACGTAGTATTTAATGAAGACTGATGATGAAGTGTAATTAATAATTTTTGCCAATCATCAAGTAATTATTTTAAAATTTGTTGTTAGAGAATTGTTTTTGCAATGCAGTTGAGTTGATGCAACTGAAATCTTATATGTTTCATCAGTATAAGAAACTAAATTTGACAACATTGTACTCGAAAAATATTCTACAAATTTTCTACAAATCGATATCAACCTCATATAATAGGTTTTGAAGTCCATTCACATTCATGTTTCACCGACACTTCCTTCAAAATAATAAGATGCGACGTTGACAAATCTCCTTTTCTCCAGAAATGATCTAATCTTTGTTTTGTGAATTTTCAAGTTAAGCGACGCAAAAAATTCGAATTGACAATCGTTTCTCGTCATCTTGTTCGATCGAGGCCCTGGTTTAGGCCCTGTCAAACAAGTGGGACGTTTTCGGGCATCGCGGCGAGATTTTCGAACGAGCCTGTTCCGCGGAAGTACGGCATAAACACCGTTAAAAATGCCATAATCGATGCATCGACGCAAAAATAAAAAGTCACGACGTATAAAAATTGCCCGCGGACGTGTCCGTTGACCCTGCCGGGATGGCAAAGGATTAAAGACGGTCGAGAGGGGTCCGTCCTTCTTGCTGAGAAATAAGTCTGAAAATACTCTAGACTTATATAAATTGAAAGAACGAGTTGCAGTGTTAAATCACTTTTTTCGGTCTACCGTTTATACACAAAGGTAATAAAATTCTATTGAAATAGCACATAAATCGAAATAATTATTATAGCACTATTTAAAAATAGTAATCGAATAACAATTATTACGAAAGGTAGACGCGCGTTCGGTCTTATTCTTTTTATTGGACAAGTCTGGTGGAACGATCACGTAACTCATTGAAATTCCAATTTTGTACCGTGTTGACTTTGTTCTCCTCCTAGACACAATTTGGATTTTTTAGAGCAAGATATATATTAAATAATTTGACATTTTAGGGTTTTCATATATCAAACTGATCGTATGTTATTCGAAATAAAAAATGTTTACAAATACTTCTAGAAAATTTTATTTGTTCATCTTCGACTTAAACTGTTCGTTATCGTGGGTGGATGAGAAATAAATCGTATAAAAAAATTGATAGATTAGACTTGATTATCTTCCTACCAAGCAATTGAATAATAAAGCCTTTATTGAAATAAAAAGCCTTTAGTATAGTCAACATGGGCATCAAAATTTTAATATTCATTACAGAGAGTTTATATTCTGCCTGTAGGGGCATATACAGAGGTTTATATTCTGCCTGTATATCGAGAACAAATATTTTTCTCGGAGAAGCGGAGATAAAATCCGTTATTGAAAAAAATTTCTGGGACATTGAATATTTAAATTTCCTCAAAATATTTGAAATTTGAGAAGGGGACCGCCGTGAAGCTTCCTGAAAACATTGTTAATACGTTTTAGGTACCTAGAGAAATGTTGAATTCTATGTGATTTTTATTTTCATATGAAATGAATATTTTAAAAAACAAAAACTGCTAACAGGGAGCGATTATTGTAATTTTATAAATATCTGAAACAATGACATTTTTCGAATTTTTAAATTCATTTGAACTTGCATATTTTTCAATCCTTTTTCCAGTAAAAAGTCTTTGTGAATTAATGGAATGGAAACATTATAGTAAATATATAATGTATTTCGCATAGAATGTCGAAACTGTATTGTAAAATTCTAGAAGATAACCAGCATTGACGAAACAATTGTAGATTCACAACGGAAACGTCGAAAACATTGTCAAGTGTAACAAACAATTGTTCTGGAATTTAGACAAGAGTTTGTAATTATATACTATAAAATGAAAATCTTTGAGCATTATTTAAGCAAGTTTTGTTTTTCAAGCTGAATAAAGCTATCAATCATTAGTGTATCAAATGAAAAAATATTGTCAATGTCTTCTCGTTGTGATTCGAAATGTTAACACTTTGTGACGCAGACTTAGAAATATGCAAATCAATTTTACTCATTCAGATTATTTTCCAATCAGAATTATTATGAGTGTTTTGAATATTTATGCTACAGAAAAGGAAGAAAGTTTAAGAGTTATAGAAATGAAAGAAAACAGTGCGTTTTCTATATTACATAAAGTATTATATATTTTTTGATCGATTCTATTATTATATCACATGAAAAATGTTTCGAAGATGTGTTTTCGTTAATGAGGGAATATTATAAATTGTGTCAGAAAAAATTGAATATAACAAATTGTTTTGCAGATATAGACTGTGCTCATTTAGTCTCTATTTTAATGTACAATAATTAGAAAGTTTGGAAAATATTTCTAGAAAAAATTGAAAAGGCTCCTTTAAGCTAAAATTTGAGTGATTGTATTGTGATTCGCCGTTATGGCAGCGATATGAGAAAATTTTTGGTTCACTAAAAATTGAAAACTTCAACGATATATATTTTAGTGAATCTTCTATCCACAAATTCTTCATTCTATTATCAAATCGTTTGAAAAATTTATAGCTAATTTCTTGTTATTGTATAATGACTTAACCATTGCAGTTTCTCCTATTTTTGTTATCTAGCTGCCATTGAAAATTTTTTTTTTTACTTATCCTGTTTTTACTTGTCGTTTTGTTCCTGTGGTTAATTTCTGTAACACGAGTTCGACCTGACATCGTACCACCTACCTAGTTTCTCGCAATCGGAACGATATCGACTCAGTGTAAAAAATCCAAGAAATTGAGCATCCAATACCGAATGCGGCGTCTTAAGACCGGGACCGATTATTATTATTGACGTCGCAATCGGCGTAATACCATTTTTGCCACGATTCGTGTACTGCGAAAAGCCGTCGTGCGCCGTAATAAGATTTTGAAATGTCTCCGATGGCAGCTCAGTCGGTAATAATTTAGCTCTAATAAGGCAAAGTCGCTTTGTGGTGATTTCCAGAACCGTGTCGGAAAATTATTGATGGATATTCATTACCGTAAAAATGAGGATAAATGTTACACAAAAATATATTAGACATCAAATTTCATATTCAAATATAAATTGGTTTTGAAGATTTAGTGAACAAATGGTTCAATTCTTATTTACATTCACGATCTCAAAAAGTTAAGTTCAATGATGTTCTTTCGGATACCATTGGAGTTGATTTTGGGGTACCTCAGGGTACGGTCTTAGGTTCACTGATATTCTCCTTATACATTAATAATATTGTTTTTCATGTAAAAAATGCTCTATACGATTGTTCACAGATGATACAATGATCCATGTTAGTGGTCAAAATATCCAGACTATGACAGAAAGGATCAATAGAGACTTGGCAGCAATAAATGAATTATTAAGCGATAACAGTTTATCGCTGAATGTAGCCAAGTCTAAATTTATAGTTTTTGGTACAAGTAAAATAAGTAAAATTCTTAAGGTGAATAGTAAGGAAAATATAAGTATTAAAATTGAAAACCAGAACATTGAAAAGATAAAACTTGTTAAATACTTAGGCGTTATATTAGATGAGACATTTGAGTTTCCATGATCATGTCGACTTCATATCGTCTAAAATCTCCAAGAAACTCAACTTTCTCAGGAGAATTGAAAAAATCTGACGACGTATATGGAGTTATTGCTCTTTAAGTTAATAATAATGCCACACTTTGAATATTGTTCCACTCTGTTATTAGGGTGTAGTAAAGAAAAAACTCAACAGCTAAAAAAGCTAAAGAATAGAGCTTTGACAACAATTTTGAAATGCATGCCAAATTGTTTAGAACTAATGTCAGTTAAACAGAGAATACTTGTTGCTATATATATATATATATATATATATATATATATATATATATATATATATATATATATATATATATATATATATATATATATATATATATATATATATATATATATATATATATATATATATACTTATATTCAAAGTTGAAAACAAATTGTGCCTATATAGAGTAATAAAAAATGTAACATGTGTCAGTAATGTGCACGGTTATAATACAAGAAATTGACAATTTCTACATGCAAGTTTGTAAGCTTTCTAAATCTAGAAATAGTATATTTTATGAAGGATTCAACGCATTTAATAAATTACCTAGCTCCATAAAAACAGTTAGTGTTCTTTTTATTCAAGCGTGAATTAGCTAAGTTCGTTGTGAACATATAATTGTAAATAATATATTTGAACCTAAATGTATATATGATTTTGTTATAGCTTTTGTAATGCTAAATAAATATTATTATTATTAAAAAAAAATTAAAATACGTGCAGGTGTTGTTTGTAAATAGGATATGGGTAGTTGTATTGAATATTTCTAATCGGAAAGTAGGTATATACTACTATGTAAGGGTATGAATTAGTCATAAGTTTTTATTTAGGGAATGTATCAATGATTTTTTTTTCTAGAATCTCCGAAATATAGCAGGAAAACTTGTTTTTTCGTTTCTTTCATAGATGTTATAGAATATATATTATATGTTATAAATGTTTCTTGTTATATATGTTAACAGAAATGTATGTAATCAGTCATTAGGTACTTATAGGTGCATTTCCTGGGAAATGAATGTAACTCCTAGAATCACTTGGAAAAGTGATTGACTATTTTATTTCTCACGAGTTGTTATTGATTGAAACACAAGTCAACCGAAGACTTTCAAAGCCGTCGATCCAATCTCACATTTTTCAATCCCTTCATGTACGACAACCTCTTAAAACTGTAATCGTCTAATTAAAATTGTCTTACCACTTAATTCAGAAATTTTTCGATATAGTGAGTCATATTACCCGTCTAGAATTCGGAGCCCCTGACAGTTTCAGGGTTACTTGAACTTTCGAATGAGTTCTTACACATCCATCTTTCGCTCAAAATGGAGCGGAATAACCTTATACGAAATGAGTCTATCTATCCCAGTGATCTGCGATAATTACATGAAAGAAGTAAAATATGCTGTCTTCATTTGAAATTTTGATAAACCTTCACGGCGAACTGGATTCTTGAATCAGAGTACACATATATTTAATTTATGATGGCTGAGTACCGTTGTTGACTTAACATGGTTGATGTTCATTTCTATACATGATGCATCAAACTACTTCGTTGAAAAAACCGAAGAAAATATTCAAATGATATCCTTGAATAAGAAGATAACTTTAATTTTATCGAAATATTCTTTGCCTTTGGGAAATATTTGTAGTCAAATCAACTATTTCTAGTTGATTTAACCGCAAATTCCATTACATGTATTTTCAGAATGTGATTATGATTGATGTGAATATTGAAAGTACTTCTTGTACTTTCTGGCATGCTGCGATTTCACAAAATAACAGGTGAAAATCTGAGCAATTTTGAGCAAAACTTTATATATTGTTTGCATCTCTGAAACGTCTCTCAACGGTCGGTGTTGACGTCAAAATTTTTAGCAATACCGAACAAAAATGTATTGCAATATTGAATATGACAACTTTATTTGAAAAATACATTAAAGTCATCCTCAAGTCTTTGAGAAAAGTGACTTATACTTTCAGCAACATTCACCATCTGCTGCATGTCTCCTTATACGATGATTATTATTTCTGTGAAAATGATAAACATCTAAGAAACATTTTCTATAGTTTCTTATATTTTTAATTTCTCACAAAACCCTGGAGAAATAATAGCTAAAAATGAGAGTGAAGAAATATATTTTGTGAGAATTCTTCGGTCATGTATAAGCAGAAACTAAAATTCCGTCTGCTGTTTATCACCAAATATTTTTGAGGTAACCAGATAAGAGTATATGATAAATCAAGTTATAAAAATCACTCATCTCGTTCATGATATTCAGTATCTGCCACACGTGTTGCCAGTGAAAAAGATTTCTTCATAAATCTAAAGTCTCTTCTAAATGTTATGGTGATTTTGAGGTTTATATATTGAAGTTTATCATATATTGATATTTTTTAATATATTATACACGACAATCCAAACAACTAATAGTGCAGACAATGTTGCATATTAGTGATTTTGTTGAGCCCTCTTGATTTAGTTCTAAGAACCAATTTGTTTTACGTCTTCAGATAGACCTTCACAATCTTTTTCTTACCCGAATATCTTTTGTCGGTTTTTGGAACTTTATTATCAACGAAATTTTTGATCATTGGTTGGTAACTTGTAACAACCGCGAAACTGTAATTGCTCTAATGAGCCCTCTTGATTTACTATATTCACAAGCTTTTTCTTACCTGAATATCTTTTCTTGCTTTTTGGCACTATATTATCAACGAAACTTAGGATAATTGGTTGCTCACTTGTAACAACCGCGATCTATCACGAAACTGTTACAACATCGCGAAATTTTCAGAGTTTCACCTTGAAAAAATCTTCTTTACTCTTAGTTCGTCTCTGTTCGATATTTCCTTCGCTCCTCCGAAAGTCGCATTTGTCCAATCAGGGAAAACATATATAAACCGCATTTTCAACTATGTCTTTTGCAGAAAACATCCGACCAATAATAGTCCGCGAAATATATTGTTTCCAATTTAATTTAATTGGTTTTTAATCATTTTATGGATGCCTTGGTCGCCACTCTCTTAAATAATGCATGAGCAGCGGTTCGTTTCTTGCTTACGATGTTATGACAGGAGATGAGGAAATCGAATTTTTTCGCTCGATATGGATTGGTGCGTCGAAACTTGCACAGAATTTCAAATAAGCTCTCCTGTTCCCATGGAAAAACTGTAGGTGATACATTTCGAGATACTTTCAATGTTTTCCTCAAGATGACTTTGTTGACACTGGTAGTTGAACGAAAATTGAGGAAAAATGCAAATGGCGTGGAAAATTCGCTTGTATCATCAGACAGTTTGAGAAATGGGAAAGTTTGGGTGTTTGTATTACCTTGAGTTTTATAAAATTATTAATGATCGCTGTAAAACAGCTATTTGAATATATTTTTAATGATGATATGCATCAAAATGCAATTGACCTTCAGCTTATGTTAAATGAATTATACTCCTTTCGAATTATAAAAGATGAAAAATGAAACAATTACCAAATTTAACTTGATGATTCTTTTCAAGATTCTTCAGCAAACTGCATGTTAGGAATTTCCTGTCTTGTATATGACAATTTTTTATAAAAATGAATGAGAGGTAATATGAACTATCACAGAGTTGATTCATCGTTAAATTCACCTTTGAATGTATCAATTTTTTATATATTTATTTTTAATTTTACATTTATGAAACTATATGAACTTTCACAGATAGTTGAATATTCAAAGATTTCGAGCCACAATATAAATTTCCTGTCTTGTATATGACAATTTTTCATATAAATAAATGAGAGGTAATATGAACTATTACAGAATTGATTCATTTGAATTTATTAATTTTTTATTTATTTATAATTTTACATTTATGAAACTATATGAACTTTCACGGATAGTTGAATATTAAAAGATTTCGAGCCACAATATAAATTTCCTGTCTTGTATATGACAATTTTTCATATAAATAAATGAGAGGTAATATGAACTATTACAGAGTTGATTCATCGTCCATTGAATTTATTAATTTTTTATTTATTTATTTATAATTTTACATTTATGAAACTATTTGAACTTTCACGGATAGTTGAATATTAAAAGATTTCGAGCCACAATATAAATTTCCTGTCTTGTATATGACAGTTTTTCATATAAATAAATGAGAGATAATATGAACTATCACAGAGTTGATTCATCGTCCATTGAATTCATTAATTTTTCATATATTTATTTTTAATTTTACATTTATGAAACTATATGAACTTTCACGAATAGTTGAATATTCAAAGATTTCGAGCCACAATATAAATTTCCTGTCTTGTATATGACAATTTCTTATATATTTATTTACTTCCTTGAATTTTTCATTATTGGATGAATTTTGCTCGCAGTTTCTTTATTTGGTTATTGTTGGTTAGATATTTGCGTTTTAGTATTACAGGCTATAGGCCAGAAAAAGTACCCTTAACGTCGCTATTTTTCTGTTTAATTAGGTTTCAGTCATAGTCGACATATTTTTAATAATGTACTTTTACGGTTGAAAAACATGGGATGCTTTCACAGATTATGTTATCAAGACTTATGTTATGTTTCTGTACGCCAAACATAAAATAATTAGCAGTGGATAATTGTTTTTTGTGAATCATCTTGTACTTTCATATTGTTGGTTGTCTCTTTGAATTCCAAAGTATTTTATATCTGATTTCATTTAATTTTCTATTATTTGTTGAAAATATTGAGCATCCCCCACTTATGCTCTGATTAAATATAAATTGTGTTTTCTCAAACTTTCTGTTATTTCCACTTAGCGAATTATGGTTTGATACTGTTATTCATTCTTATAACTTTCCACAGTCTTTTAGTGTTTTTCTTGTGAAATTGCTCTTTTGAATTCAGAAATTATTTCGTCAGTCTTCAAACAAAATATTCACTCACATAATTTCATTGAAGGTACCCATGTTGAATTTCTTCAACTGATCAATAGGTGGGTTGGAAACTCTTTGCAACATATTTGTTAGCAAGATTCGGACGAATATAATTTTTTGGTACGAATCCAAGTCTCGGTTCGACACTTGCTGTGTCTTTCTGATCATTTGTCAGAGATTTTATGTGTCCGATTACAAAAGAAGATGTGAGTATCACAAATAGGTGTTCAGATTAGAATATGATGCCAGATTAGTCAACAGTGGGCTCACTTCCAACTCTTTGAATTTCTAAGACGTTCGTTATGTAAAATCTTATCGTAATTACCAGTGCGAGTCTGTATCTATATCACTTACTGAATAAAATCGATTTTTTTTCATCAATAAGTGAGCAATCAACGTCATATTACTTGATAATCTTATATTTTACTGGGAATGCACCAATGGCTTTCAATGCCACAAAATAGGCATTGGAAGACTCTTCGAACAATTGTTTCAATATAGTTCATTAATCATTTATTCATCTCAATAAGTTGTTGGTAGCAAATGAAACGTTGCATTTTCATTTTGAATTTCGGTGTTAAACGCAAATACCCATTCAAATATTCATAATCGAATATTAATTTCCGCATTGGCTCTACCACTAGCCACCTCGTTCTCAGGATTTAATCACTGTTCATAGACTTGTGAAAGAGCAATCGAATTTAAGTAGTCGTTCTAGACGAAATTCTGATAAGTTGTGAAATTTACACAGAATTTATTATGAATCTGTAATATATGTGTGGAAAAAATGTAGTTGAAAAGTTGTAGACATTAGCAAGATGTAATTTATGGTGGTTAGTCCTGTGCCTTTTCAATGACTTCTTTTGTCACGACTTGTAGAGCCAAGGAGCAAAAGAAATACAATAATTTCATCGCCTTCAAGTATTTCTATGATTCGCATTGCAGAAAATTTCTTTACAGTTCTCGTACTTCGATAAATAATCAGCTCGAACATAACTACATCTCACAATTAGAATGAGTAGAACTATCGCAAAAATCCCCACAATATTCTCATAATATGTATGAATGAGTCCGGTATGTGGTAAATAACGACTCCTCTTTATTTATCGCGGGAAGATATTAATAATCCCCGCTAAAAGAAATAACCACAAGATGTACACATCAATGAGAACGTTTGTGAACACCTTTTCAGAACATTTGGCGAGATGCCAAGCCAATTATGATTATTTTGAAAATGCAGTTCAATTGAAAATTTTCTTTGATTGTTTGAAAATTATATGGCTAAATTATTTAATTTTTGAAAAGTGTTAAGTTTTTTGTATAAAACTGATTTTATACTAAAAAAAAGCATTAAACTTAAATGTAAGATAAAATTCAAACACTTGAATTTTTGATTTACACTTTTATTGAAAACAAAACATGACGCGTTTCGTCGTTATAAACGACTTCTTCAGATGCTAATAGAATACTGAACAAGTCGTTTATAACGACGAAACGCATGATGCTATGTTTTCAATAAAAGTGTAAATAAAAAATTCAAGTGTTTAAATTTTATCTTATATTTAATTTTACACATGAAGTAAACGCCAATATCATTCAATATTTGATATAAACATAAACAGTTTTTACATCGAATAGTATTACTCGGCTAAACAAGAGACGTGGAAAGGAAGAAAAACGCACATATTTTTATGGACTGTAGAACAGTCGATGAAGATTATAAAATGTACAATTGTTAATGTTCCTACTCAAATTTTCTTCTCTTCTATATTTGTGTTTTCTTTCTAGTTATTATTGTATAATCTGTTTTTGGTTAGGTTTATGTATATTTATAAATTTCTCTACCAATGCATGTAGGATTCAAAGAGTCGCGTATATTTCGGAGGGGGTACTTTTGGGAATCTCGTGAAATTGTATTTTTTAATTACTCCGCAATATCATTTTACAGTTATAAATGTCTTCTGTCTTTGTAATACCAGAAGTAAGATCCGAATAACACGTGACATGGTAATGTGAGAAATAGATTCAAGATATTAGCTTCGAAAAAATTAGCAGCAGCATTCAACAATTTCGGGAATTGCGAATATTTCAGTCTAGCAATAATTCAGCTTATACTGATATACAGCACACAGCTTTGAGTTTACTTAATAACGTCCGGTTCTATGCTTTTTCAATTACTTTGATCAGTGATCGTAAACTCTGTGAACGGAACAGAGAATGGACACGTAAATCTTGAATTCTCATCTCGAAAAATAAGAACGCTGATACAGACGTAAGACGATTTTCGCAATTACTCTGTCCGGGGATTGTCAATCAAAAACCGAGCGGCATAATTCCTGAGTAATCGCGGCGGCTGTGCGATAATCTGAAACTCACTAAATAGGAAACTGTCACCGACGTGTCAGCTGAGCAGGCCGCGCTGCCAACGTCAAGGCCTCATAATAAATGCTCTCTCGTTACTGCTCTAATTCGCTTCGCGCTCTGTGTGCTGAATTGGTTCATTTCTGTGGTCGGGCGGCGTTCCTCATTGAACTTTTGTTCCCTTCCTGGTGTGTATTTATACTATGCCCTGAGGTTTCGAAATTACTAAATTCGTTTTGAATATCCTCAATAACATTGAATAGACTCCACAATAGTAAAACATTAGCAGCTTTTACATTTATGAAACTATATGAGTTTTCTTGAACTTTCACGGATAGTTTTGGGTTTTCACATCAATTGAACCTTGATAACTATATCTATCGCCTTCACAGTGGACTAGGCAACTTTTCCACTCGATTCACAGATAAAAGCCATATAGCAGTTCTCCTTTTTTACATTTACCACTTTCATTTGAGAACAAAGTGTAGAATATGAAGGTTAATTCTTTGGAAGAATTCACCTTAATTTATTGCAGAGTTATATAATTTCGGTAGGCTTTCACCTAATGAAAAAATAATCATAAATGAAATCATAATCGATGGCACAATTTCAAAGCTAATTATCTCACATAACTTTTGGTGTTAGTCCACTTTCCTGTCATTGAATAAAATAAAGAGTAGAGAAATTATACAAACAAAATATCTAAGAGGACAATAATTCGAATTGTCGAAGATTCAAATCATTTGGAAAATCTGGATTTCCATTATTCCACTTCTTCACTTTTTCGAAATTCTTTGTTGCAACGAGAAATAAACACGAAAAGTATTATCAATTAATTGCCTTATTGATATTCCACATTTATCATAAATAACACCTGATCGAATACGTTTATAATAAATTGCCGTTATTAATAAATTCAGGAGCTGAATAAATAGGGGCGATCTACCCGGTATATCATCATCACCTAGCAATTAGCCCTTAAGTGGTTGTAATATGTAAGTATATTCCTCATTGAAGCAGTTGAATAACGAGATCCTATCGGAACTATCTACGTTTAATAAATCGCCGGTATATGTTACAATATAAATTGCCTGTATCGATGTAAGCACAGTATTGCCATATGTTTCCTGCTTTTATACTTATGCGAGATTTTTTATCGACGATGGATAGTCTTTTTTATTTCACAACATTCTGTCGCAACTTCAGCTAGTTTTCCAAGAAATCTCAAGTTTAGACTTCGTTGAAATTTTATATTTGGTTATGCTCTTACTGAGGAAGTGGTCTCTTGTACGCAAAAAGCTTATGTCTTTGTATTGGATGATTTCAAGGTTAAAAGTTTTTCTCCTCGCTCGCTTTTTGAGATTACGACTGTTCTCTTTCATACACTATTACCGCCCTTGTTATGCTCAATAATAGGACTATTGATAATACGAATAAAATTGTCTACGTCTTTTATAGAATTATTTCTCGATATGATATAAAAAAACAGCTGTTGATCATTTGAAACACTTATCTTTTAGTTTATTCAAACTTCTTATCATTTTAATTGAAATATATTGTTAGTTTATTCATTTAGCGATATACACGTATTTTACTGCATATATATTGTTGCATATATATGAGCTTTCACTTTACAAAAAATGAAGAATATTTCTCAAACAAACAAATAAGAAAGAACTCTTAAGAAACATATGTGTACCTATAGCTTTGATGAAAATCGAAGAGGAGTTAATGGTGCAGCGGTTAATCCAGAGAGCTTGAAGAGAACTTCTTTGACATCAGAGACAACGATCGTTCATTTCTAAGTTTTTTTTTGCATGAGCATATTGAAAATAACACTGAAGACTGTTCTTTTTTTATGGGAGATACGAATATCGCACAGCAAATGACGCTAAATGAGAGAACTTTTCCAAGACAGCAATCTTTATCATCTAGAAATCATGATTGAGTTAAAATACGAGTACAACAATTCCGTATTTTTACATGATCCTTTTTCGCAAACGAATCTTCTCATATAAAAAATACGCAGCATTGTTCGATTCGATTCGGAGCAGGTTTCTTTAATCGCGACAGGGTAAATTACGTAGTGTGGATTTCCTCCTTTTCTTCGCACTTTCCAAAATCGTCCATAATTCAAAACAGCGAGTACAATTAGGTAGCGCAGCTGTGTCCAAGCGACGATCGCATTAATAATTTCTCAATCCCGGTCCACCTGCCCCCGAGGCGGCGGATCTTGGAAGAAAACGAAGAAAAGACCGGCGAGGCTTTCGATGATCCATTGATCTTATGGTAGAGGACGCCCCGTGGTCTTACACATGTACGGCATGTGCTTCAAGTGGTCATAATGTATTGACAAATTTATGGCGAATAGCGACGGGACACGCGAAATATTCTGCCGAAAATGATGCATGGAATTTGGGATTAGTGTCGACCTAATTTTTCGTGAGTTATTGCGATATTTCACGATTCGGCCGATGAGTGAGGTTAAATAAACAGTACCACCCTTTCATTTCCTGCTACGGTAATAATTATCTTATTGAATCAAGAAGTTACTGCTTCGAATGATTTTTCCAGAGCTTCTAATGATTAGTTGATGTCAACTCGTTGATTATTTGTGATTATGTCCGAGTTGTTTAATGAAGAAAATTGGTACTTTTTTGGATTTAGCAATTTCTTAAGGAAATCACTCAAATATTTGTGGTTTTTTTCATAAAAACATCCAGAAAACCATAGATATGCTGTAAAAGAAGGTGGATTAAAACTAGATCTTCGTTCTTCGTTTTTGAATAGTCTTTTCACAACTTCTTAAAATTTCCTATTTGAATTGAAAATGTTTTTTAATATTCAAAAATTGCATACTTCCTAATATTGAGGTCCTTCATTTGCTTTTGCAGGGCCGACAAGTAGGGCGAAAGCTTTTATTAGAACTACTTAGTATTTTAGACATGCTGTCAATGAAATATTAATACAGTACTTTTTCGAATTAATTAAAAAATGACACAACATTCAGAAATACCACACGAAAGATCCATATCTCTTCTGTTTGGCATTCCATTCAATTGTAACGATACTATAAAAATAATTCACTAATTATCGACAAAAATGAACTGCTAGTTGGATCTGATTTTAGGCATCTGTTCGGATAGATTGATATGGTAGATTTTCTTTCGAATATTCAAAAATTGCATACCTCCTAATATTGAGGTCCTTCATTTGCTTTTGCAGGGTCGACAAGTAGGGCGAAAGCTTTTATTAGAACTACTCAGTATTTTAGACAAGCTTTCAGTGAAGTACTATTTCGAATTAATTAAAAAATGACACAACATTCAAAAATACAACACGAAAAATCCATATCTATTCTGTTTGGCATTCCATTCAATTGTAACTATACTATGAAAATGATTCACTAATTATCTAGAAAAATGAACAGTTAAAATTGAATCTGATTTCAGTAGGAAGAGAGGCTTCTATTAGGATTGATTGATATTGTAGATTTTCGGACAATGTTTATCTAGGTTCTAAGAGACTTTCATGTATAAAATAAAATGCATGCATTTCAGACAAGACAAAATTATATATGCTGATGAGCATACGTTTTCTGCAAAAATATTTAAAGTTAAATAATATAAATTTTGCTGTTCTATTGTTAGAAGAAACAACTTTTCTGTGTCGCTATTTCAGTTTAGTAGTTCCTACTTATTGGGACAAATTTTTCTTGTGAGTTCAAAATATAAAAAGAAATTTACAGAATAATAATTATTCTGTAAGCATCTGAAGAAGTCGTTTGTAAAGACGAAACGCGTCAAGCTATGTAGTGAAGAAAGTGTAAATCTTATTAAATCAAATTAAACTCTTGGCTTAATGTTTCACGATTATATTTAACAATATGAATTTGTCAACATGTTTCGAGCGTGAGCTCATTTTCAAAACAGTCTTTTCAAGACTGTAGAGTTTTGAAAATGAGCTCACGCTCGAAACATGTTGACAAATTCATATTGTTAAATATAATCGTGAAACATTAAGCCAAGAGTTCAATTTTATTTAATATTCAATTATGTTTCATCAAGAGTTAAGCGAGAATTCCATCTCGGTCAAAGTGTAAATCATAAGTTCAAGTGTTTGAATTTAAGTTTTATTCAATTATAATGGATTTACATCAAGTAAATGCCAACACTATTGAATGAAAAGAAATTGTTCGTCATTTTTATGATTGGTTATTGTCGAAAATTGTTTAATACGTTACTATGATTGAAAACAATTATTGAACAATAATTGAATACAATTAATTGGAATGAATATATGGTTTGAAGTTATTCATTTTTTCATCGAATAACTGCGTTTCATTCATGGAATATTCAAACTTGTCTATATTATTCTTGAGGAAATTCATATTTTTCTGTAGTTAGGAGTAATTAAAACTTTTTTGTGAATACAAATTCAAAAGGATGCAATGTGTTTCATGATTGATTTCGGTAAGAATAATGAATCTATGCAATTAATACAAATTCAGAAATTCAGGATTGTTCTGACCAATCCATGAATTATTTACATGCTGTTTAAAGATGAGTCAGTATAATATTAAAGTTAATTCAGATCATTACATTAGGTATATCAACCATATTCTGAATACTTTAATAATCTTAAACTTTTTTCAGCAAATCTGTAGTTGTTCATCTTCCAGCACTTATACATCTTCATAAAAATAAAAACATAGAATTCCAAGAATTGTTTCGAATAATATTTCAGAAGAAAATTTTTCCTACTATATTTATGTCCCTCTTTGTTTACTCATCGATAGGAAAAAATCATTTGGAACTGAATCATCAATTTAAATTCACATGGTAAATGATTCAGATTTTCTTCTAAGCACATTAATAAAGTTTATATCAAGTTAGTTAGAGAATTCCTTATCAACCATTATTCAAGTCTGAAAGCTTAATACCTTCACCGATTATATCAAACATATTGTTTTCTCTCAATTTTTTTCAACAGGATTGGAGTGTTTTCGATTAAAGTCAACAACCAGAGTTTCAGACTCTCAACATGCCAATAAGAAGAATGTTTCCATAGTGCCCTAATAAATTTTCGTAAACTACGAACCGCTTGAAACGTTTATCGAAACCGTATTCTATTCAGCTATTTTGAATAAGCTCTCCATTCGAAAATTTTGAACCAGTTAACAATACTTTATGTTTATTTTCATCCAGCTTAAGACGTATTTACTTCTTTTCAACAGCTTATAACCAGAACTCTCAACACCTATACATTGCCACATTCTCGAGAACCCTCATAGAAACGTATTTAGTGAACAAAGGACACACGTTAATATTCCCTAAAGGCGAGGCTACATTATCGTAGTTAAAAATGGTAAATTCACATAACCATTGACGCCAGATTATTTTTTATCCATCTGTAAACTCTTGAGTAGTGCCTGATTTATAAAAATAAAAATTTTTGTATGGTTATGAATTCATTATGAGCTAGAGACATTTCACAGATTTCCTTTAGGGAAGATTCAGTAGATAACACTTTCAAATACACCAACAAACTTTCAACTCAAAACTTGGTGCTGTTTCGAGCAGTCGATTTGTGATCATTCTGATTTTTGAAGGATATTTTTATTCATCTGTAGGCCATATTCCCGAATGGTATCGTTTCACAATGCCGCACATAAAAACAGTATTTCTGCGAAACGAGAGTCGAAGAGCGTCAAGGTGACGAAGGGGTATAAGCTAAGAAATTGTTTATATTGTGTTCAACTATGGATACTGACCGCGAAAGTCCACATCATTTCAGATGGTTACTATGCATTGAATTAATATTTTATTTAACTTACGACTGCCCTAAAAAAACTCGAGGTGTGTACCAAACTTTAAATTTCTTTTTACACGTTCAGGTAGCCTTAAAAATCCGTCCGAGATTGTAGACCGCATGCTACGTCAATTGTGAAGGCACAAATATATTTTCGAATAATTCTAATCTATAAATAACATCTCCTAAGTACCAGGGGCTGTAGGTGGTCCGAAAGAAAATAGAGACGTTTCGGAATAGTTTATAATACCAGATTTTACAAATGATTTCGTGAAAGGCATTAGTTTTTTCAAATGACACGGGCCCTTGAAGGACATGAATGGGACGTCATTGTGATATTTAATTTATTTAGTGTTCTGGTTGAGATGTGTTTTTGAAAAAGGGCGAAATATATCAAACTATTTGATATATTTCCGAAAAAACATGGAAACTTGGCTTTTTGATCATATGTTTAACTATAAGAAGATACTTAATACTTTAATGAGATTGAATTCTCGCTTAACTCTTGGTGAAACATAATTGAATATTAAAATAAATTAAACTCTTGGCTTAATGTTTCACGATTTATTTAACAATATGTATAGTCAACATGTTTCGAGCGTTAGCTCATTTTCAAGACTAAACTGAGACTGAGTTTAGTCTTGAAAATGAGCTAACGCTCGAAACATGTTGACTATACATATTGTTAAATAAATCGTGAAACATTAAGCCAAGAGTTTAATTTATTTTAATACTTAATACTTTGTATATCATGTATATTATGTTAATAAAATGGAACAGGTCTTGCTACATATATAATTAAAAATATCGAATTGCTTCTTTTGTTTCTCAATTAATTTTAATTGAGACTAGAATATTTGAAATTTTTTAGTTGACATAAACCTTGAGTTTTGAACTTTTGTAGAACATTGTGTATAGTCTTTGAGCTTTAAAAAAAATGTTTGAAAATTACGGCCACCAGAAAAATAATATTGAAAATGAAAGAAGGAAAAAAAGAAAACTATTTCTGCAGAAAAACATGAATATAAAATATCTACTTCTGTCCGCTTTCACAATTAACACATTATTCATAAAGGTAATAAAAAAATGTAAGCTAATGCCATAGAAATTATAAAAACAGAGATCGATAAAAGTTATACAAATCTACGAATCTTTCTAACATTTTTTTTACAAAAAAATTACTGTAGGCAGTGTTTATGACACGTTAGGAGATGTTGTTCTTTTTCTCTGTTTCGAAAATCGGATCATAAACTATGTTTTCGTCAGTTGAAAACTGGTTACAAAACGTAACATGTATGATAATAAATAATAAGATAAACATCACAAAATATAAATATGCGGCTAGGTGTTGAATAAATTACGTAGAGATGAATTATTTATTAATAATTATGAAACGGCTAGAATTTATATGAAAAATAGGATATGTAGCTCTTCATATTTTATTAGTTTTTTCTGAGAAAGAAATTCGATAGTATATAGGTGCGTACTATTCATATTGAATTTCTGGTTTTTGCTTTGATATCACTTGAATGTTATTTTGAATAAACTAAAAACAGTGATATATATTCTCTAGTTCTCTACTAAGTTTCCACTTGAATTCCATCAGTCCTAGATATTTTGCATAAAACCTTTTATCACATGAAACTACAGCTAAAATATCATATCTTCATTCCGCCTTTTCAAACGATCAGGAATTCAGGAATAACTTCCAAACTGTATTGTTTAGATATCACTTACACAGATACAGAGGAAGCTGAAGAGTTTGCATAAAACGTCTACAACGCCTCTAAGTATGTACGCAGGGATCTTGTCACGAGAATGCGCTCTGTCATGATCGAGAGAATTTATCTAGTTTTTCCGATAGAGGGAGTTCACGTGATTAGTTCACTAATGGACGTTTTTTAATGGACGCCTCCTTTTGTCCTAGCCCTAGGTGAGTTTGGAAAACCGAATGAAACATCAACAACAGCACTGCATGGCGAGATCTGTAGGATTCTGTGTGAACGAGATCAGATGAGCAGAAATCTCCGACGCCATGCCTTTAACGATTTATCTTCAGAAGGATAATTGTTGCAAAATTGTAAAGAGCAAAACAAAGTGAACAAAGACGACGAAGGGGCATATACAAGCTATAATTCAGGACATTATTAAAATGCAGAGAATCAACACATTTGTAAAATCATCGTAATTTGATTATGTAGATGCATACCACTGAAGACTTCCATAATGGGATGAAACAATTGTATGGTATTACCAACAAGTTCGATATTTTTCGAACAAGTGATAGGTTGTGTTTTCGTTGGAAGCCTTTGTGCAGATTGCTCCCCCCCTGAGAGTTTTGTTGGAAATATTGACTAACTATAAAGGATTCGGTTATCCGGAAACCTTATATCTATATCTATATATATATATATATAATTCGTTTAGTTTTCTTGTGCTTTGCTTAATAACATAAGTGTGAAGGTTTCTTGGGAATGAGCACAGTTTAAAATTGATGTAGTAATTATTTATTCGACATATGTTTCGGCTCTAGGCCTTTTTCAAGAATATTATATGTTTATTGTTTGTTGGAAACTGACTTCAATTTCACAAAAATTTTTGTGAAATTGAAGTCAGTTTCCAACAAACAATAAACATATAATATTCTTGAAAAAAGGCCTAGAGCCGAAACATATGTCGAATAAATAATTACTACATCAATTTTAAACTGTGCTCATTCCCAAGAAACCTTCACACTATATATATATATATATATATATATATATATATATATATATATATATATATATATATATATATATATATCATGGTTTGGCGATCCGAAGATTTTCGTAATTCCGGATATGAATCGGAAAGGACATCTGGGCAACAGGTTATTGTTACCGGACGGTGCAGCGCAATAAATTAACGAAATATCCTCACAGACGCAATGGAAATGTGTCGTCGTACGTAAAAACCAGCGGTTTCCCTCTTGGGAAATAGCGTGAAACAATAAACTATAAATTGAAATAATGAATTGCATTTGATAAGCGAGTCGCATAAATGTTATCTTAACTTTGTTGCGTTAAATTTTATTGCGAAATTTTATAAGTGTACAAATTGCATCGCTGATGCCCCGGAGCGTGCTGGAGACGGCGGAATATTCCTCGTCGACGACGAGCACGCGGTTCCGGAGGATTTACGGTCGCAGACGCTCTTCTAATAACAACTGGGTATATTGAACTGGTAGTTCGAACCTTGTATTGTTACTGCACGTTTCGTAGATGTTAAAATATCTCCGCTGCAATCTTATGAAATACTATTATTCATTAAGAAGTTTATGGATTTCAACTCCATTATTTTTTGATTATATATGTACCAATAGACTGCCTGAGTCTTGACGTCACAGAAAAGGGCGGAGCCATTATTGGTTCTAATCAAAAACGTTTTTAACGGTTCCAGAACAAATATTTCATGTGCTTTCTGTTTTTTGCGATACAATAAGACTTGTGCTTTATATATTTTGTATTAGAACCGGTGTTTTAGAGCAAGAGTTTTCAAACCGAATATATATTAACCGAAGAAACTCATTTTTTCCTCAAAAAGCAGGCTTTTTAAACAAAATAATCAAATTGGAGTCTTATGAATAAAGTCTTATAAATATATTATCAATAACGATAAAACACTAAATTACAACATTCTTATAGAATTTTAAACTAATGAACTCATTTGTTTGGAGTCAGTCATTGCTTCCCTCATTGGAGTGACTACAGACTCAGGCAATACTTCGTAAACGAAAGCCTTGAATCTTTTCGCCCCCGAGAGTATGTAAAATATATGAAAAATGTTATCTTTGTTATGTGAGTGGTGAAAGTGTTTTTTAGGTTATGTGGACACTAATCTTACCATAATCTTCATAAGACAAAATAAGATGAAAATATAACATTATGTAGCATTATACTAGCTGCCAAGATTCTATGAAAAATTCATTTATTCATATGATATACGATATACTTATTCAATTTTCAGTAGATTCTAGCCATGCCCTTAATTTTTGAACTATAAAGATTATATACCTATAGTGTCATAAAAGGGAAAGCTTTAAGGTGAAAATAGTCGTTTTAAATTATATCTAATTGAATTCAAGGTAAATGAGAATAACAAGCAAGTAAATAGTTTCAACAGACTTCTTTCAATTTCAAAAGAAATGTTGGTATCTATATTTCATCCAACAAATGAAACTCCAATGAGTTACTAATGTTTGAAACGTATAAAATAAGATAAGACTTACTATTCGAATTGAATATCAGTTAAACTTTCAGCAATCATTCTATATAGAGGAAATCTATGGTGTACAAAATGCTACTATCAATTTTTTTTCTTTTCTGCATTTACAGTATGCTCTAGTGCAAAGAAATATTACGAAAAATTGGTTTAAAGTTTATTATAACTGTGGTTTTTAAATGAATGTCAAAGATCGAATGAAACAGATATTTACACTAACATGCCAACACTTAATTTTCAGAATTTTCCGTTATTTAGAAGCTTGATATTATCGAAAACCTTTCACATATTTTTCGAAAGCAGAATTTCAATAAATGACACGGAGGTTTCGGTTATCTATTGGTGAAACATTATGTTAAAACAATAAAATAAAAAATTTTCAATGATTGAATTTTAATTTTATAGCAGAATTTCAACTTATAACTACACAATAATTTTGAATGGAGTCAATTGTGTAATAAACTGAAAGAATTTTAGTTTTCATACTTGAAAGTATTGTTATTAATTCTAGAATACAATAACGAGTTAGAAATATCTCCACTACTTATTAGACTACGTACCTATAATGATATAGTAATTCAAAATGCAAACGTTCAGACTATAGTTTATAGTTAAATTCATGAAACAAGTTCACGATTATCGTCTACACTCTATTTTGCTAAATAATCACATAACATAATCTTCTTCTTACATAATCCGTTGTGGATAATATAAATTCACCACTTACTTTACCTATCATTTTTGAAATGAGTCAATATAATATAACCATGAATTCAGGTTTTTTTCTGGAGGAGACAGTTGATAATTTATTTTTTTTTGTATAATAAAAAGTACCATTTCATTCATAACTCAAGTTCATTGCATATAATAATTGTAAACTAAAGAAGTTATTAGAATATATCATTAAAAGGAACATTCATTTTCAACCAGACATTGAAGTCGATGAAAACAAAAAGTTAATCTTACTTTCTTTCAAGTTTATGATAGTAATTACAATAACCACTATGTGAAAAACGCTGTTTAACAAAATACAGTTACCTATTCATCATTTAAAATGTGAACACACGGTCCGTCTCAAGCAGTATTTCACTCTCCGATTTTACCGTTACGTTTGAAAAAAATTATAACTCCAAGGTAAGATTGATACAATTCAGCGCAGAAACTGGCAATATTAATGCCATTAGAGAGGAATGTCTTCATTATTCCATATACTACCACATGATATTGCCGGTAATCTCTTCTTAGGTAACTAATAATATGGTAGCACCGAGGAGGGCATCGATTTAATACCTATGGAGATGTTGGCTGAGTGGTTTCTCGGGTTAAAAGTCAGAATGTTACGCCATGAATGAAATGCCTATAATGTGCCACGTCGGTCTTGGGAATGATATAAATCTCTTGAGAACCAGACGTCAGATTAAGTTTTACCAACGGTACTATCTTTGATCACTTTAATTTTGCAGTACCTATTAATTTGAAGAGAGTAGGATACTTTCATGAGTTTTTTCCTACAGACGTTCATTGAGACGAATTGTTTAGACCTTCTGAAGTGTAATAAAAGCTACTCTCGTGGGTATTTATTTATTTATTTAATTGAAAATATATGCCCTACAGGTCACGTCAACCCAATTATAAGGTATAAATAAATATAAATGTTCCATTTATACTAACTGATTAATGATTGAATTAAATTTTTATATCATGACTTATATTGAATGATTAATATGAATGAAACAATTCGAATATTCAAACAATTTAGCTGACAAATTGTTGAAATAAATTTCAAATATTATTCAATTATTTTTTCTCTCTTTATAATTGTATACTTAAAAAGAGAGAAGAAACAAAGCAGAAAATGAGAGAAAACATAAAAACAAACAACAAAATTAAATCAAGAAAAACTTAAATATTTGAACAATTCAGGTGACAAAAAAACAATGTATACATAAATACACTGAAAGAAGAAAGCTGTACAAAGGGCCCTAAGGCACCAATATGCGTCGTATTCTGGAAAGCGAAGTATTGGACATATCGATATCTACTTTCTCGTTGCATGTATTACTCAGTTTATGAATCGGAGCGATTTTCAAAACATTAGTCGTGGTGTCTGGAGATATTAAAAAGAGTCTCTTTCGAAAGTATACACGAGGTACATGAAAGTTTCGTCTGCTCAGCAATTTCGGAAAATCAATAATAATATTCACAAATTTGAAAATCTGGATAATGTAGAAGTACATAAGCCGCTGTATATCTGAATGGAAATGAAATTTCTCAAAAAAATGTCCTGCGAAAAACCCTGGTTTGGATAGAGGCCATCTGTCATAAAGCTAAGACATATTTTAAGAACTTGCACTGGTCTTTTTTCATGTTATTTTAATGTGTACATTGCACTAAGGATCCCATATTACTGAAGCATATGAGCAAACAAGTAAAAGTTCATAGATTTAATGTCTAAAAACAATAAATTAAAATCAACCCACTGGGCTTAAGTTTCACTAAATATATTAAAAATTCTACATATGTTTCGGGTGGTAAACCCATTATCAAGGCTATACAATGTTACCAAGAGATAACCGAAACCTACGAGTCATTTATTATAAATGGAAGCAATGCTAAACTAGCAGTTGTCCTTCGAATAACGTTATTGAAGTTTAAAATATGTAATAACCATCTTTGGTTCAATAAAAAGTGTCTGAAACACAAAGTTACCCCGAAATCCATGAAGATCCAATGTAGAAATTGATCCGCACAAACCCAGTCAGCAGTAGATGGTCAGCACTATACTATACGGCTGAAGTTGGAAGTGAAGAAATGGTACACCTTGAGAGACAATTTGAGTGTACATTTGAAAATAATGCACTCTGAACTTGTTTTTCGTCTTGAGCAGTTGAAATTTGACATCTGGGACCGCCAAGTTAGGGAAGATATTGCAATTATTTGCCACAAGCAATACGAAGGACAACGTAACAAGATAAACAACCTAATCAGTAACATTGTATACTCTTGATAATGGGTTGAGCACCCTAAGAATATGTAGAGTTTTTAGTATGTTTACTGAAACTCAAGCCAAGTGTGTTAATTTTAGTTTATTGTTTTTAACATAATGTTTCACCAAGAGTCAAGCGAAACCTCCGTGTCATTTATTTAATGTTAAGTTGATAATTTTTATGATATGATTGTGGATCGTCATAATAAAATATCTCTATTTCTTTGGTAAGACAGCAAGTCCATTACTCTAGATATTCATGGCTTGTTTTATAAAATTCTGTAGCCTTCCTTTTTACAAATTCTTCATCGATTTCAGTACCACTATCTCTCAATTTTAATTCGAATTGAAGGGCTATGAATGGAAGAAACTGATTGGTTTGTTTCCAAGTTAAATTGTCTCTTAATTGATCAATTTCTTTTGCAGCTTCAACTCCTAGCTCGCGTCCGGTTGGTGCGGGAGTCACATCACGGTGGCGGGCAAGACGGTGTATTTGAGTATTAGACCGGCGCGGCGGTCTACTACTCAAATTCTTGCACGGTTTCCGAAAACGGGACCATTTTGAGTCCCACATTTCATTTCGGGGACACCGGAACTCGTAATTGTAAAAATGAACAGTACCGTTCAAAACGGGACGTCTGGTCACATTACATATACTATTAATATACAAAGGGGATTATTTTTGAATCTGCATATCCTTCCTCCTTATTTAATCACTTATTTTACTAATTAATATAATTAGATCGTATTCAAATCAGTTAGTTGGCTATTTGTTCTAAAGACGAATGTATCTAGCTATACATAGCCAATTCAAAACATAATGTCAATGTCGCTTTCATTTTGATAGGCGGAGTCAACTGTTGTTCATTTCAACTCGAATGTTTAATAAATTGATCGCAAATTGATATATTATACTTGAATAATTTGAACTATTAGAACGAGAAGTAATGTTTCAATTTCAGATGAATGTTGCTCTAATGAAAGCAATTTGCAAACAATTAAATGACCCAATGAGATAATTATTGTTCTGTATACAGAGAACATAATGTTTATAATTAGACGGGTAGCAGCGCCGTAGTAATTTAATATAGATAGTAATCGATGATTATCTGATTTTCAATACGCAATTCATGTGTTTTCTATATCACCAAATCAAGGTTGATTTCATTTGTAACGAACGGAAGTTGATATACTGTTGTAAAGTGAAATTAGGAAAATTATGCCGATGTATTTTAAGGTTTATAAACTAAGACATTGAGTGGGGTCTTTCGAAATGATTAAAATCTTATTTGTCCTTAAGTCCTCGGGTATTGATTACTCACATAGTGTAGCTGATTGAACACCCTTCGAGTTTATTAAAGAAATGTACAAATATTTATTACACCCATACAGAAAAAAGAGAACATCACTTAGATTTGATATGACAGATAAACTTTTTCTTGATTGCCTGTGTGTTATCATTCAAAGTGAAGTTGAATTATTTGTATTTGCATTTAATCATATAATTTTTAGTTTTTAAATTCGTTGAGAATGGTGGTGATGACTCTAGGAATATAATTCAATACTTAATAATTAATTTATTATTTCTGGAATTCTTTTTCTAATTTGAAATGAAAAACTGTCAATTTGTACCTATATTTGTGAAATGAAAAATAATTCCAAATAGGAAAAAAGCTAATATAACTTATCCATTTTCATTTTGTCGGTACCATGTTTGATATTTTTCAAACTTCGTACGGTCGATTTAGATAACCTGCAGATGCTTAAAAAATTTTTAATATTGTGACTGTTTCCTAACTTGCCTAAATCACTTTTTTTTTAAATTCAGTGGACTTACAGTTTAATGCTGCTTCCGAACGGCCATTGAGCTTGTAATCAATGTACATTACCCAGCATATATCGTTATTAAGCTTCTTTAAATCATAGAGAAACACAAACACCCATGCCTTCAGCGGGGCTCGAACCCGAGTTCTACGGCACCATAGTTCGGGTTTTTGTTTGTATTGATGATATTATTTAATTTAAGTGTTATAATTCATTTGTATTTACTTCGAATATACCTGCTTGGTATTCTTGGGGCTTTATTTGAGTGTGTACACTTCAAGGAAGCCTGTTTGTTATTTTCCATGAATAAAGAAACAATTTTGTTCGTTCTCTGTTTAACAGTTTAAAAACTAATGATTTCTGAAGATTGTTCTGCTGTTAAATTGATATTACGTCCTTCCATTAATGGAAACATTTTCAACTCTGCATCCGTTCACAAATCTGAATAATCATCCAAAGCCTTCCCGATTATTACATATTAACCTGAGAACAACTCAAGGAAACGTTCTACTTGAAAACAATCAGACAGGAACCCGATTTGATTAAGCGCATTAGTTGGAGATTAGGAGTTTTATGGTTGCCCTCCGTGAGAAACCTACTCGCCTGTTCGTATCCTTTGGAAATTTGTCGATTAATAAAAAATATCTCCGTTTCTCCGTTTATCTAACGTGTTTCTAACTACGGATGCATGTTGTTATCAATTTGACCAGTTATTTCCTGGCCCGCCGCGATAACGCGACTTGTTTGTGGGCGCTTAACCAGGTCCTTTTGAATTTGTCGTGGTTTCGGTCTCAGACTCTACCTCAAGAATTGAGGCATCAACTTGTGAATAGGAAGTTAATTTATTTTATTCGATTTGTGTCGTTGGAATTATCTATTCATTTCTTGACCACCTGGTTTTTTACCGGACGGTTTTCAGCCGCCAAATTTTGGTTTCAACGAATCGTTGTCAACTTTGATAACTATAATATTTGTATTAATCGTAATTCACCCGAACCGACATGCACAAAAAAATAAACTAAATTGTGAGTTGTTATTTCAATTCAAAAATGTCTGCAAGGTTACATTTGAATCATAATTAAATGATTCATAAGATGCAATCTCTAGGATAGAGGAAAATTTGGGGAACGACAATTAATGAATATTGAATGAAGGTTATCATTGACGATCTATCCTAGATTCAATTTACAATTACAGAAATGAAATAATACAAACTATACAAATAGCATAAAGTATCCAATAATGAAAAATCAAAGCTACACTTAGAAATTTAAACAGATAATAATACGTAGAAATGGAATATAACAATAAAAAATTGAAAACTATGAACAGAAAATTACAAGTAGAGAAGAAAATTACCAAATAAATAAAAATCAATCTTTCAAGAAGTAAGCTAACGAGGACAGAAAATGTAATAATCGAAAAAAAAACCCAACGAAGGCAGCATTATTCAAATAATTTTGTTTGAACTCTGTATAGATTTAAACCTATCCAATATCCAACAAAATAGAATAATAAACTTTTTATGCTTTATATTCAAAGCATTTCATTACCACAATTTTATAAAAATCAAGATAGTCAAAAACTATTACTTTCACCTTCAAATAAATTCAATGGAAAGTCCTTCCTGCTATTTTATGCAATCAGCAAAGTATTCATAAAATTTATTCTACGCCTTCATCAAATTTTTACACATAGAAGCTGTGTACTTTTGGCTAATTTTTGAGTTAATCTTAACCGGTTTTATCGTCGATTTGTCCCCCTTTTTTCCAGGGTTACTCGGACTGACCTAGCCTGATCAGACGGTTATCTCAATCAAAACTGAAATACCAAAAGGAAATCGCTAAACCTATACTCAGATATGAAGTTCAAGTTCAAGGAAAGAGATAAAATTGTTGCAAAATGATTGTAACGTACGCCGAATTTGCGAGTCAAGGATCCAGTCAAAATCAGTTATTTTTTTGTTTCAGAGATCACTGAATGTTAAATTAATTTGTATGCTATATAAATTATAGATATGACGAGTGAAGGTTTACTCATAATTTCATTGTTAACGGTATTAAAATTGGTGAGATTGAAAACTGAAAGAAAAGATTTATGTTGATCTCTAGTTGTGATTATTAAGAATCTTCAACATTAGAAATGTTTTCATATAATGATTTTTCAGAGCATTGAAAGTTCGAATTTTCAGAAAATCAGTATCTGAATTCAGACGTTTGGTATTGCTGAAATCGTTTAATTTGGATAAATAGTGTAAGTGTAATAATTCACAACAAATTTTCATAAGTTTGTACCGAATTATTCAAGACGAGCCATAATTAGGATGATCAATATATCTTATAAAAAGTTGTAATGTATTTAAATGTTTGCAAATATACGAGATTTTTTACCTATATAAGTATAAAAGTCTAATTCTACTTTGATAACCGCTCTACCCCTAGAGCTAGAAAAGATATTAATTTAAATAATAGGTACACTTGGCTCAATGTTTCACGTATGTCACATGTTACATTCGTGAAACATTAAGCGAAGTGTTTAATTTAAATTGATATTTAATCATGTTTTGCCAACAGGTAAGCGAGAATTTAATCTCAGTTGCTATGAAATGGATTTAATTTATAAAGGGTGTTTTTTAGAGGTATAGAACTTTAAATTGAAATAAAACAACGATGTATCATTCGATTGACAAGAATTTTTTTTATTCGAAAGATAATCTTGTGGCATTACATTTTAAATATGATTTCTGGCATATGACCGCACGGCTGGCTCGGATGTAGTCCAATCTGGACGTCCAATTTTCGATGACTTTTTCCAACATTTGTGGCCGTATATCGGCAATAACACAGCGGATATTGTCTTCCAAATGATCAAGCGTTTGTGGCTTATCCGCATAGACCAATGATTTTACATAGCCCCACATAAAGTAGTGAAAGATCTTGTGTTAAATCACAAGATCTTGGAGGCCAATTCACAGGTCCAAAACGTGAAATTAGGCGGTCACCAAACGTGTCTTTCAATAAATCGATTGTGGCACGAGCTGTGTGACATGTTGCGCCGTTTTGTTGAAACCACAGCTCCTGGATATCATGGTTGTTCAATTCAGGAATGAAAAAGTTAGTAATCATGGATCTATACCGATCACCATTGACTGTAACGTTCTGGCTATCATCGTTTTTGAAGAAATACGGACCAATGATTTCACCAGCCCATAAAGCGCACCAAACAGTCAGTTTTTCTGGATGTAACGTGTTTTGACATACACTTGAGAATTACCTTTATTCCAAATGCGGCAGTTCTGTTTGCTGACGTAGCCATTCAACCAGAAGAGCACTTCATCGCTAAACAAAATTCGAACAGAACAGAATTCAAACAGAACCATTATTTTCGAAATAAAATTGCACTATTTGCAAGCGTTGTTCAGGCGTGAGTATATTCATGATGAATTGCCAAACCAAACTGAGAATAAATCAATCCTCAGTTGTTAAATCGGTCGCCATCTTCAACAGTAATGCCAACTTAAAGTTCTATACCTCTAAAAAAAAAACACTCGTTATATCTGTTAGGTTCTTGAATCATAAAATTGCTTGTACTTTCCACTAAAAATTTAAAAAAAGATGAACGTAACTGTTACCCATACAGTTACCAAAAAATAAAATTGTTTGCGTATCTTTTGGGTAGTACTTTCGTCCATCTTTTGACGTTTGTCCCAAGATGCATTGCAAATTGCAGTTGACTCATTATATCTCTTTATAAAAGTCGCTTTCATTATGAGCTTTCGTTTTGCAGATGTAGCAGAAGAATTTAAATTTTGACGAGGAAAATCCACGTGGGAAATACTCTCAATAACTTTTTCATCTGTCATGTTATATTCCGAGTATCAACACATAAAACAGATGAAGTACCCGACTAATTATTCTCCTTCGCGAGTTGAAACGGAGGCAGTACATAAATAACCAACGGGTAGAGTGTTTGACAGCATCCAGATTTATCGTTGAAAATATAGCGCGCCTTTGAAAAATGCTCCTCGTCGCTCGTTAATTTCGGGGGCAGCCGGATCTGTCAGGGGACTCCGGCATTGCGACAGACCTGCGGACAAATGACTAACGATCTCATCTATCATCGCTTTTGAGGTTATGAAGGAAGCGCCGGTATTAGTTATTACTCATTTGGAAACGGGGCGCTTAGATATCAAAATATTCTTGGGGAAAAAGGAGGAGATTTGTATCATCACAAATGATGTTTCAATGTAATATTTATCAAAAATCAAGCACTAGTATTCAAAAATTTTAGAGGTAAGCGATACAGAAAATTGTGACGTAGCTGATCGATAAAAATATAAATCAAAGTTGAGGTTAACTTTTCAATATTGCGACCTTAATTAGCAGCTTGTTGAACATTGCATTTTGATATTAAACCGTACATTTCATTATGAGATAGTCACTACTAAGTGTAGTCGTTATTGTTGATATTCACAAATCGGAAATTGCTTCTATTTTCGGAAACTACTACGGAAATAATCAATTGGTTATTTTCCCACGATTTCAATGGATGGGATGTCTTTTTCCATTATCACTAGAAAATAGTTCATACGAAATCATTGTATCGAATGAACCATTATATTTATGTGATTATTATTATTATTGTATTCAATTTGATATCAAACCATAATCATCTCTGAAAAAATTTATCTGTTTTACTGGATATAACGAAAAGTCTAACTGGTCACTAGAATTACATCCAGAAGACTGAATTATTGATCTTAAAGGAAATCGAAAGTTTCGGAATGCAAACGCCATTTTCAGTCGTTGACCTATAAGTACCTGCGGCATGTGCCAACCGTACACGTCAGTGTCACAAGTACCTAGAAAGAAAAGCAAAAGTAGATCAGTAAATTCGAAAAATCCGCTCGCAGACTCGCTAAAACGTCTGGTAGCGTTGAAGAAAAGCGTAAGTATGTATGCGACAACACGTCGATTCGCGCTCTGGTGCTATCTACGGCAGCAATTTTTTACGACGCGTTAAATTATCGCCACGTTTCCAACTACTGCGAGATTGTTGGCGATCCTCTCAAACTAGGTTCCGAGATATCATCAATCTGTTCATGTAGATCAGAATCTTGCCGTCCCAATTACCTACCAAACCTGGTCGCGATACCGCGAAAAAATCCCGTGAGTACGCTCTTCTTCGTCTAAACAGACGCTCGATTCGGAATCCATTCTGGATTCTGTTTCTGGAATCCGTCCTCGCTAAATTCCGCAAAAAGTCAGTGTGAAACAAGTATGCGCTAATTGTCACGAAACCTTCAATAAGTAATGGATTTAACGCGTGTTTTACACTAATACGGAGTAGTTTAAGTATTCATTCATATACATTTGCTCCAGTTCAGACTGGGTAGGCAGTAAACGAAGCTTTCACTACGATACGTGTTTTTCATGTTGAATAACAGAAAAGCCAGGGACGTTCCTCACATTTGAAGAAGTTACGTGTTTGGTTTAGAAATAGCTTTTTTTGTTAAATAGATATACCTACATTGTGAGGCTTGTTACGAACCAGCCTGTTATTGAATTATATTATCTTATATAACCTTAAGTTCTTTATGCTAAACACATACCATTCATGAAATCAAAAATGAGGACAAGCCAGACGAACCAGGCTGTCTGTAAGGTGAAATAGGAATCTCAAGAATTTCTGCAACTTCTAAAGATGGATAAGAAGTAAGATGGATAACTAAAAAAAATAGGGTGCGACAATTTTCTCCGGAAGTATCCTCCAATTAGTAAACAATGACTAACAATTCGATAAGTTTGGACAATACCCTAAACGTCAAACTTGTGTTCTGTAATATGAAAATTTTTTGAAGTATCAATTACAATTTTATCAAAAATTTAAAGCGAAAGGGTCATTTTCGAAGAGGGTGAGTCGCTCTGAGTTTTTCGGCGATCACTGAGGTTTATTCAAACTACTAAACGCAGAGTTATCAATATCTTGTTTAGGTTTCGAAGCTAGATATTTCCCTTACGGTGGAGAGATACTCGTATCACTAAGTTGACTTTCAACATAAAAGGTTAGTACCTATTAATGATAAATATTCAAGTGAATTCGAATATACGAGAAAAATGCTTTAATAGAAATATACCCTAAACAAATATATGAACTTGCATATGAAGGGTTCAGTGAATGATTCATTATACAACACGAAAATGACAGAAAAAGGAAGAATTGTATTTCATTTCATCATATTATATCAAATTCATTCAATTTATTAAAAATATCTGTTTCAACACAAGACGAAAATATTTTCCGGCAGAAATCAAAGAGTGACAGACAAAATATAACAACGTTCCTTTCATTATATGGCCCATGTACTTCTGCAAAATGAAACACAGAAGTTTCGAAGAAAGTTTAAATATTTGATAGTATTTGATCGCAATTCTATTGAAAGTTCGAATATGAAAAGTGACTTAGTGTTTACTTACCTGTGACTGTTTACTTAAGTCGTACATAGTACCTTAGTCTACCTGGCACTATAGTACTAGTGACGCTTTTACCTAGACGAAAAATTTAGTAAAATTTCATTTCATTTTCAGTAAGACATTACACAGAGAAAAATTGTGTTGTGAAATATTTCCTCAGTGTTTCAATGAATTCTTTCTGTATTTATATCCGAAATAAACTAGGTACTTATTATCAGTATTATCATATTAATCTATAGTGTGTGTAGGTAGTCTTTTCTATGTTTAACAATCGTAAATAAATCCCTTCTTTCACCAAGTCCCTAAAATAATCACTTTTCTTATATCTAGCTAGAAAATGAAAAGTTGCTTATTACACTCAAACAAATGACGCAGCTTCTAATTCCAAAAGTTTTTTATTAATGCTAGCACATATAATCAAACAGCTACATTTTGTGTAAACGTATAGAAATAACTTTCTCAGATCAGTAGCAAAATCACAATCTCTGCTCATTTGTATTTAATAGAATATTACGAGAGATCTACAAACCAATTTGTATACAGATTAAGGTATTCGAATTCTCCATCTAGTCAAAATTGAGTTCGTTAGATATAAATCTGAGCAGTAGTAAACTGAGGAGAACGAATAAGATGGGACATGAATATATTTATTAATTAATTTAGTCAGTAATGGGCGACTCGTGGAGAAATTTATGTATCTGTCATTTTCATTGAGCTTGTTTGCTCGTTTTCTAGTAATTTTGAAAAAATGTTAATTAATGCTGTTTCTGAATGGATTTTCTGAGTTATTGGTTCGATTTTGAATCGGAAATTATCGTTGATATGAATATTCATCAACAATATAATGAGATATCTTTTTGTGGTGACTTTCCCTTGAATGGATAAGTTTCGAACAAACTGAACAGATGCGTAATTAAGTATGACGAAACAGGAAATTTCATTTTAGTTGAAAAACATCAACTTATTTCAATGGTGGAGACTTTATATTTCGACGAGAACTTACCTGATTTTTCTATTAAAAATTGTTCATTTTTCATTTCAGTTAGGCAGTATTTAAAAAATATTGTACGAACTTATATTCTGTGGTGAAGTGTTTCGATATGCCCTGTATCTATTGGATAGTATTCACTTGAAGTACTGAAATGAACAGAGATTTTCTGTTGAATTACATTATAATGGTAATGGATAAATAAATATTTCACTGTGTTTACTATCACAAAAAATGTTCATCCTCTGTGCAAATAATAAATTCACTTTAATTACAATACAATAATTTATTTTCGAAATAAATTATTGTGGAAAAAAAAATTCATTTATCATCACGAATCATCACGAGTATAATAATAATAATAATCAGATATCACAAAATAGATAATAATAATCTTTATTTAAGGTTCTCGTAATAAAATTAATAGGTGAAACAATAGTAACTATTCTAATTTTAAGATCTATCTTGTCAGTTGTGTTGCCTAAATAAAGATAATAAATCTCAGAAAGACCGTAGCCTGTGGTGTAATAAGTATAAGTGTCTATAAGATAATTCAGTATTTGAATTATATTTCTAATGATGTGTCTAAGGTCACTATTTATCTACTCAAAAAAAATTCAGAATGAAAATTTTCTTGAATAGTAATTTTAAAGACTGAAATAAATGAAAATTCCAATAATATTGGGTCTTATCCAACTTTTTTTCTGTAATATATTTCAAAACAATATAGATTTCGAAACGAATTATCTATTTGCTAATTGAATAATTGCTATTGATTGTTGACGAAAACTATTCATAGTCGTTAATTTTATTTTACTTGAATATTTTTCTTTTTTGTAGGTTCGTTGTTTGGCCTCGTTGTAGGCCAAACAACGAGGTGGCAGACTATTATATATTGAAAAGAAATTAACAATATCCAAACAAACAAAAAAATAACGAAATTTCCGTTCTACATTTGAGCGGAATGAATAATGTTTATAACGTGATTTTCCACTTTATACATGAAAAAACATTTCGCATAAATTCATATCAAATTGAACATCAGTTTCAACTTCCTGTTTCGATCTGCTTGTTTTTTGTACGTTACACAGACGTAGATAAGATACAAGATCCGTTCAAAAATTACACTTATGTTTGGACAAACAAAGATTATTTTGCCTTTTATTAAGAGGTTGTTTACGAAAAACAATATAACATATTTCCCAGCGAAAGGGAAATTTATATAACTAACAAAGGTTCAAGGTCGAAGTAAATATTGAAATGTTCCTCAAATTTCAGATTTCTCATACAAATATACAAAACAGAAGACTGATTCGAAAGGTGATTGATTTTATGGAAGTCAGTTTCTGTAATTTCATTTCTTGGTAACCAGACGGCATGTTTTTTTGAGAATAATAATAATAATAGTCCTTTATCATATGAAAAATTCATACAGAAGGTTATTGATCTTAGGTCCTTGAACAAATTCAATATATAATGTTATTCTAATTTTAATTAATTAGTTTGAAACATGCTTAGTGCTTCAAGTTGCACTTCAAGGAATTTTTTTCGTACATAGCTCCTGTTTTTAATGATAATAATAATAATAATAATAATAATGATAATTTCTTTATTCTCAACAAGTATAACACCCAATTACAGAAAATAATAACAATATTGAATACTAACCAAATAGTTGTAATGAAAAAGATATAACAAAGAGCTCAATCTAATCTAAAAAAATAGTAACTAATAACAACATTATAGCATTCAATGAATTATTATAGAAAATTCAATCTAAATTAACTCATTTCAGTAAATTTTCTTTGTTCACATAACTCCTGATAATAACTTCTATGGAGTCAAAGTGAATGTCACAATTATTGGCAACTTTAATGAATGTAGACCCATAAAGCAAATGGGGGATTGTATTAGGGAGTTGCTCCTCGGAGTCTCTAGGTGGAATAATTCTGTATTACGAGAATTTGGCCGAGGAACATGAAATTTCAAAGCGGACAGGAGAGAAGGAGAATCAATACTATTGTGCAGTAATTTTTACAAAAATTTCAGTGATAAAGTTTCTCTCTTGATCTGCAATGAGATCGACTAAATCGACTCAATAATTCGTTATAATTTACTCCTCTCAAACTAAGAATTTCAAGAACCTTCTCCGAATAGCCTCAAGATGGCGCTGATGGCAAGTGTAGATGGGATGCCAGCTCATGCTGCCGCACTCCAACTTGCTACGGATTAGGATATTAAATAGTCCTATGAATGTCGAGGAATTATTAAAATATTTGTCATTACGTATAACGAACCCATATATTTTCGCGGCAGATGAAATAAGTTGGGTGATGGGTGGGACAAAGGAAAGCTTCTGGTCGAAGACTACACCAAGATCTCTTACCTTATCAGATCGGTATCGAACTGTAGTAGGTATTATGGAGCATCGGCAAAATAGCCTTCAGTTTGTTCAGTCTTGTATGCAACTTCCGGTTAAGTGTCTGAAGCCGATTTTTTATTGGTTCCATGGCTATTCTTGAATACAGCAGCTCAATAGAGGTTTTCTGATAGTATTGCTATTATTATTTATTTAGGAATAATTTTTTTGTTTTTTCTTTTTTATTGTTTTATATAAACAGATGGAAAATTAGAACATCGGAGATAGTGAAGTTACTTTTCAGATTACTTTTCGTAAAACCCCGTACGTCAACGATGCTTACTCCGGAATTTTCGCGAGCCGCTTGAAAAAATATCGTGTTAACTTAGCCGAGTTATCGGCTCAGGAGATCAAACAATAATGGGTCTAGAGGATTTCTTAGACCGTTTCCATTACAAGCTATTTAATAAGTGCATTATGTACACACGAAGAAGGCTAAATTAATGTTACGTGTTCGGCGCATATCGAATGTAAGTTTCGAATTGTGCCGGAAGAACGAGGTGAAAAAATCGGGAAAACGGAACGTACGAGATGGTTGTTTTCGGTCTGAAAATTTCGTAAAGTCATATGTGAAGGAAAACATGGAGATCGCCTTCCGTAACTAACCGCGTATTGTAACCACGAAATTGTAAGAAATTGATCATTTGCACCGTTTCCTACATTCATCGATTTTTCAAAAAGTGATTTACTCGGTACCGGGGTGAACCATTTTTTTATTAACTGCATATTGGTTTCCTTAAATTTTTGATAGATTCAGTTGTACTTCTAGTTTTTGTGATATTTCATTGGATAGAATTTAAAATATTGGAATAGAATACTCTAATCCAAAATTTTGGAGAAATTGATTTTAAATTCGAATTATTTTAATAACCAAATACCAATAATTATTGGTGGCTCCGATAACTGTAGCTACCCGAATTTCCTTTTCATTTTTGAGGAAGACATTATATTTTCAAAAATTTATATCTTTCATAATTTGTTCCACATATTGTATTATATTCAGAATTAGTAGAAAACCAGTGGATACAAGATTGAATGTTTTCGACTGATGTTATAGAACACTTGCAAAAACTAAATTTACAATTGCAAAGGAAAGATAAAATGATATCTCACCTTTCACAGTGTATATTTAATTTTCAAACTAAATTACAACTTTTGAAGAAGGATCTTGAAAGTGAAACATTCTGTTATTCTTCTCGAATTGCAAAAAACAATTTTGAAGAAGGAAAGCTCCAGTAGTATATTACGAAGCTGAATAGAATATTATTGGAATTCCAAAATAGATTCAAACGTCCAGATGATTCAAAATATATATTTTGAATCATATTATTCATTTTGTGAATACATTTGAAACTAACATAATTCAAGGTTAGTTTTCAATTTTCAGTATAAGCTAAGGATTAGGCGGAGATTAATAATTAATGGAGTTGCAAGAAGATCAAGCTTTACAATCAAAATATATTACTGAATTTTGAAAATTCATAGCAGAATCGGAGTATCCTGAAAAGGATGTTCTGGTTTAGAGAGATATCCGAAGCACACTTGCTAAAAGAAAAAATGTGCTTGTCGAATTACTACAGTTTAACGCCGGTTCCGAACAGCCTTGGTAATTAATAGACGACGTTAGCCAACAATTATCATAATTAAACTACTTAAATCATGGACAAACACAAACATCAGTGCGATCACCAGGGCTTGAACCCGAATCCTACCACACCCTAGTCGGGTATTTTCCCAAATAGGCCACGTAGGCGACAACTTGTCGAATTATTACAATATTGTAATCAGTGATCTTTAATGATTCATCATTTTACTCTACTTTGAAATTTGTGGAATCTAAACAATAATCAGTATAAACTAACCTGCATCTCAGAGAATTACTGAAAAGTGATGCCAAATTATTCAACAAACTCTGAACTTATTGAGATAATTTTGATGAAGAATGAAATAAATGTGTTTAATTTTGAATATTTGTATTCAATGAACATATTTTCTACCTTTATCCATATGTTTTCAGTGAATATTATGTTTGCAAAATTTTTGGAATTTTTTTCAATACGTTTCAAATATGTGTTCGATTAAGGCCTGCGAAAAGATTTTTTATTTATTTATTTTGCATGTCTTATAAACACCCATACAGTACCTACCCACTTACATATAAGACATATTAGTAGTAAAACAAAACATAGATCAATACCATAAACATCAACTGATGAAACTAAAACTAAACATATACATACATACAAATACCTCATATAGAAATCATAAAAATTGCTATATAAAAAGAAACAAATTTATAATGAATTTACTATACTTGCCTTAAAGGTTCTGGGATCATCACTGAAAAAATCAACGTTTCTGTTACTGTTCATTAGCTTGTTACAGATACTTAAGATACAATTTATAGGAGACAAACCATCTACAACAACCAGAAATAGATCCCAACTGGAGCAACGCAACCAAACTTTCTGAACTTTCAAATGAATAAAATCTATAAGATTGCAATTTTCGTACTTGATGGAATTCAGAACATAATAAATGAAAAGAATTTCCTGAATATTTCTTCTCACTGACAATCTTTGCAGATTTGTTAATCAACATATAGCTATATGATATTTTAAATGGATAACTATTATGTCTTTTATAATGTAAAAACCTCAGAAAACGTTTTTGAACTTTCTCTATTCTGTCCTCATTAGTAAATTTTAAATTTTAATTTTGAACAATGCATCGAATTATCAATGTCACCTCGTCAAGCTACTATCTCATTTAATTAGCGATTCTCACTGAAATTTTTACTTACTCAATGTATACTCATATCATCTAATCCGTGGCAGCTTCCGAACCCATATCCATCCTTCAGACTGTCCTAGATCTCTACACGAAATCACTGGTATAGCGGAAAATATTGTTAGGATTTCATCGTGTATAATTCAACCAGATTCTCAAATAGATAATAGATATTCACTTATACAACAAGAACAGAACAGTAATTTGTGAGCTAGAATTATGAGCTCGTAACATGTAACGACTCACTTTTATACGATAGCTGAAAAGGCCATAAAACCAACAACCAAGAATATATTTCAAGTTGTTGATTTTAACAGTACAACATTTCAGTTCCTAATGGACACTTCGAATTTTTAATACTATACTTTCGAGATGCTTCTGCGTTTATTCAATATCTCTCGAAATTCATTTTATTATTCTACTCATACTAAAATGTCCCGCCCTTGCATTGATTTACTAATTTCTGTCATATATTTACAAGACAAATTAACAACATAACAAGTATAGTATCATCATTTTCTATCAGGTTACCATCACGTTACATTGGAAAACGATAGTTTATATTGTAACTATTAAATGAAAAACACATAAAAAGTTGCAGTTTGACTTTTGAAAATCGGGTAACACCCCGAAACAATTGTCAAGTATTCATTATAAATGTTGTGAAATCAAGCCAAGTGTTTTTTACTAATCGATGTATCAAACTATTGAAAATTGCCATTTTGTGTTGAAATGGACGTATGGAAGTATTATGTATAATACTATCTGTATGTGATGGTTTATGGAAAATTGAAAAACTAGCTTTGTTATCCAGTATTCCAATTATTTTAAGATCTTAAAAGTTAATAGAGTTTTCTTTCCCAAGTTCCAAAGCGAATGTAATTTTAGGGTGTAACGAATTAATGAATGTCTGAAAAGTGTCGAGTTGCCGAAGAGTATCAGTGAAACAACAGATAATATTATCTACATATCTATACCAATAAATAAATTGACTACTAATGGGGTGACAATGAATTAGTTTTTCCAAATTATCCATGAATATTTCAGCCAACAGGAGACTTAGTGGATTTTCCTTAATTTCTATTATAAAAATTAATTAAAATTTATTATAATTTTTGTATTAGGGTCCAAAGATCATTGGGTGGGATACTTGGAAAAAGGTTAACGACATCCCAAGACATCAATTTGGAATTACCTGGTAAATAAATATTTTCAATTTTACTGACTAAATCATAAGAATTTTTGATTGAAAATTTTGGTTGAAATTGACAACAATTTTTGATTAATTCTATTGAAAAATGAGATAGAAATACTGAAGAAGCTGTAGTGAATGAAACTACTGGTCTAATTGGATATCCTAGTTTATGTCATTTAATTGAAGATTAAAGTTGGGGTATCATTGGATTCGAAACAATGAGTTTATAAATATCTTTATTCTGAATCAAAATAAGAAGGGTTGCCGTACTTCCGACGGCAACCCTTCTCAGTCTCTTCAAAATTATTTAGTTTCCTATATAGTTGTTCAGTATGAATTGATCCCTTCTACCTGTTTTATCTGTATTCATAATTTAAGTTTACCTATTGTATGTATTCGAGAAATGTCATCAGTCTGCACGTAGCATTTAAAAAAGGTGAATCTCATCGAAACGTGCATCATGCAGTATTTTTTTAAAATATGTGTAAATCTTGGCTTAACAATTGTTTCATTATGTTTATCGATTTACATCAAGTATCGGCCTCAATATTCATTCAAAATATCAAACAATGTTTTACCAAGACCAGCGAATATTCAATCAACTTTATTGTAATTATATTTTCAATTTTCATTTTCTTGGTGAGATATTGCATTATTTTGTATCATAATTGTTAGAAAAACAAATTTGTGATTCAAATATGACCTACCAGAACGAAACATGCAATGCGATGGTTCAAAACTCGTGGGCTTCATCAGATGTCAGTGAACATATATCAGAGTTGAATATATCGCTATATTCCTCAAAAACAGTATATACTGGATAATTAGTTTAGCTCTTAATCTGTCCACAGAAGTTATATTCTTATATTCATTTTAAATGTAGGTATTTTATATGAAAAATATGACTACATAAGAACTCGTACCTGAGAGGTAGGTACTATATAATGAAAGCTCTCACTCTTAATTTAAATAAAACTAAGTAGTTATTCGATTTTCACTATAATTAATTCAAAAAATGACAATATCGTTTTGCCAACACAGTGGCTTCATCAGATGTTGATGATAAACTGAGCTATTACATTGTGGACTGCGTATATTTATCCTGAAGTGCGTGGGGTGGGAATAACCATAGAACACTGTTTATCATGAACATCTGATGAAACCACTGTGTTGGCGAAACGATATGGTCATGTTTTGAATTAATTATAGTGAAAATTGAAAAACTGCTTAGTTTTATTGAAATTATATATTTAGATTTTCATCAAGTCAAGTATCGGTTCAATCGATTAATGACTCTAACGCTTACTTGTTTTTGTGATTATATACCTATCTAATTAAATCTACCATCAATGTTCATGTGAAAACCCCTCAAGGACATATTTTAAAATTTGTATGAACCTCCTGTCCCTAACATCGGAAAAACAACAAACATCAAGGAACTGGTAGGCATATATATGAATTGAGGTAATTATGGAATAGTTCTTGCGAATAAAGTGAAAAAACTACCAACTTCCTGTTTCTGATAAATATTGAAGAATTAACAATTCAATCAGTAAAATTTAATTCTACAACTAATTAATTAACACTGCTTCCTTTGTATGTATTCCATTTCTGTAGTACGAGAGAAAAGGGGACTATTAATATTCATTTTAGATTCTTTTTTGGCACAGAAAAAAATTGTGTTTACATTTTCTGAAAATCACTTCAGTGGAATCAGTTTCATTCGATGTATCTGAATAGATTTCCATTGAATTGGTTTGTAGTCGACGATGTACCTATTATTGAAATAAATGATTTCAGGATGAATAGAATGCCATGACAGTGCATCTGACACAGAAGATCGTCTTTTAAAAAGTTTCAGTTGTACACCAACTTCTTTGATATTAGTTCCGATTTCAAATAGTGTAGTATAGAGAGTTTCATGACGTTCCCGCACGTTTGATAATGCCAAATTTCCTCGCATAACACTTGGTGTATTATTTCGAAATATTTAAATGAAAAATATATAAATTTAACTCAATATCAACAGTAATATACAACTCAGTTCAGTTAATACTTGATAATGAGTTGCAACCCGAAGCATACGCCGAGTGAATTAAAAAATATTGTGATATTTAGCCAAATATTTTCATTAGTTCACAATGCACTACTGAATATTTACCGATAGAGAATAAATCTGGTAATCTTTATGTTCGTTACAGTATTTAATGGAAAAAATGAGATTGAGTTTTCGATCACTATATTTATCATAGTGTGACTGCAATTTCGTGGTAGATCTAGAGATTTTTCTTCTCTATAAATATATGTATATCATATGATGAAAATAATAACTACTGCTTTGGTTTTGTAGGAATACACGGGTTTGTCCGCCGTGGACTTTCTTCACCGTCAAATACATTATGTAAGGTCTGCATAGCTTTTCTACGGAACTTTATTACAAGAACAAGAACCAGAATTTAATGCTAATCCATCCGCTGTGTACCAACGTTTCACAATTTACGACACGAAGGAAATCAAAATGGCAAACGGAGTCTGTCAATAAATACCTCGCTCCAAAGATGACTCCCATATCTTTGCCCGACCGGCTTCTTCCAAGGAAAAAAGAGCAAAGAAAGAGTCGAACAGAATTTTAAATTTGTAAGGAATTAGCTTTCCCACGTACCAATTGAAATGGGTTTCGAGAAAAAACTTATGAAATATTCGCCCCGATCTAGTAGCCACAATCTAGCATGGCCATTTACGGGCGCGCTTTTTGTTTTACTCAGTTGCAGATTTTATCATTCCCGTCTCTGCGTTTCATGTGGCTCTTTCATAATTCATACAATGATGTCCGATGCCCGATAACTCTTATATTTCATTTACTTTCTTGACTGGTCTCCACGCATCGATACGTAAAGCGATTATTCTTACAGTGGAAATTACTGTGAAAGCTGAAGCCTGAAAATAGTTAATTTAAAAGATAATATCATACAAAATTTCCTATTTCTTTGGTGATGGTAATTCTATTCCACATGACACGCGGAATATTATTATTGTAACCATATTTGTAAATGAATATTCTTGAAATTTCAGTAATGATTATCAAAAGTATGAGATGAAGTTGACTGTAAAATCTAGTACTCATGTTTTTACTGTGTTGGTAATAGCATAAAAGACCATTTTTTGATTTCAGAGGAAGGCAATCAGAATCATCTCAGGTTCAGACTATGGAGCCTGTTGCAAAATTTAATATAGAGAATTTCAAATACTATCGTTCCCAGGTTTATATATCTTTGTTTGCTTGCTATACGCTTACGAAACAAAAGATTCTAGGCTTGTGGGTAGTGGTTTTCATCAGTATGCTACCAGATGCAGATCTAATGACATTAGAATGAATTTCTCCAGATTGAGCAAGTCGCATAATGCTCCGAATTACTGGTGCTGGAAATTTTTCAATGCTTTACCTCATAGAATCCGTACCTTACCTATTAATGAGTTCAAATCATTATTGAAGTATATTTTAATTGAAAATGTTATTGTTCCACCGAGTTCTTTCGTATAGATTTCTCATTATACATGACTTGATGTCATTTTATTTGTAAATGCAGATATTTGTGATTATTTATGCTTTTTATTTATAATTTCGACTTGTGTACAAAAAACAACTGTACGATATTTTATTGCACCAATAAACTACTACTACTACTACTACATATTAAGTAGATCATAAATCATCATAGCCCTCTGGAATTTCTGTGACAACGGAAGTTTTATAAGCAGACATACTGATCGTGTCAAGATGTACACACTTTGATACTCATCCATCCACAGAAAAGAAGATAAAAGGAGGCCCAGTTCAGACATCTGTGGAATTATTCCTCATAACCATTACACGAAACAATGCATTTGGGTATAAAATAACGAAAATAATAGTTAAATTTAGATTAATAGTAGGAAGTACACTATATCTTTTTCAAATGAAAGTTTCAGCTTGAGTTGATAACGAATACAACTCAAAATGTATCCATACACTTAATACGTATTTATTCTAATCCTAAATTAAGTCTGGTGGTAAATATAGAGACAGACATTTTGATTCTACTACCGAAAACAATTATTATTTGATATTTATATTGTTCGTCCTAGTCCGGCCTATTTGAGTAGATAATATGAGGAAAATATCGAAAACGAAAAAAATAATGTACTTATTCATTTTTATACGTTCTAATCATTACTCTTCAATAGAGTTATGATTAGAACGCATTCTTTTTCGTCAGAGCCTACTGTGTTTGTTCATTATATCCAAACACCTTTCTTTTGTGTTCAAGTAAATAAATGGAGATTGGAGATCGACTAGAAATGCTCTCACAAATTTTCCTTTTTCGCATCTTGAGTAATATAAATGAAATATGGGAGGAAAACAGAAAGATAATGAAATTTTTCTGTTGGACACTCCAATGGAGGTCATTTAAATCTTTTGTTCATTTAATATGAAAAAAATTCCCATCTGTAACTTATTGTTTGAACTGCTTGATTCCCTGAATTTCCTGAATTACAATTATGCATTCTTGGAACTGAAAATAAATGGAAGCCATATATTTTCATTGTGTCCACTTCCTTTTTGCGTTCCATTGAAACGGGACAGAAAACCATGATTAATGTCCAGCTACTGTATTAACATTACTGCTGGTATGAATCACTTTCAATAGGCATACGTCCATTATGGATTGGCGGCCATAACTCAACCGCCATTTGTTCTGAAACTGAAGAAAAACTCTGAATATTCACGCAAATCCTACATAAATTATCGATGAATTTATTTTCCGTTCATTGCAATCGGTTTATTAGCCATGAATAATCGTTTCGTAATAATCCGTTTTGTGAGAGTAATGGGCGTTAACATCCCGTTTTGAAAATAGGTAAATACAAAGTATATGAAAACTAATCCGAAAATGTTTAATTGTTGTTAATATCCGTTTCGATGATAAATTAGCCTGTTTAACGATTATTTATTAATACGTATTTGAACGAAACTTCACTTCACAATTTGTACTTATAATTAGAGACAGTTTAATGGATATTCCTCTATCCCATTCTCCTATACAGCGTCATAACATTGTAATATTACATTGTTGATGGTTATGTATAGATTAATGTTGCTTACTTTCTTTACTATTATACACATAGGAAAAATAAAAAATTTTAAAGCAATAAAATAATAATCAGACTTCAAAAACAAAATTTACTGATTTCATCTTTCAAAATTTTATCAGATCCTCTTATGTTCGATGCGATGAAAAGAATGATTGATGAAATTCCATAAATTGTGCCATTGAAGTACTTTTTTCTATGCTTCTTGCTTCTTCAGCATGAAGAGTAGGTAATTTAATTACAAAAGGAACCTCCTATTTTGTAGTTCTTGATTTGTATATATTTCTCCTAATGATTATAACTACTGATAAACATTCGAGGGGTTTTAGTAATTTGATGTGAAGAAAACTGAAATAATTTGTCAGAACCCATTTTTAATGTTATGAATATATGTACATAAAATGAGAAATATCGTCAGCTCTATGAATAACAATGAACATGAAATGAATCAAATAGAAACTTTATGCTCGAAAAATAAAATTGTGGAAAATGATAAAAATGTCAAATAATATATGAATATATATATATATATATATATATATATATATATATATATATATATATATATATATATATATATATATATATATATAATATATTCATCTACTAAATTTATAGAATAGTACTTAATATTTGTACAGTCAGAATATTTCAATGAATTTATGCTTTTATAGGCGCAATATTATTTTTCCAATCATCTCTACCTAATTCGTGAAATCTGTGATGATAAAAATCACTTTATCTCAACATGAACTTAGTCATTTTTTTTTTTTTTTTTTATATAACAGCCGTTTACATATGTTTCAAGGTTATTGCCTATCGTCAGAACGGCGTAGTTCAAGTTAAAGATGAAAGTACTTGAAGAGATATATAAAAAATTAATATATAAAACACGAAACACAGTTTCGTACACGTTTTATACACCCAAAACATTTGGGAAGAGTCAACACAACGTTGCAGACGACAATGAAATACCGTCCCGCTATTATGAGACTTTTATAGTTTCTGGAACTACCCAGATAATCTTAACAATAAAATAATTATTCTAAGAATTATATTCAATGCAGGCAAACTAAAATTAAGTAAAAGAAGAAACTTACGTTGAAAACCTACACATTTTTTTTTTTTTTTTTTTTTTTTTTTTATATAACAGCCGTTTACATATGTTTCAAGGTTATTGCCTATCGTCAGAACGGCGTAGTTCAAGTTAAAGATGAAAGTACTTTAAGAGATATATAAAAAATTAATATATAAAACACGAAACACAGTTTCGTACACGTTTTATACACCCAAAACATTTGGGAAGAGTCAACACAACGTTGCAGACGACAATGAAATACCGTCCCGCTATTATGAGACTTTTATAGTTTCTGGAACTACCCAGATAATCTTAACAATAAAATAATTATTCTAAGAATTATATTCAATGCAGGCAAACTAAAATTAAGTAAAAGAAGAAACTTACGTTGAAAACCTACACATTTTTTTTTTTTATATAACAGCCGTTTACATATGTTTCAAGGTTATTGCCTATCGTCAGAACGGCGTAGTTCAAGTTAAAGATGAAAGTACTTGAAGAGATATATAAAAAATTAATATATAAAACACGAAACACAGTTTCGTACACGTTTTATACACCCAAAACATTTGGGAAGAGTCAACACAACGTTGCAGACGACAATGAAATACCGTCCCGCTATTATGAGACTTTTATAGTTTCTGGAACTACCCAGATAATCTTAACAATAAAATAATTATTCTAAGAATTATATTCAATGCAGGCAAACTAAAATTAAGTAAAAGAAGAAACTTACGTTGAAAACCTACACATTTTTTTTTTTTTTTTATATAACAGCCGTTTACATATGTTTCAAGGTTATTGCCTATCGTCAGAACGGCGTAGTTCAAGTTAAAGATGAAAGTACTTGAAGAGATATATAAAAAATTAATATATAAAACACGAAACACAGTTTCGTACACGTTTAATACACCCAAAACATTTGGGAAGAGTCAACACAACGTTGCAGACGACAATGAAATACCGTCCCGCTATTATGAGACTTTTATAGTTTCTGGAACTACCCAGATAATCTTAACAATAAAATAATTATTCTAAGAATTATATTCAATGCAGGCAAACTAAAATTAAGTAAAAGAAGAAACTTACGTTGAAAACCTACACATTTTTTTTTTTTTTTTTTTATATAACAGCCGTTTACATATGTTTCAAGGTTATTGCCTATCGTCAGAACGGCGTAGTTCAAGTTAAAGATGAAAGTACTTGAAGAGATATATAAAAAATTAATATATAAAACACGAAACACAGTTTCGTACACGTTTTATACACCCAAAACATTTGGGAAGAGTCAACACAACGTTGCAGACGACAATGAAATACCGTCCCGCTATTATGAGACTTTTATAGTTTCTGGAACTACCCAGATAATCTTAACAATAAAATAATTATTCTAAGAATTATATTCAATGCAGGCAAACTAAAATTAAGTAAAAGAAGAAACTTACGTTGAAAACCTACACATTTTTTTTTTTTTTTTTTATATAACAGCCGTTTACATATGTTTCAAGGTTATTGCCTATCGTCAGAACGGCGTAGTTCAAGTTAAAGATGAAAGTACTTGAAGAGATATATAAAAAATTAATATATAAAACACGAAACACAGTTTCGTACACGTTTTATACACCCAAAACATTTGGGAAGAGTCAACACAACGTTGCAGACGACAATGAAATACCGTCCCGCTATTATGAGACTTTTATAGTTTCTGGAACTACCCAGATAATCTTAACAATAAAATAATTATTCTAAGAATTATATTCAATGCAGGCAAACTAAAATTAAGTAAAAGAAGAAACTTACGTTGAAAACCTACATTTTTTTTTTTTTTTTTTTTTTTTAATATAACAGCCGTTTACATATGTTTCAAGGTTATTGCCTATCGTCAGAACGGCGTAGTTCAAGTTAAAGATGAAAGTACTTGAAGAGATATATAAAAAATTAATATATAAAACACGAAACACAGTTTCGTACACGTTTTATACACCCAAAACATTTGGGAAGAGTCAACACAACGTTGCAGACGACAATGAAATACCGTCCCGCTATTATGAGACTTTTATAGTTTCTGGAACTACCCAGATAATCTTAACAATAAAATAATTATTCTAAGAATTATATTCAATGCAGGCAAACTAAAATTAAGTAAAAGAAGAAACTTACGTTGAAAACCTACACATTTTTTTTTTTTTTTTATATAACAGCCGTTTACATATGTTTCAAGGTTATTGCCTATCGTCAGAACGGCGTAGTTCAAGTTAAAGATGAAAGTACTTGAAGAGATATATAAAAAATTAATATATAAAACACGAAACACAGTTTCGTACACGTTTTATACACCCAAAACATTTGGGAAGAGTCAACACAACGTTGCAGACGACAATGAAATACCGTCCCGCTATTATGAGACTTTTATAGTTTCTGGAACTACCCAGATAATCTTAACAATAAAATAATTATTCTAAGAATTATATTCAATGCAGGCAAACTAAAATTAAGTAAAAGAAGAAACTTACGTTGAAAACCTACACATTTTTTTTTTTTTTTTTTTTTTTTTTTTTTTTTTTTATATAACAGCCGTTTACATATGTTTCAAGGTTATTGCCTATCGTCAGAACGGCGTAGTTCAAGTTAAAGATGAAAGTACTTGAAGAGATATATAAAAAATTAATATATAAAACACGAAACACAGTTTCGTACACGTTTTATACACCCAAAACATTTGGGAAGAGTCAACACAACGTTGCAGACGACAATGAAATACCGTCCCGCTATTATGAGACTTTTATAGTTTCTGGAACTACCCAGATAATCTTAACAATAAAATAATTATTCAAAGAATTATATTCAATGCAGGCAAACTAAAATTAAGTAAAAGAAGAAACTTACGTTGAAAACCTACACATTTTTTTTTTTTTTTTTTTATTTATATAACAGCCGTTTACATATGTTTCAAGGTTATTGCCTATCGTCAGAACGGCGTAGTTCAAGTTAAAGATGAAAGTACTTGAAGAGATATATAAAAAATTAATATATAAAACACGAAACACAGTTTCGTACACGTTTTATACACCCAAAACATTTGGGAAGAGTCAACACAACGTTGCAGACGACAATGAAATACCGTCCCGCTATTATGAGACTTTTATAGTTTCTGGAACTACCCAGATTTTTTTTTTTTTTTTTATATAACAGCCGTTTACATATGTTTCAAGGTTATTGCCTATCGTCGGAACGGCGTAGTTCAAGTTAAAGATGAAAGTACTTGAAGAGATATATAAAAAATTAATATATAAAACACGAAACACAGTTTCGTACACGTTTTATACACCCAAAACATTTGGGAAGAGTCAACACAACGTTGCAGACGACAATGAAATACCGTCCCGCTATTATGAGACTTTTATAGTTTCTGGAACTACCCAGATAATCTTAACAATAAAATAATTATTCTAAGAATTATATTCAATGCAGGCAAACTAAAATTAAGTAAAAGAAGAAACTTACGTTGAAAACCTACACATTTTTTTTTTTTTTTTTTTTTTATATAACAGCCGTTTACATATGTTTCAAGGTTATTGCCTATCGTCAGAACGGCGTAGTTCAAGTTAAAGATGAAAGTACTTGAAGAGATATATAAAAAATTAATATATAAAACACGAAACACAGTTTCGTACACGTTTTATACACCCAAAACATTTGGGAAGAGTCAACACAACGTTGCAGACGACAATGAAATACCGTCCCGCTATTATGAGACTTTTATAGTTTCTGGAACTACCCAGATAATCTTAACAATAAAATAATTATTCTAAGAATTATATTCAATGCAGGCAAACTAAAATTAAGTAAAAGAAGAAACTTACGTTGAAAACCTACACATTTTTTTTTTTTTTTTTTTATATAACAGCCGTTTACATATGTTTCAAGGTTATTGCCTATCGTCAGAACGGCGTAGTTCAAGTTAAAGATGAAAGTACTTGAAGAGATATATAAAAAATTAATATATAAAACACGAAACACAGTTTCGTACACGTTTTATACACCCAAAACATTTGGGAAGAGTCAACACAACGTTGCAGACGACAATGAAATACCGTCCCGCTATTATGAGACTTTTATAGTTTCTGGAACTACCCAGATAATCTTAACAATAAAATAATTATTCTAAGAATTATATTCAATGCAGGCAAACTAAAATTAAGTAAAAGAAGAAACTTACGTTGAAAACCTACACATTTTTTTTTTTTTATATAACAGCCGTTTACATATGTTTCAAGGTTATTGCCTATCGTCAGAACGGCGTAGTTCAAGTTAAAGATGAAAGTACTTGAAGAGATATATAAAAAATTAATATATAAAACACGAAACACAGTTTCGTACACGTTTTATACACCCAAAACATTTGGGAAGAGTCAACACAACGTTGCAGACGACAATGAAATACCGTCCCGCTATTATGAGACTTTTATAGTTTCTGGAACTACCCAGATAATCTAAGTTTCAACGTAAGTTTCTTCTTTTACTTAATTTTAGTTAGCCTGCATTGAATATAATTCTTAGAATAATTATTTTATTGTTAAGATTATCTGGGTAGTTCCAGAAACTATAAAAGTCTCATAATAGCGGGACGGTATTTCATTGTCGTCTGCAACGTTGTGTTGACTCTTCCCAAATGTTTTGGGTGTATAAAACGTGTACGAAACTGTGTTTCGTGTTTTATATATTAATTTTTTATATATCTCTTCAAGTACTTTCATCTTTAACTTGAACTACGCCGTTCTGACGATAGGCAATAACCTTGAAACATATGTAAACGGCTGTTATATATAAAAAAAAAAAAATGTGTAGGTTTTCAACGTAAGTTTCTTCTTTTACTTAATTTTAGTTTGCCTGCATTGAATATAATTCTTAGAATAATTATTTTATTGTTAAGATTATCTGGGTAGTTCCAGAAACTATAAAAGTCTCATAATAGCGGGACGGTATTTCATTGTCGTCTGCAACGTTGTGTTGACTCTTCCCAAATGTTTTGGGTGTATAAAACGTGTACGAAACTGTGTTTCGTGTTTTATATATTAATTTTTTATATATCTCTTCAAGTACTTTCATCTTTAACTTGAACTACGCCGTTCTGACGATAGGCAATAACCTTGAAACATATGTAAACGGCTGTTATATAAAAAAAAAAAAAAAAAAAAAAATGTGTAGGTTTTCAACGTAAGTTTCTTCTTTTACTTAATTTTAGTTTGCCTGCATTGAATATAATTCTTAGAATAATTATTTTATTGTTAAGATTATCTGGGTAGTTCCAGAAACTATAAAAGACTCATAATAGCGGGACGGTATTTCATTGTCGTCTGCAACGTTGTGTTGACTCTTCCCAAATGTTTTGGGTGTATAAAACGTGTACGAAACTGTGTTTCGTGTTTTATATATTAATTTTTTATATATCTCTTCAAGTACTTTCATCTTTAACTTGAACTACGCCGTTCTGACGATAGGCAATAACCTTGAAACATATGTAAACGGCTGTTATATAAAAAAAAAAAAAAAATGTGTAGGTTTTCAACGTAAGTTTCTTCTTTTACTTAATTTTAGTTTGCCTGCATTGAATATAATTCTTAGAATAATTATTTTATTGTTAAGATTATCTGGGTAGTTCCAGAAAATATAAAAGTCTCATAATAGCGGGACGGTATTTCATTGTCGTCTGCAACGTTGTGTTGACTCTTCCCAAATGTTTTGGGTGTATAAAACGTGTACGAAACTGTGTTTCGTGTTTTATATATTAATTTTTTATATATCCCTTCAAGTACTTTCATCTTTAACTTGAACTACGCCGTTCTGACGATAGGCAATAACCTTGAAACATATGTAAACGGCTGTTATATAAAAAAAAAAAAAAAAAAAAATGTGTAGGTTTTCAACGTAAGTTTCTTCTTTTACTTAATTTTAGTTTGCCTGCATTGAATATAATTCTTAGAATAATTATTTTATTGTTAAGATTATCTGGGTAGTTCCAGAAACTATAAAAGTCTCATAATAGCGGGACGGTATTTCATTGTCGTCTGCAACGTTGTGTTGACTCTTCCCAAATGTTTTGGGTGTATAAAACGTGTACGAAACTGTGTTTCGTGTTTTATATATTAATTTTTTATATATCTCTTCAAGTACTTTCATCTTTAACTTGAACTACGCCGTTCTGACGATAGGCAATAACCTTGAAACATATGTAAACGGCTGTTATATAAAAAAAAAAAAAGAAAAAAATGTGTAGGTTTTCAACGTAAGGTTCTTCTTTTACTTAATTTTAGTTTGCCTGCATTGAATATAATTCTTAGAATAATTATTTTATTGTTAAGATTATCTGGGTAGTTCCAGAAACTATAAAAGTCTCATAATAGCGGGACGGTATTTCATTGTCGTCTGCAACGTTGTGTTGACTCTTCCCAAATGTTTTGGGTGTATAAAACGTGTACGAAACTGTGTTTCGTGTTTTATATATTAATTTTTTATATATCTCTTCAAGTACTTTCATCTTCAACTTGAAGTACGCCGTTCTGACGATAGGCAATAACCTTGAAACATATGTAAACGGCTGTTATATAAAAAAAAAAAAAAAAAAAAAAATGTGTAGGTTTTCAACGTAAGTTTCTTCTTTTACTTAATTTTAGTTTGCCTGCATTGAATATAATTCTTAGAATAATTATTTTATTGTTAAGATTATCTGGGTAGTTCCAGAAACTATAAAAGTCTCATAATAGCGGGACGGTATTTCATTGTCGTCTGCAACGTTGTGTTGACTCTTCCCAAATGTTTTGGGTGTATAAAACGTGTACGAAACTGTGTTTCGTGTTTTATATATTAATTTTTTATATATCTCTTCAAGTACTTTCATCTTTAACTTGAACTACGCCGTTCTGACGATAGGCAATAACCTTGAAACATATGTAAACGGCTGTTATATTAAAAAAAAAAAAAAAAAAAAAAATGTGTAGGTTTTCAACGTAAGTTTCTTCTTTTACTTAATTTTAGTTTGCCTGCATTGAATATAATTCTTAGAATAATTATTTTATTGTTAAGATTATCTGGGTAGTTCCAGAAACTATAAAAGTCTCATAATAGCGGGACGGTATTTCATTGTCGTCTGCAACGTTGTGTTGACTCTTCCCAAATGTTTTGGGTGTATAAAACGTGTACGAAACTGTGTTTCGTGTTTTATATATTAATTTTTTATATATCTCTTCAAGTACTTTCATCTTTAACTTGAACTACGCCGTTCTGACGATAGGCAATAACCTTGAAACATATGTAAACGGCTGTTATATAAAAAAAAAAAAAAAAAAAATGTGTAGGTTTTCAACGTAAGTTTCTTCTTTTACTTAATTTTAGTTTGCCTGCATTGAATATAATTCTTAGAATAATTATTTTATATAAACTTAGTCATTAATAAATATAGTATACTGCGGCGTTTCGAGCCGAACGATCAAGAATATGGACATTAAATTACGAGAAATAATACGAATTGTCCTGAATCTGTAATTTAATGAACTCGAAACGTCTCCTGAAATTACTCACACGACTTTTATAAGCGCACGTTTACGCAGCTATCATGATCCATTGCAATTAATTACACCTTGTCATTAGAAGCTTCAAAAGTGATTAATTTTATTACTATAATCTCATTTATTATCTTACAGTGATGTTTTTCTGATGTTTGCCGATATTTTATTTATGAGAGTAATTGGATGTTTGTTCAGATGGTTATAAAGTTACTTGTTTCATTACAACAGTAAGTAATCATGAGAATATGTGGAATAGAATCTCGAAAATTATGCTGTCTTTGATAGGTAATACAAATAATATGGAAATAAAGCAGTAACGATTGAAAAAAGTAATCTATTTTTTAATCTAGATACACAATTTCGTCTTTTCTTCGATAGAGGGAACTCACGAGAATAGTTCACGAACTAATGTCCTTCTCATTCGGATATAGACGTGCTGGTGTTTTGAAAGTCATCGATTCTTGATTCATTGATTGAATAAATAAGACTGATGATTCACAATGATGATCAAACAATTGTATTTTATTATCATTGAACAAGTTCGATGATTTTCTGAAGCGCACTTCATATTTACTCTAGAAAGTGATACGATTCCTTCTCTTTGACATTTGTGTAGACAACTCCCTGAGAGGTATATTTGAAGTATTTCGGTAATTCGATTAAGAGTCTCAATATTGACTAGTATGAATGATTCGTGAATTTTTAAACTATATATATATATATATATATATATATATATATATATATATATATATATATATATATATATATATATATATATATATATATATATATATATATATATATATATATATATATATATATATATATATATATACTAGCAAACCCGGCGAACTCCGTTTCGCCACCAGATGGCTTCGTTTTATGTAACATTTCGTTTGGTGATTAAAAGTTTTATATTTGAAAAAGAAAAATTTTATTTCGTTTCACAACAGTAATGAATTCATTTCGATTACAAAAATGAAGTGTTATTTAGTTGAACGTCTCTAAGTAAATGAAAGTGAATCCAAAGTAAATACTGAATTATATCCGTGTCCGCAAATTATCCGTTTCATCGAAGTGGTCTTTGGTAAACCACATTTTTTGTTTTTTGGTCTGACGTTAACACAAACAAAGCGGATGGTTTCCCAACTCGTGAACACGCAACGTATAACTGCCCATGTGAAAAACAATGATTTTCTAAATTTATCCCGCAAACACTAAGCGATTGGCCTTGCGACTTGTTCATTGTCATTGCGAACGCAAGGCGACCTGGAAATTGCAATCGTTTGAAGTCAAACGGAAGATCAGTCGGAATCATTGGTAGTCGAGGAATACATACATTTTCACCTGCGTACTTTCCGTTAATAATGGTTGCCTCAATCAAATTCGGCATAAGTCTTTTAACCGAAAGTCGAGTACCGTTGCAAAGTCGCGGTGGATTCAAATTACGCAATATCATAATAACTGTACCATCTTTGAGTTGCAAGTTATGTGGTGGAAATCCTGGTAACTCCAGAGAGTTCAAAAACTCCGTTGGATAATTTACTACATCATCGGGATTTGTTATGGAGTCAACGGATTTGTATGTCACCAAATCGCCTGCAATTTTTGATTGAATGGTGAAATTCATGGCGTGTATATCATTATTCTTTGCGGCAAGAATTGTTCGTTGACTTAACCAAGCATAATTCTGATAATTCTCACTAATGTTTGGAAAACATTTTCAATAAAAGCTAATTGAGAGTCTACAAATCGGCAAAAGTCGTTGGTAAGAGTAATTTATCCAGATGTCACATCAACTGGGACTTTTCAATTTCCAACAGCTAATAATTGTTTGGAAAATTGTGGAGCACTTTGATCATTTTGAAGTTGAATTCTCATATTAGTGGTTAGCGATAATGTTTTTACGTTATTCCATAAAGGTGATGCCTTCAGGCAAGCATTCAATTCATCTGCAGGCGTTCCACGGGGAATTACTGGCAACGTCTGCCTGAAATCGCCTGCCAACAATATCATCAAGCCGCCAAAGAAATAAACAGCTATAAAAAATAAGGGTTGATCGTAGAAGGGTGAAAATTTAGTATTGTATGTATTTTTGTATGTTGTATCATAAAAAAATAAAAACTGAAAATTTTGTCTAAAAAATAAAAAACAAAATTCAGGGGTGGACTACCCCTAACATTTAGGGGGATGAAAAATAGATGTTGGCCGATTCTCAGACCTACTCAATACGCTCACAAAATTTTATGAGAATCGCTCAAGCCGTTTCGGAGGAGTATGGAAACGAAAACTGTGACACGAGAATTTTATATATAAGATATATATATATATATATATATATATATATATATATATATATATATATTATATAACAGCCGTTTACATATGTTTCAAGGTTATTGCCTATCGTCAGAACGGCGTAGTTCAAGTTAAAGATGATAGTACTTGAAGAGATATATAAAAAATTTAATATATAAAACACGAAACACTGTTTCGTACACGTTTTATACACCCAAAACATATTGGGAAGAGTCAACACAACGTTGCAGACGACAATGAAATACCGTCCGGCTTTTGTGAGACTTTTATAGCTTCTGGAAATCCCAGACAATCTTAACGATAAAAGAATTATTCTAAGAATTATATTTAATGCAGGTAAACTAAAATTAAGTAAAAGAAACTTACGTTGAAAACCTACACATTTTTCTATATAACAGCCGTTTACATATGTTTCAAGGTTATTGCCTATCGTCAGAACGGCGTAGTTCAAGTTAAAGATGATAGTACTTGAAGAGGTATATAAAAAATTTAATATATAAAACACGAAACACTGTTTCGTACACGTTTTATACACCCAAAACATATTGGGAAGAGTCAACACAACGTTGCAGACGACAATGAAATACCGTCCGGCTTTTGTGAGACTTTTATAGCTTCTGGAAATCCCAGACAATCTTAACGATAAAAGAATTATTCTAAGAATTATATTTAATGCAGGTAAACTAAAATTAAGTAAAAGAAACTTACGTTGAAAACCTACACATTTTTCTATATAACAGCCGTTTACATATGTTTCAAGGTTATTGCCTATCGTCAGAACGGCGTAGTTCAAGTTAAAGATGATAGTACTTGAAGAGATATATAAAAAATTTAATATATAAAACACGAAACACTGTTTCGTGTATATATATATATATATATATATATATATATATATATATATATATATATATATATATATATATATATATATATATATATATATATATATATATATATATATATATATATATATATATATATTCATATTCATTACTATCTTGAACCATTTTATTAATATTTCCCAAAGGAAATTTATTAAAAATCTTCAGCACATTACGTTTCGGTCCATTTTTTTGTTTCAATTTTGAGAACCAAAAAACCCAATAATTTCTTGCCGAATATATGTATAATAATAATATATATAATAATGTGCTCTATTGAATTGAAGTGTGATATTTCTGGAGAATTTGAATAATGTGCCGAATGATGCTTCTTATTATTTCAATACAAATGAGAAAAGAACCAATGCATTAGTACAATATTATTTGGAATATAAAATAACCTGGAAATTCAAATATTCTTGATTTTTTTCTTTTAAAGTTTTTGTTTTTCACTCTACGTCTTCGTCCTTTTGACGATTCAGAAGTATGTAATACCTGAACATGAAAAATGTTTAAATATTTTCAAATATATCAACTTGAAGCATATTTATTTATATCTTACTACATAAGAAAAACCGTTGTCTGATTCAACTAAATAAAAAAAGCTATATTTGAATGTTGATTCAAATGACCACATTTACGAACATAACTGATGGAATTACAGCATCAAGATTATTGCTATTGCATACCTGAACTGACTGGCAAAATAATCAATTCAATAGGTATCATCGATTCGCCATCAAAGCGGATCAGCGATCGGTGGTTCTCAGGCGTTCCCATACGCCAGCGCGTGCCCTATCGCCACACACATGCACCGGCGGCGTATCGGCCGGGAAGAATCGGGGGTCACGACCTGCCCCATGGGGGAGCCCTCCTGCGCCCCGCGGCTGCCCTGACAGCTATCACTCTCACGACAAGTCGTCGCGGGACACGACCACGTCGCTATCTTGTGCCAGGGAATGAGAAAACGGAGCGGTCATCGTTATGAAACGTCGAGCATAAATCACGGATAGCATAAGTGAAAAGGGAACGCTGTGTGAGCCTCAGAGAATAAATATTATTTAGCTTAAAGAATGTATACCGTAGTTTTCATAGGATTTCTACTTATTTTCAAAATTATTCATAGTGGAAGAACTAGCAAAAAGGAGCAAATAGAGTGTAATCCTATTTTATTTATAAATACACTCAGCGGCACAATTAGGGGAGCACAAAAAGGGTTGATTTTTTCGAACATTGTCCGGTATTTTGATAAGTGGTTTTTGTTTATTTGTTAATAACTTAACGACATATGGTTTTAAGTACACCCAACTTTTATTTTCAGTGTTTTGACAAGAATTGATGGTTATTCAAGAATTTGCTCATTTAACGTTTTTTACTTATTCTGAAAGAACTCTAGTGGATACTGCGAATGGGAATTGTGGGTCATTTGACTGTTTACATTTGAATAGTGCACATAGTTCAAAATAGTACAAAATGAGTGATTTACCAGCAACTTCTGTGGCTAGGGCTGTAAACATGATCGAAGAAGGGCACACCTATCGCTAAATCGGTCGCGCCTTGAGTGTATCTATTTTATTAATTGTATCTTTTGCTCCATTCATAGGCGAAAATTTCATTTTCATGCATGATAAGGCACACCCTCACACTGCGCGCACAGTGAGTGACTACCTTTATGAAGTAGGCATCACTCAAATAAACTGGCCAGCGCGATCGCCGGATATGAACACGATACAACATGTCTGTTAGTACCTGGGAAGAAGGGTTCCACAAAAAATAAGCCCCTAATAACGTGGAAGAACTGAAATTGAGGTTAGTGGAAGAGGGGAACAATTTACCCCAAAGCCTCATGGAAATTCGTGTACTATCTTTAATTAGAGTCCTTGGCGGCAATAATCGTTATCAAAACTCCTTTTTTTGTGATTTCTGAAAATTTTAACAGATTTATTTTAGGAGTTTCAACAGAAGTTTTAAGGAAAAAGCGTCAAATTTTCATTCTGTGTAATTTTTGTTTAATTCTTCAAGAATAAATATTGTGTAACTTTCTTTAGCATTTATTTTAGTTGATAAATATGTAAAACATAAATTTGTTCCCCTAATTGAGCCGGTGAGTGTGTGATGATAAATAAATGAAAAATATTCTATTTCTCACAATTTTCATCGTTAATTACTCTAAATAATTAAAGTTTAGATGCAGAATGAATTACCGATTTGGTTTCATATTTTACATTTTATAAAAGTTTGAAATGACATAACTACAGAAAATTTTTGATGAAAGAGCAAATTTAACATTGCAGTAAACGAAATAATTTTAGTTGCTACTACTTTAGGTACATTAATTCATTGATTCTATCGAAATATTTATTCAAATAATGGGTGTGGGTTAATTGCACTTCGATAATTTTCGTAAAAATTTTGTTTCATATATGTTCCTAGACGAAGACGAACCAAATCTCAAGACATCGGCAATGAATCTAGTCTGAAATTATTTTTATGAGTCTATAAAAATCAAAGTAATAAAGGCGATCCACATTAATTTACCATCACCGTGAGATGTGCATCTTGATTCTTCGGTTCGGCCCATCGTTCGTGTTTGTTTAAGGCTAAAGTCATAATTACCGGCCTTGCAATCTGCCATCAGGCTATTTTATTACGTTTTGCCTGGTTTGCGGTGTTTACTTTGCAATATATACTGTTAAAGAATATTGTTAACCCTATATATTTATATTTATTATCGCTTGAAAGTACATGGGTGAAACGTGAAGCCCGGAGTACTGCAAAACATACGACTCAGTTCCTCGTTTTCAATACCGATACATAATTCAAATATAATTGTTTAGTTTTTTCAATTTCATTGATAGATAGAACAGGAATTACAAAAGAACTAAAGTGTTATTTTGATATATACCAATTAATGTAACAGTATATTCCATATTCTGTTACACCATAACTCCACAAACATTTCGGCATCAGTTTTTGTAATTTTGTTCTCTTTGTAAAATACTTATTGTAAAATTTACATTCAGTATTGTCTAATGCATGATTTTCATAATTACGATTTATTTTTTTTGCTAAAATTCTGACTGTTGGGAAACCTGGACTGCAATCCCAGTTAAATAATGGGATTGCAATTCTGAACTGAATATATATATATATATATATATATATATATATATATATATATATATATATATATATATATATATATATATATATATATATATATATATATATATATATATATATATATGTTTCGCGTCAAGTTCAACCTCAGTATAAATATATACGGTATATATTTATACCGTATATATTCGAATATTTTGAGTGTTAGACGTCAACTTCGACTACAAAAATTTATATGTTCAAACTAAAGTTCGACCTCATTTCATTGGCGTAGCATACAGATGAGTTATGGATAGGTTTTAATATAAGTTGAATATTATATATTATATATTTTAACTCATTATAAATAGATGATAAATTCTTATTTGATTTTTCATTTATAAATTATATGAAATAATATATGTCGATAATTCATAATATATATTATATAATTGAGGAGATAATCTCTTCTGATAAATTACTTATCTATTTAGGTATTTGAATATTATTTCAAATTAGTTTCAATTGATTTTTTGTGTGCTTCGTTGTATACATTTATAACAATGCGATTATCCATAGATAATATGTACCTAATTATTTAATATATAACAAGCTGAAATTTATGTAATAAAAGGAATTCATTCCATACATGCTTTTAACCACCGTAGATATTGAATTCTTGTTCATAGAGGTTTTTTGATATTATTTGTTTCCTAACTTTTTCCATTGATATTTTTAGTGATTGTAATCAAAACTGACTTTTTCTCAACGGCGTCATATATTTTTGCTTAGGAAATAACAACGCAAAAAGTAACAAAAATGGGGATTTTTCGAATCTTCAAGTAATTATTTTTTTCTCTCCTCGATCGACACGGTTAAAACTATCTAGCATTAAAAAGAAAATTGAAGTCTACATCACATCGATGGAATTAAAATTAATTTATTCAACATATATTCAAAATTAATTCATATTTGGGTATAGATACGGCACCTATAAAATATAAGCAGATACTCTTTTCCTATAAAATAATTTCACGTTTCGTAGGTATTCGTAGGTGGATAGTACAATAAATTTACAGACAATTGAACAAAGGTTCATCACTAAGATATATATGACTGTTGAAATAAACATCTGAATTATGCAAACTTATTGATTTAAAGTTATCGTAATGATTAATTTCAACTATATTTTCAATACTTTAAATTCTGAAGCAATTCTTGAATATATTCAGAAAACTTCAATATTTCTATTATGAATTTCAATTTTTTCCAAGAATAGGTCTCTTTATTGTAACAAGTAGATTGAAACTTTTAAGGTTTTCATTGCATAAATGCGAAAAAATAAGTCATGTATAATACTCGTCTCATAAGCAGACCATCTCGCGGATGGAGGCCTCATGACTTATTAGTTAACTTATGAATAATAGCACAGAAAATAGTTTAAAACAAAATTGAATGTGAGAGATCAATCAATTTTATTGAGAAAAATTTGTTTCGAATTCATATTTACTGTTAAACTCGAGGATAACTTTCATAAAATTCAAACACTCCTCTATTATCACTCCAAGCAAGTTATATATGTTATAATTATTATTTATCATTTATGATGAACAAAATTTAAAACAAATTCGCTTTTCATGAAAGTTCAATCATTTGATTTCGTAATTCAATTCTGTCTTCTGTTGTATTAGTCCCTCAAGTAAGTCATCAACGTAGAACTCATTTCAAAATAGTTTTACTTGCTATGAGGTATTTTTCTTGTGATAATGCAATTCGATCAAATGCTCTAGTCTAGAAGATGCGAAAATCTTAAACCGTAGGTTACACGTCAGATTCTATAATGTTTTATCGGTTCTAAAAGTATTATTTCAAACAATATTGTGTTGTCTGAACTTTAATAATTTCGAAAATGAATCATTTTAGACAGCAGATCCGTTAAACAGAACTTCATTTAATACTTATTGTAGTAAATATATTCATTTCTCATAACATCATCAGCCTCTAATCTATTTATTTTCAAGAGCATAAAACCTTTTCCTGAATATTGTGAACAGATGTTATCCCTTGCAGGTAGAGAAACTTGACAACGACCCGAGTAATCCCTAATAAACGTGTATTTGAAAAGTTTTCTATTCGCAATTCTTAACCAAGATATTTACAATATTATTTTATTTAGAATTTTTATATTTCACGCCTAAAACTTTTCTACCTGTTTCGGTAACGAATTATTTGTTATACATATTTAATTGATTAACGGTTAAGTTGAGTCATTTTGTTCCTGAATTATCAATGGCCTTAAAGCTTAGTTTTTTTCGACTATTGGCATATTTTTACCTAATTTAAATTGACATATATACACATAATAAAATATATTAAAAATATATTCCGATTCAATAAAAAGAATATATGTGGAAAAGTACCGAATTCTAGGTCAAAATCCGTATATTTTGCGGAATGACAACATGGATATTAAATTATTTTGTTCTTTCAAGTATGCCAAAATAAATACATTTGATAAATTATTCAATTCATTTGGATCAAAAAACAGTTCATTTGAAACAAAACATTTCATGACAGAAAAGAATTTATTCAATAAAGAAAAGCAAATCAATCAATTAGAAAACATTGAAAAAATTCATAACATGAGCATTATTTTCTGTTCAAATTATTGACGAATGCTTTTAACTGTTGTGGTGTTCTGTGTGATAATATGGGATAGGAAGAAATAGTCTCTTCACACATGTTAATCGATGGTAAGTACTTGTTTTCCAAGTACTCCTTGAATATTGAACGAACAATTTTCTTCTCAGGAGTGCTCCATGTTTTCTTACCTAGAACAAAGAATTCATGAGATTTTAATTATTATTCTCATCATGAACTGAAGTAAGAAACATGTAACAAAATATGATACATATTTCAATAATATCTACTGACTTGTGCAGGTTTTCTATTCATTTTTTTCGTTTGATAAGCAACAAACGCTTTTATTTGTGGTGGTGTTCTCCGATGGATACAAAAATTATCTTCCTTCAGTTTGTTGCACTCTGCATAAGTTGGGACAATGCCAGCCTCTATATATACTCACTGAAGCTTCTTCTAACGATCTGCACTTCTTCAGAAGTCCATGGCGTTTTAGAGGACTGTCCTGCAAAACAAATTGAATTTTTATTTCAAAAACAAATCTCACTAATAGCTTAATGGAATACAAACCAGATGAGCTAACGGATGACGATAATGATATCTTTGAGGTTGAACATTTCGGAGTTGAATCCAACGATTTTGAAATTTCAATTTCTTCATCTTGTTCTTTATCATCTTGTTCGAAATTGTTATCGTCATTTTGTTGATCCTCATCAGTTTCCCCAGAACTTTCAATAAAATATTTGCTATTTCAAGGACTTCATTGCCCACTGATTGTCGATATATCGCTTTATGTATGTCGATTTTGTGTTCTAAGTGGTTTGCTATATCTTCTATCAGTGGATCAGGTAACTTGTAAAACTTACAAGCAGTAGCTATTTTCTTCCTCAATTCTGTACCACGTAATCTTTCTGGATTTGGTGCTCCACTGCTTCTAGAGAAATGTCTCATCAAGTTACAAGCCCTGAAATAGGTTTTTTCAGATTTTCCTAAACATCCGAAAACAAAGGGATTTTTATTTGGAATTCCGTAATCTGATCGATGTTCCAAAATAAGATCTATAAATTCTTTATGTTCCCTACTTATAATGACAGGAACTTGTCTGTTCAACTTTCCCCTGATGAAAAATCTTCCATATTCTTGAGATAATTTCTTCAAATGCACTGTTCTGGAGTTACATTCTGTATTTCTTGGTCTGACAAGCAGTCAACAGTATTTGGAATAACATCTTCGAATATTATATCATGTGACAAAGCCTCTTCTAACAGTTTATCTTCATCAACTGAAAAAATAAATTCGATGAGCAGATACTAGTTTCGAATAACTGATATCAAGTAAATATTTGGGAAATAAAAAACCAATTTCACGAGGTAAATATCGAAAGATTTCATCGTTTTTCGATTGGCTAATCTCTAATGGAGTAATTATAAGGTTAATTATGAAAAAATAAAGTAGTTATCAAAATATATTGTGAGTGGAAAGAACAATAGTGTGTTTCTGCTTCTTAATATAGAATTTTTGTAAGGTGAGTATTTTTCATGAAATGATGAAATTTTCACTTGAAAATAATTAAATTCCTCGAGTGTTTTCGAGAAAAACAGTTCATATAAGCATTAGTATGCAACACTTTAATTTTTGAGATACAAGTTCAAGATTTATTTTCATTTTTGTTTCACCTGAATAATTCTGGAAACAATATTATGAAAAAAGTAGTACCCTACTTAGAAATTAATATTTCTAGGAAAATAAAATGTTCAAGTTTTTTCTTTATTCAGTATTAGAAATTAAAATTTCACGTCAGGTTTGTAGGCGGCGCCACCCATAAATACTTTTCTCTCATAGAAAGTCACAATTTTGTTTTCGAATTTGTAGCGCACTTATGGGAAATTAGTGAATCCTTCAACCATTTTTAGTGGAAGAGGTATTCTTGTCAAATTTCGACACAAGAAACTAGTTTCGAGTTATTTTGATTTGAAGAAATTAAATTGTCAGTTTTCAAAACATCAAACTTTTTGAATTCAAAATGAAAAAAATTTAAACTCCAATTTAATCATTGATTCGTGCACTACTCGGAAAAATGCTGGAGTATTCAGAATTTTTTCATTTTGAGTGAATATTTTCAAAGTGTACAAACTCAGCATTCTTGTAGTAACAGAGTCTTAACAAATAATCACAATAATAACGAATACAACAAAACGTCAACAGTTACCTTTCTTTTGAAAGTTTCAGCAAATTCGAAGAAAATTTAATGCATTGATTAGTTTCAATGAATATTTCGAAAATTTCAGTCGTAGCGATCTATGACAAGAGTAGGTACTTTCTTCGCGTGAAAAGCTAAAATTATCGACTAGTGCAACAAAGTGCAACTGATTTTAAAAATGAAATTCTTGGTGTTCCCTGGTTATATCAATTTCATTATTCGCAATATTATTAGTACATTTGAAAAAACACCCTATATGTTGGTACTATATTTCAATATATAAAAATAAAGAAAAATTAATTGGAGTTGACTTACCTTTCTCTTGAATTTGCTGTAAAAACTCTACACAATCAGATTCACTACCGGAAAAGAGAAGGCGAACATTGTACCACGTACGTTTCCATTTTGCAGAATATTGTCCATTACTAGATACTTTCATTTTATCGACGCACATTTTGATATTATCATCAAACTCCACAACGTGAAACATTTTGTTTTATTATATGTTTTGTTTAATCAAGAACACACAAATTTTCAGATTATCAGTACTACTAGACTGTAGACAAACTAATCGGCGGATAGGCAACGCAAAAAGTTAAATGTTCTGGAAGCGTCAAACTGGAGCACAATTTTCGAAATGTAAGTGGGAGTTCGTATTCGTTAATTTTGTGTGTCTGACAGCACAGATGCAGTAATATTCAAAATAGTTCTTTCCCCAGTAACAACATTATTTTTTTATAACTTAGGTACTCAATATCTGGGTAAAACTCATCTGCGTGCCGAGCGGTTTACAACACTATGACATGAAGCAAAGCTGGAATAAACATGGCATATTGATTGCCGTCTCAATGCGGCTTCTTTGATCTATTCTGCCTACTACAAGAACATGAAATATTGCAGCAAATATTCTTTGGATATTTAGGTTCATTTTGAAAATAGCGTTACTGGTTTAGTTCCATGTGGGTATCTATAATTCATTCTGAGAGGACAAGTGGAACGCAAATGCATATAGAATCCTTGAGGAAAACTCAAAATATTTGCATTCTTTCCCAAGTTAACAGCAATAAATTTGAGAATGGTTCTTCCATAAAACCTCTCAAATTTTCGGACATCTGTTTTGCCAGATGGTTGTTATCACTTGTGAATATCATGAGATATCTTGTAATGAATTATTGAATTTCCTCTTATTTCAGGAAAATAACATTAATTGCCTGACAGGTTTTTATTCAATATATTCAACTTCTATATTTAACTCCACTAAGAGATCAGCAAACAATCAATAAACAAAATATTGAACATTTGCATGCTATTGAAAAGTGTAAGGTGTTATGTATTCAAATATTTATAATCAGATTTCATAAGCCGCAATAGCGAAACTGTAAGGCTCAGATCATTAATTTAAAAAATTCAAAATACTTAATCCACATTTGGTTGGAATATTAAGAAAAACACCCTATTATTTTAAATGAGAAACGATGAATTGATAATGTAACTTCATAACAATCCAAAAAAAATATCAAAATTAACAATCAGAATAGCAATAAAAGTAAGGATATAACCAAGAAGCAGAATATTTTTAATCACAGAAATCCTTATATTAATGAGCTACCGTTTTATTCACGAAAGTTGAGTGAAATCATGAAATTTCATGAAATTTCAAAACTTCCTATTTCTGCAACAGTTATTATGTCAATTTATTTTTGCATAATTCCTATATCTACAGTATAATCTATAAAAATATGCATCAGAAAAGTAACGAAAAATCAAATATTGTGCTCACATCATGAGCCTCGAGTCTCAGCGATTGATCACTCAAAAACCTTAGTGAAACGAATAGATTATTTGTATTTGGTTATTTAAGGTAGTTCATGTTATGAAAAATCTTGGATATAAATGAATTATTGAGAAACTAGCAAGTATTATACAATTTTTGTGATATTATGACTCGATCTATTTTATTCAGTACAACAAATCCATATTCGCACTTGTAGGTTAATCAGATCAATATATAATTTAAGTAAGTGACTTTTCGGTTTTGATGTTCCGTTACTATTCAGTAATTTTCAAAATTTTTGTAACGAATGTTTTTTGGTAGAATGTTTCAATATCTAAAAAATATATAGATTTATGTATGTTGGTCAATTGGTAGAATAGGAGCGAAAACAGCTATTATCTAATAGAAAGTTTTTCGATTCAACAATTGATTGCATAATTTCATAAATATGTTTTGCATTGTGATTCAATTCTATTCAATTGAACGTAGTTTAGTCTCACAGAACCATCAGTATTATTTTGATAATCAAGTATACAAGATCCTCAATATAGGGGTGTAAAACGGTTTATTACACTATAAGATGAAGCAAAACTCGAAGTAACATGGCATATTTATTGCCGACCGAATTCGACTTTTTTTGTGGCCTTCTACGAGAATTGAGAATTACTAGCTTTCAACGTGAAAATTAAATTATTTCGGAATTTTTTTCTTTTTTTATTGAAATCAAAAGAAGTTTGTATGTGAGAATGTCTAGGTGAATTGAGTTTCAATCATTCAAATTATTGTTGCTGCTTAAATATGTTGTAGAAAGTAAAATTCCACGAAGCGGGGTCGAGCAGATCCCTCGAGGCGCCTTCATGCTAAACATATGAAACTAGTCTATAATAGATAAAATCACTTGATACTACAATAATACAGAATATAGACAATAATATAGAATATATATAAGATATGGAATATTTCTTCGAAAATTGAAACTATGTATAAACTCCATCCAGAAACTCGCAACCATTTGCGACAACACTGAATCGATTTAAGAAAAAAACCAGTTCAACAAATATTTCATCAGGGGTATCTGTAAATTTCAAAATCCTCGAAGTGATTTTTCATATTCAATCACAACGTTGGGCTTTTGAAGAACAAATTTTTCAATTTCTCAAATCTTATATTAGATTTTATATTAATTGTCAAAGTTAATTACAAGTTGTCAATGGTTTAAAAAAAACGTACACTGGAAAATCTTTTCAATGGTAGAAAACTTATTTGTTATCGACAATATAACTTTTTTCTGAATTCGGTGGGCTTATAGTTTGACGCCGGTTTCGAATGGCCAATGGACTAGTATTCACTAAACTTTACCCAACAATCATCATCATTAAACTACTCAATCATCATAAACCAACCCATACACCCATGCTTTTACCAAAGCTCGAACCCGAACCTACCGCACTATAGTCGGGTATTCTCCCGACTAAGTCACTGACAACGGCAAATATTTAATTTTTACCACCTGTGAATAACATTGGAAAACCTTTCTTTTACGTTTAACTCATTTTCTTCGATTTTTCCTCAAAAAGTCCGGAGCATCATTTGCTTCAGAGATTATGTTTTCAAAAATTAATTCTGATTATCTTATCATTCATTATAATAAATCTTCAAGCAATATGAAATGAAAATTTATGAAAATCATTTTCGTGCAGCTTCTCATCATGCAAAAAGGGATGAATACATATATGATGTATATTATTTTTATAATGATCAACAAACTTTTCGATTTTCTACTTGAAAAAATTGTTCATCGAGAAAAAATAATTCACTAAGAAAATTTTCCAATTTTCTCAACGGAAATCTCCTCTGATACTTTTCCAAAATAGCCCCCTATGAAGAGTGAATTCAAGTAATGTTATTTGAAACTATCACAATGTAATACTCATGTTCGAAAATGAAAAAAATATTAATTATCTTATTCATAATTAATAGAAAACTCGCGTTGAAAATGTATCGATCGAAAATTGTTTTCATTCCGATATATGACTGAATTTTCAAATCATTTATTATATAAATCAAATATTTCAATTTCTATATTCAGAAGAAAGTTATATATATTTTAGTGCCACAGTTCCGGTAGGTTTTCTTGGATATTCTTCCTAGAAAACGTTCTTCGTTTTCTGAATTATTCTTCAAATTTCAAAAATGTGGAATACAAAATGTGAGATATTTGCAACGACATTTTCTCAGTTGATAGTTTATGACGTATGCAATTTTGCATGCAGCTCGTGAATTTTTTCGGAAGCTATTTAAATTCTGATCTGTTTCGAGTGACTGCTCGTTCATATTTTTCGGAGTCGAAAGAAAAAGTTTTGATCCCAAAAGTCATTCGTTGAATAGAATATATATAATCGCTAGTTTTTTGTCACTTCACTGAGTTTATGAATATAAATATGCAGTTATGAAAAGATGAAAAACAACTTTCCATATAGACATACCTAATGAAAAATTACAAATGAACTCGTTAGTCATGAACAATTATTGTTATGATGGGTTTATTCCATTATTTCGAGAATATTCTCAAAATATTTCAGATAATATAATAACAAACACATAATACACATTGTTATATAATAAAAACATTTTCGAATATTTTCCATGAAATTTTAAATACTTCGCTAATTATTTCTGCAGTAGACAATTTTGCACCCACATAATATTATAATAAGAGAACCGCAAAAAGTATTCTTATTATCATATGCTTGTTTTATAAATAGTACTTTAACGAACTAATAATTCAATGCAAAATTTAAGTTCAGTTAGATATTTCTCATGATCATGTTAAACGAAACCCCTAACACAAAAACATGTGTTACGCCCTATGCTTCAAGTTCGGCTACATTAAACATATAATTTTTATATGTTTGTGTAGTCAAAGTTATGTAGCCGAAGTTGACGTTTTTGTCAGAAATATCGGGTGGAAAGTTTGACCTCGGAGGCCGAAGATAACATTTGTAGCCGAAGTTGACGTTGAACGCCTGAAATCGAGTCCGAAATTGACGTGGTACATATATATATATATATATATATATATATATATATATATATATATATATATATATTGCCTGATACGGTGGAATAAATGAAATTATTCGACAGGAACCTCGCATTATCTTGCTTCATAACGTTTATCAGTAGAGTACTTAGTTTATGAAAATGAAATATACATGTGGGACCCTCTAAAATTAATGTGTAATAGATAATAGAATTTTGGGGTATAAGAGGTGTTAAATTGGGAAGTGAGTTGTCGTCGTCAATTTCCATCCTGAAGTGAAGCCATACTTTGACTTTTGATAAATAGTATCGGTTATCATAAGTAATTCTGCATTATCTGGAAATTAATCTCTGAATATATAAACATTGTATATGCATACCACTTGAGTTTAATGGACGGTACACACATCGAGATATGCTTGTTGAAGTTTATATCCTCAAGCTTCAACCAAGCCGTTTCCGTTCAAGTCCGGATAAGTTGAAGTGGAATCACATTTTTAAAACAAGTTACGTATAGGTAAACTGCTGTTGTAGTTGTAGTGGTGTAAATTTATATCATTTTCTAATTAGTGGTGTTTTCGATTTTATGAATAGTGAAACTAGGATATTGAATATCATTTAAATTATTTGAGAAATGTCAGAGAAATTATTTCTCATAGATCTATACTTTTTTTCTACTAACTTTATGGCAAAATTAGCTTATTTTCCAGTTCGTTATTCTATCGCTTACTTCATTAGAATATATCGGTTACTATCGATTTACTTTAATGAATAGATTTTCCAATATTGATAATACCTACTTCAAGAAATCTATATTATGTCGATTAAACTGACTTACTTTTCCTTCAAGTGAAATGCAGCTTTACTTGAATTATAGGTGAATATTCCTGCAATTCTTTTATACTTTTCGATAGATCATTTTGATTTTGGTATTAACGCTCATAAAAATTCAACACAGTTGCCGTTCTAACGAAAAAATCTCGAATCGTCTTTCATCAACTTGCAACAGTGTTTTTTCCAGGTTCGTGCCGATAAATAAGGTCTCTCTCGACTGGCGGCGTTTACTTTACAATCCAGATAAATAAAAATGCCGAATAATCGCGCCACGGTGCTCCGTTTAAATCAAACAGCTGCTGGCCGTCTCGCCGGATAGCTAAGGCCTGTAAGTTGCACTCGGTAGTACCACCGAATAAATAACGAAGTCGCACAGAGATAACTGTGTTTATGAGCGGTTCTTAAAATGAAAATGGGAGATAAAGCTCTGTCATTTTCGATAACAACGATTACCACCGAAGATGCTTTTTAGTTTTCGGTAGTTATATTTGTATCACCTCGTAAAAATAACAACGAAGTAATTTGTATCTTCAATGCTGATATTATATCTTTCAAAGGCGGTATGGTCTTCTCCTTCATTAACTCCATGTAGTATGAGCACAGAGGACGTGCAGATCTAGCTGTAATGAGGAGGTGAAAAAAACTCATCTTATTCATATTTAGATGGACATTTTGAAACTCACTTTTTAGCTCGCAACTTGTTTCAATACTTGTTGAAATTTTCTATTTATTAATTTTGAAATAAAATTATACATAATTCATTTAGTTTCACAATATTATCCTATCAGAATATATGTGGCATAGTGTCAAATACAAATAAATAAATGGATAAAATTATATCACTTGCTTGACAATTGGTAATGGGTGTACCACAATTTCAAAAGTTGAATGGCAGATCAACGAATATATTTTCATTTATTTCACTTTTAAACTATTTTAACTCAATATTTTATTGACAGAAGATAATTTAATTGAATAAACCGTTATTAAAAAAATTCATACTTATTTTATTTTTAGCAGTAAGAGGTAAAAGAATTTTCAAAATTTTTCATTAGTCTCGGACGTTCATTTATAATAATTATAATAATTTTTATTCATTCGTTTAAAACACCCAAACAAAATTTTATATATTAGGAAAAAAACATCAATATATATTATAATTTGATATAAAATAGTAATAAAATAAGTTCTTACAAACTTGTTGGAACATCGCACAGAAAAGTGCAAAAAAGCAAATTCACAATTGTGGTTTTATCAAATGTTAAAAAAAACATATATACGTTATATACAATTATATTTTTCATTTCAGCATGAGTGTATCAAAGGATTTCTAAGATTGCTAAGGTGTTCAAAATAAAAAATTGATAGATGAGGAATTAATTGAAATTAGAAATATGGATTTATTCCTTGATAACTCGATAGAAAGTAATTGCACCAATAGTACCTACCTATTCCTATTATTTTGAAATTTCAGGAAATATTCCATAAAACACTAGAAAAAAGTGATTATCACTTCTCTGGCGAAGTAAATTGAATAGAAATTATTTATTGGTAGTAAATGAGGAAATGATTTACTACCTAGTAATCCGTATGTTTAAAATCATTATCTTAGGTCTGTCTTCAAGAAGAATCGCTCAGTTGAATTCCATATCAGCAAACGTAAACAAAGCAGATTCCGTTGCTGCTCTATGTTCTCTGTGCGTGTTGCGCGGGACCTGCGCCCTAATAGTTATAGCCTGACGATTGCAATAGATCCAGCTAGCCCGATTGCATATTCATAGACCTACAACGGTCGCACATGGATTGTAATTAGAATTATTTGCTCTCCGACAATAATTGCTTATCTCCTGCAAACCGATACCTCGGATTCGCACGAATGCGAATTCACGTTGCTGGCAGGTGCCGCGATTCGAACCCAGATGATCTGTTACCCGACGTAATAAATCGCCGTTATATATGGCTATATCTTAAAAATTACATCTAGAATACTGATGAACTCGATTCGTTTTCAACGTTAGGGGGCGCCAGTGAGAAATATTTACTCAACTCTTATCCGTATATAGAAGATGATATGGAATTCGATAATATAAAGGTATAAAGTATAAAGTATTATCGGCGGATTTCATCTACTTCGGTACCTTTTCTCTTTTTTTATCTTGTATATGTGTGTTTGATTAATTAAATCTAAGTCATATACTTAATTGAATCCGAGATTGCAATTGAAGTTGTCGTATAATGTGCTGTTCAGTTTTTCCATGTATTTCATTATTACCGGCGGCTTCACCATTTTGCACTGAATGTGGGAAATTATAAAATCAACAAATTTTAATTCATTTATCGAAATTTTATTATGATACATTATTCGAATCCTTATATTCAGTTGAATTATATAATTTTGTCTTTTTTACGCTGACTTAGTCATTGTATTTCTAACATCTGACAATATGTACTGATAAATACAAAAATTTTTTCAAATAACTTCTTTCTGTTCTACTTTCATTCATTTATTGTTTATATTGTAATCCTTTCCTCTAGTTTAATATTTTCTTTCTTCCGTGAAAAAAACTAAAACAATTTTCAAAAACATCCACATCCTTTGGTATTTATTAGATTTTTGGAATTTTATTTCTTTGAATTAGAGATTGAATAGATGAGTTATTACCGTTCGTCACTTTATTGATTGTTTGGCTCAATCATTTCTGCAGGTTAGATGCTTTTGACATTCAAAAGTGAATTTTAGATATCTACTCCTTGTAATCGACGCCAAATTTCCAGATCAAATTGTATCCGTGTTGAACTTTCCGCTTGAATGGATGTGAATGTTGGTCAGCAGAAGACTGACTGTTTCATAAAAATCTTCCATGTAATAATAACAACAAACGGAGACCTTATCTACTCAAGTCTCGAAGAGTAAATGAACTTTGACATTGACTGATAAGGACGATAATTCTTTCGAGTGTAAGTCATGTGGAATGATTTATGTTCGTAGTTACTATTAATAACCGATCATAATAAAAAGTGATATGTTATTATGCAAAACCCAAACAAGTGATGCTCATGTCTCCTTTTGATTTGCGGTTTCACTACATAGGGAGGCGTGGGAGGTACTCTGCATCATCTTAATATTTTTTTATTCTTGAAAAAAAGATATGTTAAGAAATCAGCATATCTCGTAACTACTTTTGTTTTAATTCAATGGGTCTACAGTTTAACGCCGCGCGCCGGTTCCGAACGGCCATTGGGCTTGTAATCAATGGAAATTACCCAGCATATACCGCCATTTAAACTACTTAAATCATAGACAAACAAGAACACCCATGCCTTCACCCGGGCTCGAGCCCAAGTTCTACCAAACCACAGTCGGGTGTTCTCCCGACTTAGCCACGGAGACCGGTCTCGTAACTACTTGTTTTCATAGCGTACATTTTTATTTGTGTAGTAAGTTCACTTCTTGAACCGAACACGTATTTCAGATATGTTCCAACTCATAGAAAAAATTTAAAATGCTTTCCTTCGGAACTTTTTTCGGTAGAATGATTGCCGTTTAACATTCTTAAATTGCCCAACGGTTTTTTAGTTATGAATAGAGGATAGCTTTTCGAATGGAACACACTGTATAATTTTCGTATTCAATAAATATAATTTTATATATGTATTCATTAAAACACTTAGAAAGCGACATATTCTCCAAAATTATTAGAGGAAGAGACGATTAGGGTGTTCCATCTAAAAACATATACTTATGCTTCATTATTAGCAAGTTATTGAAATATAACTGAAATACGAGGGATGTCCAAAAAATAACAGATTTTAATTTGACCCTGATGCTCAATAGAAATGAATGATATGCAAATATTGTAAGAGGGCGTGTAGGGTTCACGTAAATTAGCACAAAGTCTATTTTTAAAAAAATAAGTCAACTACTTGAAAAGTGTGAGAATATATTGACGCTACTTCAAATATCAATGTGTCAGCTAAAGTGACGTTATCATGCTATGATACTCTCAATTCAAACGATAAATTTAAATCTGGTATGCACTTATAAAAACCATTGTCGAACTTAATTATATAATAATCAAACTTTATATTATGAACGACTACAAGTTATACTACTACGATATATATTTCTTTACGAATGGAACGTTACTAAATATATTACAGTGTAAATTTTATCTGTCGCGAAATTTCAATACGCCGTACTCCTGTCCATTAGGATAACTATTAAAAATTAGAGAGGAAGTCAAGTCTGGGTCTTCGTGAGTTATATTTTCCTGCAGCTGTATTCGAGGTTAACCAGATCTTCTCCGTTGGTGTTTGTTCTCTCGTATGCTGGAGTTCAGGAATAATATACCTACTTGGAGTGAACAGTGGCGGATTTTTTAGCAGGAATAAGTACAACTGATGGCGGTTGCAACAACTGTTATCAATCGAAACTGACCGTTAAAAAACCAATATGTAGCTATATTGAAGGGTGTTATTTTAGAGATTTAGAACTTTAAGTTGGCATTACTGTTGAAGATGGCGACCGATTCAACAACTGGGGAGTAATTTATTCTCAGTTTGGTTTGGCAATTTATCATGAATAGACTCACGCCTGAACAACGCTTGCAAATAGTGCATTTTATTTCGAAAATGATGGTTCTGTGCGAAATACGTATCGCGCGCTACGTCTATTTTATCGACGTAGCACTTCTGACACAAACTGAACTGCCGCATTTGAAGTGAAGGTAATCCTCAAGTGTATGTCAAAACACTATTATAGACTATATAATTATACTACTAAGACGGCGCAACATTTCACACAGCTCGTGCCATAATCGATTTATTGAAAGACACGTTTGGTGACCGCCTTATTTCACGTTTTGGACCTGTGAATTGGCCTCCAAGATCTTGTGATTTAACACCGCTAGACTACTTTCTGTGGGGCTATGTAAAGTCATTGGTCTATGCGGATAAGCCACAAACGCTTGACCATTTGGATGACAATATTCGCTGTGTTATTGCCGATATACGGTCACGAATGTTGAAAAAAGTCTTCGAAAATTGGACGTCCAGATTGAAATACATCCGAGCCAGCCGTGGCGGTCATATGCCAGAAATCATATTTAATATGTAATGCCACAAGATTATCTTTCATTAAAAAAAATTGTCGTCAATCGAATGATCCATTGTTGTTTTATTCCAATTTAACGTTCTATACCTATAAAGAAAACACCCTATATAAGAACAAGATGAAACGTAGAAAAAATTGTAAACTGTTATATAAACTTGTCATATAACGCGATAAGGACGTATTGCAAAACTGCGTTGCCAAATCAGAACGAAAATCGTTGAGTCTCCACTAATTGCAACAATGCATTAACGGAAAAACATTGTTTTTTCGTGAAGAACTTCAACGATAAATAGTCCGTGTGTGCGCCGTGTAGACGCTACTGGTACGCATCATGGCAAAATTACGAACCTGTCTCCCGTTTTCCGCCGATCAGAAAACGTAAATCATCCGCCTCGCCGAGCGGGCATAAATCTCTTGGCGGCGAAATATGTGCGAACGGTTCTGGACCGACGAAATTATTAACTCCGTAGAACCCGAGCTGAAATATGGACTCTGAGGGAATTTAGAGACGCGGTTCAGTACCGGCCCATTTGTCTTGTTTAACATTTTTCACAGATTCCCTTCTGCGGTTCGTGAATCAAACTGACATATTAATTTTATCATTTTCACCTTAACCGGCATATTTTGATGATGTGGTTATAAAAAACAATAACTCTCCGACCGTTTATCTGCAGCTAGCGCATATTTCGAAGATTCTGCTCAAGTTACTAAATCAAGTGGACATATTAATTTTATATTTTGGATCGTATTTTGGTTAAACATGGTCACCAGTCGGAACGAGTTTAATTTATTCGAATGCGCATTAAATTATCAATTTCAACCAGAAATTGATGATTTTTATTTATTAGTCATGCCTAATAATAGTCAAAGCAGTACAACACAGAACGGTAAGGGAAGTTTTCGTATAGGTTTGAACTGCAAGATCGTTTGCAAATTTTTCATATGCTTCTCATTCAACTGAATGTATATTTTCGATATAACCGTTAGAAGGTTATAATCGAAGGTAAATGAACCCTGAAATGCACTTGCTTTTTATAGGGTGTTTTTTTTAGAATTACAGAACTTTAAGTTGCAATAAAACAACGATGGATCATTCGATTGACAAGAATTTTTTTTTATTTGAAAGATAATCTTGTGGCATTACATTTTAAATAATTTCTGGCATATGACCGCCACGGCTGGCTCGGATGCAGTCCAATCTGGACATCCAATTTTTGATGACTTTCTCCAACATTTGTGGCCGTATATCGGCAATAACACGGCGAATATTGTCTTTCAAATGGTCAAGCGTTTGTGGCTTATCCGCATAGACCGATGACTTTACATAGCTCCACAGAAAGCAGTCTAGCGGTGTTGAATCACAAGATCTTGGAGGCCAATTCACAGGTCCAAAATGTGAAATTAGGCGGTTACCAAACGTGTCTTTCAATAAATCGATTGTGGCAAGAGCTGTGTGACATATTGCGCCGTCTTGTTGAAACCACAGCTCCTGGACATCATGGTTGTTCAATTCAGGAATGAAAAAGTTAGTAATCATGGCTCTATACCGATCACCATTGACTCTAACGTTCTGGCTATCATCGTTTTTGAAGAAGTACGGACCAATGATTCCACCAGTCCATAAAGCGCACCAAACAGTCAGTTTTTCTGGATGTAACGGTGTTTTGACATATACTTGAGGATTATCTTCACTCCAAATGCGGCAGTTTTGTTTGTTTACGTAGCCATTCAACCAGAAGTGCTACGTCGATAAAATGGACGTAGTGCGCGATACGTATTCCGCACAGAACCATTATTTTCGAAATAATATTGCACTATTTGCAAGCGGTGTTCAGGCGTGAGTCTATTCATGAAAAATTGCCAAACCAAACTGAGAATAAATCACTTCTCAGCTGTTAAATCGGTCGCCATCTTCAACAGTAATGCCAACTTAAAATTCTATACCTCTAAAAAAAACACCCGTTATAACCCGTTCAACTAGTAACACGAGTTACTAGTTGAACTCAAATTGGAGGCTCTGTTTGAACGTTTAAAAGCACCAAAAGGCTTCTTTTGCGCTAAAAAACGATCCAGAAGTCTTAGTTCAATTGTCATATTTCTTGATCTGGTTATAAATATATTTCAAATTCTTTGTATTCCTCAGATATATTCTTTCGATGCTACAATCTGACATCACCGAATGTTCACCTCATTTCGCTTAGTTTTATTTTCTTGGGGCTGCTCAGAATACTTGACTGTAAATGAAAATTTCAGGAGAAATGCAATGAATGTTAAAAGCTTTGCTGTAATGCTCCGTTGAGGTTAACAGTGCAGAATTGATTTTTTCAGGAGAACCTGGGATAAAATTCATATCAAGCAGAATAGTTTGAAGTAATCCATGGTGTAGGAGTTATGACACTGTAAATCGAAAATCCGAAGCTGTGAAATAACAAAATACAGATATCAAGCATTCGAACTCAACCATCAATAACTCGACGAGGGTCATCCCTCGTTCGAAAGATAACCGTTGTCAAAGAAACAAGTCATATTTCATGATTTCTCAAGCTCAATATACGACGCAGATAAAAATAATGCGCCGGCCATCATTCTCCCAGATAACTTAAGTAATTGATGTAGTAGTTTATCTGTATACAACGACTCTATTTATCGAAAACAAATAATACCGATCGAGGCGAGAATGTGTCATTGGTTATCGAGGTAAATAAACTTTCACTGGTTCACATTTCGATTCAGTTTGATCGGGTTGTTTTAATCATAATACTGAAATTATGTCTACATTAAAAGTGACACTCATTGTTACGTAACTTCATTTGTTCATATCGCAAAGGAACAATGTAGTACCATTGGCTTTCATTCTCGAATTGAAGACATTATAAAGAAATTTCGGCTTGATTATTTCCTAATTGTCGATAAAGTAGCTTACTTATCAGACATTATACCCAATAATAATAAGTGTTAAGTCATGGTGTGTGCAGCAGGCATCAGAAAAATTGGCACCTATGGACGATTAAAATTTCAGTAGATGATAGTTAGCTATGTTAACTACTTAGAAGTACCAACTTTTGTGTTGGACTAAAGAACTTGTCATTGACAACAAGTCACAATGTCAAATCAATGAGAACTACTATTTTGAAAGATCATAAGAAATTAGTCAATTGATATTGGTTTCAACTGAAAAATCCAAGAGGGTACACCTCATATTGTGTTATGTCGTTTTCATCAAGTAAAATGTGAAGGAAACTGGTTAAGACTTGCTACAACTTTGATTATATACTGGAGACTCACTCCTTTTGGAATTATAAACTTGCTTTCTTATGAGTAAAATCATGAGATATCCTTCATTGCATTGATTTCAATGGGCTTTGCGATTACATAATAGCATCTCTGATCATCCTGAAAGGCTTCCAATACACCAATCAAGCATCCTCTATTTCAGTAGCTTACATAAAATCACCCGTTTATATATTGCTCAAATTACCTCGAGCATAGCGTGATGTTATAAACTCCGTCGTATCCGTTTTTTCTCTAGATTTTGTTAAATCTTCACGATTACCTTGATTAACATTGTAATATGAACTTCTTTTACACAGTTTATTGATTTTTCAGCTTATGCTTTGTAATTCTCTATTCAAATACAGCGTGTCATTTAAACTTCGAAACATCGGGGTTTCGTCTATTTTGAGTACCCGCGATATCAGTTTGTATGTTTTGAGGCTCACTGACAAACGTTATATTCAGTGACTGTAACGCTTTCGGCTTACTTGGTGGGTAGCTGGGTTCCTATAGTTAAGTATAGGTTCGTATAATTAATTGATTAACTTTCAACTGTAGGTCCTAACCTTGAAGCTATATAGAACTCTGACTTCCACTCTTTGAACAATAATAAAAATAATTATATTGAATCACTTGCAGTAGTGAATGATATTCTATTATATAATGAACAATCATGGTTGATTTTTTAAGCGTGGTGTTTTTTAAACCGAATTAAAACACTCAATTTGCATCATATATTCAAAATTTTTATTGAAATTCATAACTTGGCCTTTGCAATTGACATTTTAAAGATAACTTATGTAAATTCATGTAAATGTTGTTCGCGGCTCCGTATCAAATTGTCCATTCGGAAAGTCCAATTTTAAGTAACTTTTTTGAGCATTTCGGCCTGTATCCCACGAATCACGCGTGTTATGCTATCCTGTAAGGCTTCAATCCTGTTCGGCTTGTCCACATACACTAACGACTTTACATAACCCCACAATAAATAATCCAGAGGCGTAAAATCGCATGATCTTGGCGGCCAATTCACAGGGCCATTTCGAGACATAAGCTGCTCACCAAATTCATTCTTCAACATGTCAATTGTTTCACGAGCTATGTGGCATGTGGCACCGTTTTGATGAAACCAGATTTCAACCAAGTTCAACTCGGCCAAATGGAGCAAAAAAAAGTTGCGTATCATGACTCGATATTGTTCGCCATTGACAGTAACGTTTCTCACGGTCGTCTTTGAAGAAAAATGGACTGATGATGCCACTAGACCACACTAAACTGTCGTTTTTTCGGGATGCATCGGTAATTCTTGTATGGCAAGAGGCTGTCCATCACTCCAGATGCGACAGTTTTGTTTATTTACATATCCCTTGAGCCAGAAATGAACCTCATCGCTGAACACAACTGTTTGTAACACATACAGCTGTTTTCGATAAAACAGCGGATTTTCATTAACCCGTGCCTAAGGCCGATTCAAAAATTAGACGTTGTGGTAGGTCATTCGGCTTCAATTTTTGCAGAAGTTGAATTTTTTAGGCTTTCAAACCCAAATCAACACGTAAAATTTTCCATGAGGTTGAGTAACATATGCCCAATTGCTGAGAATTGACATTTCACGATCCTCATTAACACTGTACGCTACGGTTGCAATATTCTCTTCACTACGCACTGTACGTATGCGAAGTGCGAAATTTGGTGATAACAGCAAGAATTGTTGATTCACCAGGTCGATTAGAACGATCATAATATGGTCGTTACAAAAGATACACATTTTTCACAGAGCACGAATTTTGATAATAAATTTCAACAGTTTGCAATCGTTATTCGTTTGTAAGTCTTTCCATTATGAAATGGCAGAGTATACTGAAAACTTTTCACTTTGGCAGATGACGTTTGGATGCCATTACCAAGCAGTGCCGCCAACTTGAAAAACTTAACTCTTAAAAATCACCCGTTATATATTATTACATCCAAAAACTGAAATATTGGATTTTTTAACACGGTTAAGTCAGACATCACCCAGCAGATGCACTCAATTTCTCCTTGGTCGTAATCAAGTCTGTTAACAGTTACTTCTTGTTTCAGCAGCAGCACGAGCAGTACATTGGCCCGGCGTACGATCCATCCCGCGACCTATCGCCGAATCTCCCTTCGTGCGACTCGTCAATGGGCGACGATCCCAGCATTTCCGGCGGCAGTTCTTGCAGCACTCCCTCCAACAACAACCACCAGTCGTGCGGTTCAGATATTTGTCGCCCTCCACCGGGCTCTTCGAACCTCCAACATCCTCCACAGTCTGTCACCCCGGCGGAGCTATGTCGGCCGCACTCCTCCTTCGAGCATCACATCCCCAAGCTGGAGCCGATCCAGCCGCCGGGTACTCCTCCAACTCCCACTCATAGCTATTCTGAAGAGAATGGCGGCGCCGTGTGTGCGGGTTGCGGACTCAGAATTTCGGACAGGTTCTATCTGCAGGCAGTGGACAGGAGGTGGCATGCCTCTTGTCTGCAGTGTTGTCAGTGTAGGAATACGTTAGATGGAGAAATTACGTGTTTTTCTAGAGACGGAAACATTTATTGTAAAAAAGACTATTACAGGTAAGTTTTATCAGATGTTGCTTCCTAAAGAACTGACTGCAACGGAAGCCTGTGACAGGTATTCCTTGATATTATGAAAAATGTAAACACAAATGTAGTATGCTGAAAAATGTCAAAATATTCAGAAGTTAACGTTCGGAATATGAAATTATAAAGTACAATTGAAAGAGGAATCGTATTCAAAAATGAATTTCGTTTTTGATTTTTCGTTTGGATTTTGATTACCATTTTCTTATAGCCGAACTCAGTTGATAGATTCTGATTTCATCAACTGAGTATTATACCACATGAAGACTCATCACAAAGACCAAATTTCAAAGTGGATCTTCATATATTTGGTACTTTTGATCATTGAAATTTGTTTGAACCAATATCCGGTTTTCGCAGCTATTTTTTTCGAGTTTTATCAATCTCGCAATTCCGTGCCATTTCAGATCGGCTTTATTTTGCGCGCTCGTATATCACCTTTGGAATATTTTAAATTTCAACAGCGTCCTTGCGGCTTGCAAAAGAAGGCTGTGTACAGGTACAGATATTAATATGCCATCGAGGACTATTAATCAGCAACGCGTACTTACAGTAGCCGGCCATATTCCATGGATTCCCAGACTTGCGGCTATTTATCCGAGTCGCAGGCCTGGACTACGAAAATAATGACGCTATATAAAACGCATTTGTCTCAGATACGGTCATTGGATTTTTCTACGCTGATTGATTACTCGCTTTCGATGGACCGTGAGAGGGAAATAAATGAGTTCGGACCGGTTTTTCATGAAAACGTACGCGCAATCTCGATCACGATTTTTAAAAAAATATTTCTCGGATTTGAGTCACTACCGGCAAAAACAGAGGAATATTCTGGAGCTACGTTGCCGATTTACATATAAATAAGCAATTAATTTTCCAACTTCACAATGCCAGAAATAATCTGTTTTCCAGAACACTAGTTGTTTTCCTTATTTATATTATCGCATATCAAAATACTCATATTTTTATACCCGCATAAAAATGATATTACGTTGATATTAATTTTAACCACCTTTATGTAGTCTTTGTCTTGTTTCGTATTTCGCACCCCATCAAGACTTTGACAGCGGACGTTTGCAAAGAGAAACATCCACATAAGAATCTCCAGTATTGAAGTTTAAGCTTGAAGCTTAAATATCAAATGCAAAATATATACCAATAGCAAATGTTTTAACTTCAAATTAAGTGAATATCATAGTGAAATATGTAAGATTGAGTTCAACAAATTTGGTTTATTATTGGATAAATACATAAATGAACTACGAAATAATGGTTTAATCTTGTAATTATTGAAAAATTTCAAGAAATATAAAAGCTGAAACGTTCAGTGTCAAGTGGATTGAAAACTGAATAATATAGATTCAAGATTTTTGGGTATACACTTTTGGTAATTTGCTAAGCAGGCATTTATTTAATTTTGACAATTTTGATAGAATGAATGAAATCAATGAGAAAGTTTGTTAATCAAATACTTCAATCAATTTTCAAAGTTTCCGTTTCATTCAATTCTGATTTCCTTTTTCTTTTATTGTGTTAACAATTTTCTATACTATTGACAATCAATTACTTACTTATAGCTCGCAGATTTATTTTGTCGGAATTGTCTAATACTGTACTGGAATATGCAGAGATGACCTAACATTGTTCAAACATACCGCAAAACTGCTTCTTTACACAAATCGCTCCTTGAATTCTCCTGCGTATTAACTTCTTGAGATCTCTGAAATAATGCATCTATATTTGTACAAAATGTTTGCTCTATTACGTATAAATATTTTCCTTCTAAAGTGTTTCTTTGAGAATGGGGAACGTTTTGCCGAAGACAGTAATGGGGCACCTTGTGTTTTATCTACTCCATAACTAAATATTTTTTGTTGTTATATTCTCATTATTTTTGCTATTGTTTCACAAGATGTTCAGTTTTGTGAAATGTAATGATTATTTAAAAAAATAATAGATAATAGATAAATAATAAATAAAATGAAAGAAAGAGAGCTTTTTACTTTTGCTTATTGTTGTGATTTCAAATTATTTTTCTTCTATAGTTCGATTGGTTTTACCGCATTTTTACATTTGGTCTGTCGAGACGTATATAATTAGCCAGCTCTAAATATTCCAAATATACCTTATTCGAGTGGTTTAATCTCGTACCAAAGCAACACTTCCATATGTCATGTTAATTCCAGAAATTTCTAATGTGCAGACAATAAATTCCAAGACTTCCTTGTGCATTCCCAATTTTTTCAGGTATTTTGTAACGAAAAATTACGCATTGATTTCAACTGGCGTTAAAAAAAGTCTTTTACTAACTCCTCCGCTTTGAACAGAAGAAAAGCTGTCAAATGGTCATCGATGACTGCGTCGAGCATCGACTCAGTGGATCCATAGCATAGAATTTTATATAGTGGTAGATAGCGTAAGATTTCATACAGTGTAAGATAGTCTAGAATTTCATACACTCGAAATAACAAGAAAAATAACTTGAAATCACAAAATTTATAAATATAAATTCTTTGTTTGAATATATCTTTAATTTTTGATGCAATAATAGGCGAAACTAGTTGTAGTTAAAATACAAACCACAGTGGTTTTAAAACTTTTTTTATTCAAGATTGATTTTATTGATTGATTCAAAGAGTTATTTGTTCTGACCGGGTGTAATACTTTGTAGGTGCCTATATATGAATAAACTTGCTTTCTTTTCTCAGAGCGCACGAAATTTTAGTGTATTATTCTTTATTCAACTGCAGTGATACGAAGAAGACAGAAGTTGAAGCAAAAAATAATTTGAATTTCCGATCTTGTGCTTAGAATTCAAAACAACGATTTCAACAATAAAATGTTAGAATTAAAGTTATAAGATTATTTATACAACAGATTTGTGGAATTAAATCAATTGTTTTTAATTATACGATACATTCATATTTCAAAACTTCCAGGCAAGTTTTGTTTTATAATATAATTTGAAGGAAGTATTCCATAATAAATCTTCGTAGCAGTTGGTTAAACGTCCAAAGACACACCGTCGGCATAATAAACTCCGCAGTAGACATTTCTAAGCCTGGCTTTTATACTTCGCTAAATTACTTCGGGAAATCAATTAGAAATCCCGGGGCAATCGGATTGCCCAACTCCGCGAGAGTACTTCTTGGCCCTCTGCTTAATAGTCACGATCAACCCATTTACCTCCGGCAGAGAGAGACTTATCTGGGTGCGTTGCCACAGAGAGCGGACATGTCCATGGCGGGGGGCGCACAATAGATTTCCGATACACGTCGACTGCGTGAGGTACTCCGACGTGTGCAGAACGACGGACCGACGAGATGACGCTGATGGATCGTCGAATTGTCGCTCTGCCTTGTCCCCGTGCCCGTGTTTATGACGAAATCATGTTAAGATGCGGTGCGGATCCGTCAGACCTCGATGTTCCGTGTTTCGGATGATTTATTGCGTTGTTTCACGTAGATTACCTGATGATGTTTGTCGATTTTTCATCTCAATTTACGAAATGGGTTGACAAACATCTTGAAAAACATTTGAAATATTTAGTTTGTACGATGCGGGCTGAATAAAGCTAGGTTAGCTTATATGAAAGTTGCTTGCATATGCCAGAAGTATATTAGTATGATCTATATTTATTAACTGTAGCATCTGCATCTTGGTCGCTAATATTCTTGACTATAAAACCATGAAATACAGTAAATATTCTATGTAAGTACTGGAGAATCAACAGAAAATTACAATAATACAGAACAATACAGAAAGTTTTCATATAGTGAAAAATCCTTATATTCTTTTTACTCTAGGTCTTGACAAAATCGAAATAATAAGAACTTTTCAATATATGAAGGAGTTTCACTATGAGCAGTGTCAACTGTAATTCTATCTGTATGTATGCATCTAAACTCGTTTTACAAGAGACATGATGTCTCCATTAGTTCTATAAATTTGCGTAATGAAGTTATCCCCTTATCCTAGATGTGGAAGTGAAGGTTTGAATCCCTGATGAAATATGGAAGTTTGGAGTACGATTCCACTTTGAGTGGTCATCATATGAGATTATTGATGTAATATGTACTCAGTTTAGGAGACCAAATATCCTTAATACAAAGAAACAATGTGATTCGGCTAACTATTGGACCTTCTTTCGGAGACTCAAAATAGTTCAAGAATATATTTACATGCAAGGGAATTCCAATTTCTAGGATTCAATTTCATATACTAATAAAATTTCAACTAGAAGCTGGCATTGTGATCAGAATTCTATCGATCAGAACTTTACAAAGAAACATAGTGCTTACTTGTAGGATGAAAGAAATAGTCATTGATAAGAATGATTTATAATTCAATCATCTTTAATAATTATGAAAACAGACAGAAATTCAAGTATCAAATATTGAAAGAGACACATCTACCAAAACTGAAACCTATTGTCTATTTTCACGTCGCTAGTCCATTCAAAGAAAATGAAGAGATCTCAAGGCTCTTTAGAACTTGCCAGAGTATCTAATGAAGTACCTACGGATAAACAAGACAAATGTATGAACAAAAACCCTGTGAAAGGATTTTCCAGGCTCCTCGGATGTTAAACAAAGTAATCAAGTGGCAAAAAACTCAAGCTAGATCACAAACACGCTCTTACTAAAAAGAGAAAAAGAAAAGTCTTATAAGAAACACTGTATGGAAATGAAAAGTCTCTCCAAATATTATATAAATGTCCTTAATCGAGGAGCCAGGTGTATTCTAACCAAAGCATAGCTGAAAACAGTTACCTCTCTTTGATTGTGAAGCCATGAATATGTAACACTATACGCAAAATTGGAAGTAATCAAATGACGTCACGCATTCAAAAGGTTTTTAATTTAAAGTGAATATTTTTAACTAGTAGAATCGCCTAAGTAACCGTAAAGGAACGATGAGAAAACAGGTTACGTAAATAGTTAAATCTGGAAAAAAAATTAGACTCGTTATACAATCCCTCAATGTTGTCAAATTAACGAAGATTCGAGCACAATCGAAGTTCGAATTGTTCTCATTTGTATGAGTGAAACGCCGAAAATGTTAATATGAGGCAAGTTGGATGCATTTGAAACCAACCTTTCTTCAAAGGAACAAAATTTTAAAACCTTCACATTTTTATATTTCATAAACTTAATTTAGTAAACCACAAAAATGTGTGGAGGAATTCTACCTGAGTTAATTTATACTTGATTCACCCTCGTATACATTTTAGATATAGTATACACATGAACGCTATATCTTTTCAAACTTTACTTTAAACACATAAAGTAGTTCTTACCGCTTCCGCATGTGTTTTCCGACTAGTTATAGAATCATATATCCGTGTTTATGTTCTCGGCTGTTTCTCTGTTTATATCGGAATGGATACTGGTACTCACAGTTGGTAAGATAATATATTGTTATTTTCCACAGAGCTACCAACTGATAAATCACGGAGCAATAGATATCACTGCAACGACCACCGAATGGGTCATATCGCGCACAGAATCGCTTCAGTCGTTAAGTAATATGATCGGGTCACGGAGGTAGAATCATAGAAATCGATTAAAATGGGAACACTCGAATCGTAGGAGGCGCTCACAACGTTGAAGATCACTTTTCGGACATTATCGTGATCAACGAACTGAACAGAGATTGACGAAAGATTAACGGCGATATTATGAAAGATTGCCGGTTGATACAGCAATTTCTGAAGATCTTATCGATCAATTTGTTCTCTGAAATGAAATATTTCGAAATATGTTTAATATATACTCGAAGCCCGCCGCAAAAAATATCTTTGAACTATGTATACTGAGTTTTTTTTCAGACAGTTATCAAGTAGAGGTAGAATTTCACTTAAACGCAAAGTGATTAATCCATTGGGCCGATAATTGATGAAAATCTAAATACATAATTTAAATAATTTAAATAACTAAGTAGTTTTCCGTTTTTCACTAGAATTAAGTCAAAACATAACAATAGTGTTTCGCCTACACAGCGGCTTCATCAGATGTAGATGATAAACTGCGGTCTACCTCTGATGAAGCCACTTGGTTGGCGAAACAGTATTGTTATGTTTCAACTTATAGTGAAAATCAGAAAACTACTTAGTTTTATTTAAATTAACACAAAGTGCCTATGTTAAAATATTATGAATACAGATTTCAGATAATGTCGATAGGTCGAAGAATAGCAGATATTATTTATTTCATCTTGAATATCTGGTACAAGTTTTCCAATGTTTAGGACATTATGCTGAAAATTTCATATATGAAAATAGTTTTGTTTTACTCGCCGGTTTTTCAATAGATTCGTCAGAACACATACTAAATTTGCCTCCAATAGTAGTGATAGTAGTAGTAGTAAACTTTATGTTGTCGAGAAAAAAATTTTCTTACAAATGGTAGGAGTTTGACGAATCATTCTTCCACTCGTCCAGAAATAAAATGAACATGAATTAGAGAATAATACAAAATAGTAGATAAAGATACAAACTTAAAGCAAAGGTGAAACTAATGATTGAGATCTAATAAGTGTAAACTTAGTAAACTTAGTGATTAATTTGACATAAAACTGAAAAAAAAAAATTTGTATAATAAATTAAGTAATAAAAATATATTTATGTAAAAAATAAGTCATAAAAAGTAACACATAAAAAGATGTGGTAAGCATATTCATAATTGAATCTATTATTTTTTTGTGCAATGCAGGAGTTAAATGATAGTTTGTATAATTTAGATTTATTACTATTAATATTTTGAGAATTTCATTTCCTCTCCTTGGAGCAAAGAAGAATAGAAAAATGTTGATTGCAGAAATTGAATATTGATGTTAAACCAAAAAACGGATAAAAATTAACAAAAGTTCTGTCATAAGAAGAGAGACCATTAAATTTTTAGAAATCAGCCTTTTCGAACACTTTCCTCAAATATTTTCTGCATCCATACCGTTATATTTCCATATAAAGATATCTTTATATCTTTCTTATATTTGAAGATGGAGTCTGTTGACTACTAATATTCCTCGTTTTTATTTCTTCATGTCGAATTTTTGTTGGTAATTTGAATCGTTTTCGTGAATGAAAGTAGCAGAAGCTATTCAGAATCTCGATAAACAGGATGTCGAAAGTGAGCCAGAACGAGTGGACCGCATTCGGCAGCCAAAATGTAAAAATCCAAGACCGCAGAACAGGTCGTCGTTAAAATATCCTCATAGAAAGGTAAACGCATCAGGAATGCGAATTGTGATCTTATTTTGTGAACAAAACGTTCGATTTTTCGGATCGTGCTGCCTGACAGCGAGGTACGTATGTCTATCTTCGTCATAGGGTACGGGGCCAAGTTCGAATGGTCGTGGAGAAGTTGTCGAATCGTTTATCTTTGGATTTCGTGGACCGGTTTCGATGTATCAGACCGTCGTTGCTTGTTCCAATTTAAACAGAGACCAGAAATAGCGAAAGAGACACTAAGAATGCCTTTGGCATGAAATGCACTGCTATATGTAAACCCTAAAATTGATTTTTACTTCTGAAATATATAACAATGTATATTATTATTGTCATATATAACAATTTTTTTTTCGTTTACTTCAACAATGCTGTTCACTATGACTTTGCTTTAAGCTAATAAGCTATAATAGTGAATCTCAGCCTTTTTTTGTCACAGAACACTTTTAATGGTTTAAAAACTTGGCGCACACTAACAATTAGATAAATTGAAGACATAGTTTATCAACTGTTATACCTGTATAACGATATTTTTTTAAAATTAGCAGGTGATAATAATTTTCAATGGAATATAAAATGAAATAGCTTTACTATTTAAGGAAAGTATTTATTTAATGACTCACTGAATCGCAAAGTACATTTGATGCGAAATTTGAACTTGGTGTTTTTGGATAATCTCGTTTATATTATCTTATATTAACTTTATCGTAAAAACAATAAAACTACTCACATTTCATGATCTAGAGATTCGAAAGTCATTATCTTGTTCAGTTTATGTTGGTCAAAGTAGAAATTCGATTGCTTCGAACACTTATACACTATCTTCTTCTTTATTCTTCCTTTTTTGGAAATTCCAATAATTTATTTACCAACAACAACAAAATACGTTTATGAAGTGCATTGATTAATTACATTTGATTTTTCCATTACTAATACAAATTGGGAAGTTATAAGTCTTGCGACCTTCTTCAACCCGATATAACTTGTATAATCTTTATACAAAAAAAAAATTTTAATTTTTGGCTTCATCTACCTAGAGGTTAGAATAGTCTCTTTTGGTTGTTACATACTCTGTTTGTCATTGAAAATAACAGAAATATGAGATAAGTAAGCAAATCCTGAACCAATAGCTGGTAAGCTATTGGCACACCTTGTTTTATGATTTAACAGACTGCGATATCACTTCTGTAAAAATCCCTTTTGATTTTAGTTATCGTATCCTTTGAATGTAGACAAGCTTTGTCTCAAGTTATGCTTTCCATAATCCTTTGGAATGCACACCCAGGTTTAAAAATGCATTCGACAAAATTTTCTCCGATATTTTATTATTTTACTATTTATATTTTTTTATTCATTTTGGCGGCACACTTCACAAGAATCTCGCGGCACAGAGGTTGAGAATCACTAAGCTACAGACAGCTTCAGTAGACATAGGCAAGGATCTGAAGGGGAGTATGCAAAGCGTAAGGACCGCATTCTGATGCCATTAGACCGCATTACGAACCTGGATGATGCCGGAAACATTTCGGGTCTAATTTTTTTTTATCGATATCCCTTCTAAGATATTGAGTCAATCGACCGAACGAATGCTTTAGAGCTATTTTGATGATTTTTTTTATCGATAATATACAATTTTTTCTGATGATATTAGATATACAGTATATCGAGGTGAATTGGACACGAGGGCCAAATGTGCCCCCCCCAAACAAACAAGAGTCATAAAAAGAATGGACAAAGAAGAGTCATAAAAGTCTCTGGGAGATGTAAAATATTTAGATATATTCGCATATAAAGTAATTTTAACGCGGTTTAGTTTCTGAGCTGAATATCTCGTAGTTTATGATTGCAATGAGAAATTCTAATCGCAGAAGAATTGTTAAGTGATGAATTCACGGAGATCAGAAAAATTTAATGATTAGTAGGTACCTATCTGCTTGATTGCACTTTCATTTTCAACGGTAGTATTCAATTCTCAATACTAGAACAAATTTCACAAAAATGCTCAATTCATTCAACACACTGAGTTGTAATATATGGACTTTATGTTGAATTTAGCCGTTCAATTCACTTCATTCATAGAATACGTTCTTTTAATAGGAAATGACATTCAATATCTATCTACCTTATTAAAATTATATCCTTCCTCTTCACATTCTCCATAGTTATATCGACGCAATCTCGCGACGAAATATAAATATTGAAAGACGTGTTTTTCTACACTCGCTGCTCATTAGGGAACCCAAGGAATCAATATTTATAGAAACAAAGTGAACTGCGCTGCTAGGCCTTAGACTGGATCGCGTATGATTTTTTTTTGCGAAGCGTTGCAAAAACGGATTCGTTTAAACTCAATTAGCGTTTCTTGTGCATGTCTGTAGAGAAAATGTGATTAATGATTCTATTAATGAATATGACGGTGGGTTTTTGACTTTTTGCTCTCGATGGATTGCTCGACCTTCTCCAACTTTCTATTCAACTGAAAGTGAGTCGCACTTTGGACACCTGAGGCTTATAACGACACGTGAAGAAAGTAAGAGGAGAGACGTAGGCGCGTGGGTTTCTTAAAAAAAGATGTTTTGGGTCATATTCAGCAACACTTTCATGTATGTTTTTTCATAACTCTACTTTGTAGTTATTTTATAATCTTAATTTAATAAAATGGAGTAATAATTTCAAATTTTGCCACTGTTTTACATTTGTTAATAGTTTATATGTAAAATTTTTATATATATAAGTAAGTCAGATGAAACGACTGTGGATGCCTCTGAAGAGTGAAACTGGAATGTTGTTGTTAATTTGATAATACCTTTATCTGGATCTTTGAGCGCTTATTTCATATTTGAACATCCTAAAATCAAAAAAACTCTAATTGAGAAAATGCAGAAGAAATTATGTTGAAAACTTATCGGATTGAGTATCAGTGTGTGATGTTACAGATGTGAACGTTATGCTCGTATAGATATATTTCTCCACTTCTTATTTCTTCTATTTGAATTTCATTCAGTTTTTGAAATTTCTGCAGCAAAGTGCGTGGTACTTCAATGCCAGTTCTGAGAGTAACCTTGGCTCATTCGTATCTACTTCGATGCAGAAGGTTTATAACAAAAGAAATTATAAAATGAAATGGATAACTTTGGATATAGCCTGCTCGTGGGAGCAGATGTTAACACTTATTTCGAACTGGTTGGCACTCTTCAGAACAACTGTTTTGGTTGCTAATGATTTTGATTCATAATTTCTTCTCTGTTGAACCTTTTATATATAGTTCATTCTCTTGGTTCGAGAAAACGTAGAGAATAGAATCCTTTTTCTTGGCAAACCAATGATTAATTCTGTCAGTCCACAAAAGTCGAGGAAAAATTTGTTCCTTTCATTTTTATCTTTGTATATTTTAGACTTGAATTCTTTTGCTTGTAATAAATTTATTTCATGTTTTGAGAAACGAGCGTTTCTATAGTGGCAACCTAGATGGGGCATTACTTCATCAAATTAGATGAAATTGTTTCAGAAAACTAGAGTTTTAAAATGTTGTATCTCAATTGATAAGGACGTGTGAAAATTTCAATGTTAGATGTATTCGTGTGCTTTTCATTGATTCCTAAGATTTAAGATGTATGTACATTAATCTTATGCATACGAGTTACTTCATATTTATGTCTTACAATCGATGTAACGAGAATATGTGAGGATTGAAGTCATTGCCTTTCATTCGTTGTAATTGTTGAGTACTCTGTAGTACGAAACAGTTACTGTCTTACATTTAATAAAGGTGAGCATCAATTTCAAGATTCTCTAACATTTATCCCTAGAAGGATAATGGAGACATCGCATTGTTCATGCTTCTCATAGCCAGCTCTGCTATAATGTTCTTTGTAATAATTTGTCAAAAAAATTAATGAAGAAATGAAGAAACTTATAGTATACTTTGATATCGAATATCTACAAGTGCATTAATATAGTACGAGAACTACAAAATTCTTCTTCTTGTGGCAAATTTCTCTTATATTCTCTCATATATATATATATATATATATATATATATATATATATATATATATATATATATAAATGATATAAAAAACACAATTATCGGTATAGCCGACAATTGTTACGATATATATATATATATATATATATATATATATATATATATATATATATATATATATATATATATATATATATGAAATGACTGAGAGTTAAATTGGAGTAGTAATAAGCAGCTATTTGCTAAATTCCTCGGGCAATGCTGAAAGTCTCGAGGAATACACCTGAATCCAAAGATAATGAGATGAAGAATCTGAAACTGTATAATTTGGCATTTGTCCTAAGTTATAATTTCAGGAACTGTTCTTCCACGTCTGCTAAGTACTCACTAATTCGAAACATTCATTCCACTCGAGCAAACTGTAATAATTAGCTATATTTAAAGCATTTGCAAAGTTTTCGAAAACTACATAACATTAACAAAATTATTGTAATCTTCTCGGTCCGAGTTATTTACATAAATTTCAAGAATTTATATACGCGTTGCCACAAATAGACGATTTTGGGTAATTCGAGCTCTGGTTTCTTTGCCTCTGCATCAATTTTACCAGACGAAAGGTGCAAGTTGTTCACTTAAAATACGAGGATCCATTACAGATGACTGACAGAACGGGGACTTCGAACACATGTCACATATCTTCAGAGTTTCGTAATACGAAAGATGTTGGTCAGATCTGATTCTTTATGCCCCACGGCAAATAGAATTGGATCAAAATCGAATAAAGGAAGAAATACACTGACCGGCAAAAAATAAGCACTTGAATTTTATAGTATCTTCCATCTTTTTAGTCATTTGCTCATCTTGAAATAACAGGAAAATTTTCTGATAAGAATTGTATATTATGCACATTGTAAAACATGCACTAAAGACTTTCATAAATATAAGGGGAATGTACAACATGCTTAGAGACGTGTAACAACAGTAGTTGCTAACTGAAAATATTGCTAATGAGGATTGAATTTGAATTAGTACTTCGATTAAGTAGAAAGATGCACAACACTAGACTGAAATAATTTAAACAATGCATCTTGGAGAAAAACCCAGTGGAATACCGCGTATGTTTTATCAAGTGATACTTATCTATCACTGAGTAAACCCTCAGAAAGAAAGAAGAAGAAATCTGAATTATTTTGATTGCAAAGAAGCAATTACTAAAATAGTTTCAGTGGAATAATAGACATGTCTTAGATCATAGATTATCAAACTTATTTTTATTACCGTCCCTTTTGAAAATCAATTTTTTTTCAGCGCCCTCAATTTTTTGTACAGTCCAAAACCTCAAAAACGAAAATTTCATTACTTCAGTTAATTTGGGTAGGTATTAGTAGGTAGTTAGAAGTAGTAGTAGTTTTTAACTTCAGTAAATTTTATAAAATGAAAAGATTAATGTAACAAATCATCGCCCCCCTTAACCACGCTAACGACCCCCAAGGTTAAACTGGACAACGATTGTTGGTTGATTAATTCAACTTTCAAAAGGGGGGTAACAACTTGAAATAATTTTCAATTAATTTGAAGCTAAGCCAAGTGTTTTATATTCAACTCATATAAAACCATGTTTGACCAAGATATCAGAGAATACTCAATAAAATTTGAAATAATTCTACCATTTATTATTTTAAATCACACTATTAATTTTCTCAACTCATAGCTAGTGAAAACAGGTAACCGAGGTGCGATAGTTTCGGTTGTTGTGCATTAACGATTCCTGAATTCTTTTTTTTATACCTTACTCATTTATGACACATGCCATAAATGAGTTAGAAACCGAGTTATCTATTCTCAAAACTGGAAAGCAATAAAGTCTTTCATACTAGTTTCCCTCGTGAGTTGTTTTCAAATTATCGGAAGTGTTTAGGAATGCATATGACTTAGAATAAAAATAAGTATTCTATTTTCAATCAATTTTTCTAAATACTTTAAGGGAGGAGGCAGGAAAAAGAGTTTAGACCATACATATGTATATAAAAAAATCATACCGACTTACCCACGAAGTTTCATTTGTTTCAAATATTGTAGACGCAAAAGAATTAAATCTCAATTATATCTTGAGACATGCCAGTGTTCTCCTAATTTAAATAGCTGTCTCAAACATAACTCAGTTCTCACAAATACATAAACATACGTGGTAAATATCTGTAGATACTCTTAATTATTCTATAACAAATAATGATAATTATAGAAATATTAATAATGCTTTTTCACTATATGAAAAATTCATTCAAAAGGCTATTGACCTTAGGTCTTTCAGTCCATTTAATATATAGTGTAATTTCAGTTTTAATCGATCAGCTTACAACATGCTTAGTGCTTCAACTAGTGTCTCAGTTGGTAAGCTTCTGCGTACATAATTCCTGTTGTAGGTATTATGGAACATCGATAAAATATCCCTCATTCTTTCATGGAACTTTCGGTTCAGTTTCTGAAGTCAATTTTTTCTTCGCTTGTATGTTTGTTCTTGAAAACAACAGCTCATCAGAGGGGTTGTATACTCTGTTCAGTGGGTATATGGTTCTTGTAAGGGTAAGCAGAGCTGATCTCTCCGCTACGTCTATATTCTTAAGCGACGACATTTTGCAGTTTGCATAGATTGCGTGTGCATATTCTAGTATAGGTCAACATATGGTTTTGTATATTTTAACTGAACCCTCAATGCTTATTCCTCTTTTTCCCTACGTTAGGAATCTGACATATTTTGCTCTTGAGATAACAATACCTATAACAATCATTCAAACCTTGAGATACATTCATCAACAAACGTTATGGTCCCGACTTAGATATCTAATATAAAATATCTTAATAGGTATAATATTTCAGTATTATATTTCATTTCATAGATGAAGCCTAAGTCTGACATATCCGAAATGAGTGAAGCAGTTATACTAACTTCATACAAATAAGCTTATGAGTGTAAAATCCTATAAGAATATTTTCATTTGGCGTTTTCTCGTTTTTGGTTAGAGGATGAGAACTTCATTTTGTATATTTTGTTTAACGAGCCTGTCTTCGAAGCAAATCATATCGGTTTTTAACCAGGTGAGTTAATTTAAAAAATGTTTCCTTCAAAACACAGGTTGCAAATTCTAATTGTATCGCCAAAAATGCGAAAACACTAAATGAAATATTTCTTGTGAGTTTACCATTATAAACTTCTGTAATACAGCCAGTATTGACTCCTCCTTTTTTCTGTAACGTCAAGACTTTGGCAGTCTATTGTTTCTTCCCTAACGCACCAAAAATGGTACATCAAAAACATAACCAAAACTTTTTCAGTCAGCATTTTATGTAAGTAGTTTACTTACATAAAATGAGGAAAATAAATCCCTGACCTACACAAATTCTTTTACTATACGTTTCATGGTAATCAGCAAAAGCTTATTCAATCACTGCTGTCAATTTGTGGAAAAGACGTATTGGCGAAGACGTACTGGGATATTCATCATTCTCAACCTTTTCCCACCGACCATCTTCAAGAATCGCGTGATCTAGAGAGACCTCGTCGCTTGTTCAGATGCAATAAATTAAGTTTGTAAATACGTAACAGCTCTTACACATGTTTTTGTTGGTGCCTTTATAACGCTGAACTGTTGCACCTGCGTACAAGGATATTAATATGATCTATGCTACCGCTTTGCCGCATTTTTGCTTTGTTTGCTGCATTTATAATGCGGCCGTACAATAAGGCTTATTAATTGCTCTCGGTCAAGAACAAAATGACAAATGGCTTATAGCGAATATTTTCCTCCGAAGATTATACAAAATGTCTTCAGATAGTAAGTAGCTGCGACAGGGACGTAAGAAGGAGGATAGTGTTTTTCCCCTTATTCTTATCTATGTTAAGACTTTTACATTGATTGCGAAATTAGAGTTAAATACACGCTTGAATTATTAAATGATATAAATAACAATGTAGTAATTGTTAAGGGGGTTAAAAACCTCCAAAGTTTTTAAGCCAAAACATAGGGCCAAAGTCCTCCCAATATTGGAAGCAATACAACTTTGAAAAATAATAATATATAAAACGTAGGAAGAATACGTTAAAATGTAAAATTCTTATTTGAAATTAAATGGCGTTTCCATACATTTGAGAGAAATGTACATTGGCCAATTTTGTTTCATATTAAGAACAGTTGGAACTACAGTTACAGATTTGTTTAATTGCAGAATTTACTTCCTCAGAAAAAGCTACCAACAAAGTACCAGTGAGTAGAGTGAAAAAATCTGACGAATATGTTAACGTTCCATGAAAACTGATTCGAATAATAATCTAATTTTGTCTAATACTTTTCAATGTTTGAAAACCGCAGACGTTTCTTCAGAATTGTAGACTAATAATATTTCAACGAAAGTTATGTTCAAACTAACTTAAAACATTCAAATATATAGAAGATAATATATAAATAATATAATATATAGAAGATATATAAAGTACCACATAATTCTCACGATTTATGTTGAAGAAAACGCAGACATAACTTTCTCTAAACTGCCTATGTCATAAAATGTTACTTTATATCAAACTCAGTTATGTTTTTAATATACTTGATAGTTGTAGACAAAACGAAATGAAATCTTAATAACCTGTCTTTACGATTAAATGTTTTTAAATGTGAAAAGGACACATCATGATTTCCATTATAATTCCAAAGCCGAAGATCATGATCCTGACCTGCAGTCTCCTACGAATAGCTTTAAGCTATAAGTGAGATCTTTTAATTCCAAACATATAAATTAAAATTGAATTAAGCCATACGTCCATGGTAAATCTGTATTAATCGTCTCTAAAATCTGGTGTTAACAGTTAGAGCTTTTCTTGTCGCCAAGTTGCGTTCCAAAATGAATGCGGGATTACATGCCCGACTTCTTAAATAATATTTGTTCAAAAGTACCTAATGATTAACTATGAAGCGTATTTGGAATTATTACAATGGTATGTGGTTTTCAAAAGGAAACGGACGTGGATAGGTGCTTTTGATTGATGACGGCTTTTTCTTGTTATTTATATACCGGTGAAGAATTTTTTCAAGATGAAAAAATTGATTCGAAATATTCCGACTAATATTTGGTAGGTATGACTTAGTACATTTATTAGATTTTTCTCATGAGAAGAACTGTGGTTTTGCCTCGATAAAAATATTTTAATTCGTTGTCTAACAACAATTTTTTTTTGGCACTGAAGACCATAAACAGGCGAAGTCTTTAATTGAAATTGTTTTTTTTGCACTTGTGATGAAATTACAATTGAACCTTGTTATAGTAATTTTCGAAGAAAACTTGATACAATTCCTTTTTCATTTGGAACTGAACGCTATAAGTATTTTTTAAGCAATGAAACAATTTTCACGAATTCAATTGAATAATTATCAATTTTTATATGTGAAAATAATTGTTATTTTCAGTGTTCATCTCTCTCTGTTGTTTAATGTAACAACTTGATGTTCTTATCAGTAATAAAGCTATATATGAAACCCGCAGAGCTAGGAATCTGTCTGAGAATCGTATAGACTTTTGAGATTTTGGACAAATTTATTAATGATTTGGGTGGAGAATAACGAATAGAAGTACTTAGAAGAGACATAATAATAAAACATTAAAGCAACGCAATATCCACAAGGTAGATACTTGAAGTTATGGAAATAGACAGGCGAAAAGTTCATTTGTGACAATGGTGTGGAGTGAAAAACTGGTGAATATTCGCACTAGCTTACGGATATAGAATGAGTGGATGAGGTTTCATCTAAGCATTAAGAAGAAGAATAAAACCCGCAAAGCTAGGAATCTGCCTGAGAATCGCTACTATTTGCGAATTTTTGACAAATTTATTTATGATTTCGAGACAGCGTAGAAGGAAAGAGACACAATAATAAAACATTTCAATAACCACAAGGTAGATACTTGAAATTATGGATATAGACAGGCAGTTCTTTGTGACAATTGACTGATGAAGACTTTTATATGGGGTAGTTTTCATCTAGTGGGACATCATACCTAACTTCTGCCTCAGATATTTTGGTTCCATTCGTTGATGGTACATAAATGATAACAAAACCAATGAATTAAAATTAACAAACTTTTTAAGTTTCACTGAATATATTGAAAAACTCTATATATGTTTCGGGTGGTTAACACTTTATCAAGAATATACAATGTTACTCTCTAATATTGTATAGTCTTGTACTTTCAATTTATTGCTTTTATCATAATGTTTCACCAAGAGATAATAACGAAACCTTCGTGTCATTCATTATGAATGGCAACTCTTGATATGGTAATCTCGATATAAATCGTTGCTATCTAGTTATAGATTTGTAAAAATATTCGATCTCACACACACAACATGTATACCTGCGATTAACCTCTGGTTCCAAACCTGAGTGACAGCTAAGCGAGAACTGAAAGATAATGAATTGTACCACACCACAATTATCTACAAGATGGGGTGGGGTGGGTTAATTGAGTAAGAAAAATTTAATGCCAGGCGCCAGAGGTTTGAAAGATCTCGGTACAATTCAATTGGTTTTCTGGAGGATCAAACAACAACTCCACCAGATCTAACAGTTCTTAATCTAAGTTCTCCCTAACAGTAATATCCACTTGATTCAATAAATGATGATATGATTATATATTAATATATATTGAATATAAAAGAAAATCAATAATTTGAAATACTAAAAAAAGAAATTAAAACAAATAAAAGACAAATAAAGTTTAAATAAATCTGAATCTTCAGCATGTAAATTGAACAGTTATCAAATTGAAGTAAGCTCAAGGTTAATAAAATTAGAAAAAAGTGAAATCAAATATGAATTGTCTCTTCAAATAATGTAGGAGAATACTCTCACCACACCAAGCGTACTCAAACTTCCTGCTTTAGCCTCAAAGATCTTCTACCAAACCTTCTCCAAATGGTGATTCTCAGTAATTCCAGTACTCAACAACAAAACGGACAAATTCAAAAGGAAACGTACAAATGGAAATAAAAATTAAAACGAAAACGAAAACCTGAAACAAAAGCCTTCATGAAACAAATAATCAAAACTAAACTGAAAATACCTGGACTTACGCAAATATGTAGTGTGCGGTTTACTGTGTATCAAGAACACTTGCTTTGATCCCCTGAAAGGTACTTCTTCTGTTCACAAATTCCAAATAACTAACAATGCCAGAAGAATTTAACGATCATCAAATAATCCCAAATACTGGATACTTATTCTTTTCTTCGAAACAAAATTCCATAAAAGAAAAAGTATATAATTGATGAACGTCTCAACACGTCTCCTATCTTGATAATAATTAATATCTGATAATTTTACCAAAAAAGGACCAACTTACTTTTTTTTCCAGTCAGGTTAACTTTCCAATGATCTTACAAACAACACAACATGACAATTAGAACAACTTAACAGTAGGATGAAAGAGTACCAATCTAACCTCACAAAACTAATCTCTAACGAAAAAACACTAGTGACGAATAGGACACTAAACAAAATTATAACGTTATACACTGTTGCAATCTTTTTGAAGAAGTCTGAATTAAATCTTGGCAGAACTTCTCTGGAGAGGGATAAGATTCTGCTAAGCTTGAGAATTTTGCATTGAATTAAAATTTGACAAGAAACATTCAATTACACGGGCTCTTATAGAAATAATGTAATTTTATATTAGTAAAAAGTTTAATTTTTATTGAATTAATTGAAAAGGTCACCTCGGATTAAATGAAGAGAATAATAATTTTCAGTAAAAATAGACCCAACATAATATGTGAGAACTATAGTGACCCAAAAGTCTTAATGATCTAATCAAAAGTTCTTGTGTGTATGATTTCAACTATAATAATCTATCACGCTGGTCTTTTCATCAATCTCCATTATTTCAAACATCCATACATCTATCGCTTTTACAAAGGATGCACCAGCTCTTTTCATTATGCCTTACGCAGTAATCGGACTAACCAAAGGCGCGAGTTAACAGTTCTCTTATTGAAAATACATGGCATATGGCAACCGTTCTCGGTTTTTTATCAATCCGCTAAAATTGTAAGAGTTGAGCATTTTTACATTCCCGGTAATGATATTTCATCTAGGCCCATTGTCCGAGTTTCGAGCCTGTTCATACGTTGATTCTTTGACACAGTAAAATACATTTTAGTTAATTTAGCGATGCTCATCTTCTTCGCAGAGTTTGTTGACCCGATGGGAAAGGAGATTTTTACGCTTTAGGTAATAATGCAATATGTTGCACGGTTTCATGAACCTAGGATGCTCTTCGTTCTTTGTGGGTTTTACGAGGTTATTAAAATACGAACATAAGGTGGATGTAGACCGATAGATGTACTGACGTTTGATTGTTTAAGGTCTAGAATGCGAAAACTGCATTCTAGTATCCACAAAACAGTTATAATACGGAAGTTTTTCTGAAATCTGAAACGAAAATTTTCCACAACAATCTATAGCTTTTATTAAGCTGTTCGGAATTGTGTGAATAATTTGTAAAGATAGGAATTTTATGTCCTTCAAAGATGAACTTATTTCGGAGTGGAGTGTATTAAATGAAATTCTGGGAAAATTTTGATTTAAGCTTGATTTCTTGATTTAATTGTCCATAATTCAGAAGTGGAAATGAAGATAGTATATAACATAAAAACAACGGAGAAAAAATGAAATGAATGAAGCAGATAATGAAAACGGGAGGAACATATGAGGAACAAGAGATGGCATTAATGTATTAATATTGAAAAAATTGATAGAAATCTGATTATTAAGAATATTTATTAACTTTGGAAAAAAGTTGACGTTGTTTGGAAAAAGCAAAAAGTATATAAAATATCAATACAAAAGGCAAAGATGAACAAAGATTGACAATTTTGATTTTTTTCATGTACCTCCATCCAAAAAACATAAATACACTTGCAAATAATAAAGAAGTATATAACATGAAAATGACATTAGAAAAACTCATTATCAAAAATCATTCGATATAAATAATTGAACTAATTAAATTTTGTGATTTTCTCAGTATTCTGACAAAAAACGAAAATTGTTTGCCACCAACACATTCTTTCCATTCACATTGTACGAAGTGTATGATACACATCTGACGAACTGTGTATTTTTACCATATTATTCTAGATTTTAGCTATGGAAAGGTTCAAAAAATATCAACACAGAAATTATAAAAGACATCCGTCATGGACTTAACTCTATCATTTCGAGTTCCATTGCTATAGCGTTAATTTCCGTTGATAAAAATATGAAAAATACTATATTCTTCACGAAACTAGAATTCTCATCGAAAACACGCATATCGTCAAAATTGCTCACCTCCGATTCTATAGTACCGTTTCTAGGATTAACCTCTAAGATCTGTGTGAACAACATTTCACAACCGGCAAGCTCAGCTGACAGCCAAAGGAAGAATTTCAAGATGAACCACGACACAAGAAAACGTTCAGTTGATGTGGCATAACACAGCCAACCTAATATCTTAATCCAGATTGATCCGGGCAGTCCGAGAGACGTCACACAATGTATTTAAAGTGATAGCTGTAAAGCGGAGGCATTAGCACGTATTAAAATGACAGTTGGATGATCGTACGATCTGCTGTCAAAGATAATAAGCGGCGTACTCAGAACAGCCAGGGAAACGAGAAAATGAGATGCTTCGACAATAAAAGTATATCAAAGTCGCGTGTGTAGCTTCTCGCTATGGGAAGTTATAATATCAGCTAGTTCAGTGGTCCTCAATCGTTTTGTATGTCGTTAAATTTCAGAGATTGATGAAAGGTGACTACTCTGGAAACCAATGTTTAGAGAGAAATAAGACTAAAAATACCAAATTTCTCTACCCGATTTTTTTTCATGAAAATTTCAACAGAAATTTATTTTTACACTTTGTGTGAAGAATGTTGCAAATCTCAAGTTGATTGTTGGAAATTATATAAGAAATCCCAAAACTTGTTCAACTACTAGACTTCCAAAAAATAGTTTGGAAAAAAGTGCATCTAATGTGAAAAAATCTTTAAACTTCTTGTCATTTTCCACATTGAATAGTGTTTCTGCATTTTGTTTTTGCATTCATCGAAATTGAAAAATTTCCTGAGTGTGTATGTTGTCGTTAATTCATCTAGTAAACTGTCTGGTAGAATCTCTTGAGTTCCATCGCTGTCGTTTTACAATAAAACTATAGCGAGAAAAAATTTGGTATTTGAGATTGGCAACAATGGTTCTTGAAAAGCAAAATTCGTATAAATCTGTATTACTTCAACTGCCAAGGTTGCTGAAGTCCAAGTTCTTTCTGCGTCCACTAACTGTATTTCCACGTGTATTTTTACGTGTCATAACTTAGTTATGTTAGTACTTGTTCAGTTCTTCAGTTTAAAAATGATGTTCTTTTGGCACGATATATTTAGTCCATTTATACCTCAAATTTACTCTTCCATTTGTGTAAGTTGTATTAACGCACGCACGTATGATGATGCTGTTGAAGAACTAGAAATGAATATTTAACATCTTCGAAAAATAATTATCAATTACGAATATTTCAATACTTTGATGGTACTATAATAATCGTTTCTAGTTTGTTAGTTGTGTGTAATTTCTTTTCGAGAATTGCACATGTTATTGCAAATAGACAATAATTAATCAATGTAATTACGTATATGACATGTTTGAGTACACTTAAACATGTTATAAACATGACTGATATTGAATTCTCGCTTAACTCTTGATGAAACATAATTAAATATTGAATTAAATTAAATTCTTGCCTTAATGTTTCACGATTATATTTAACAACATGAATTTGTCAACATGTTTCGGGCGTGAGCTCATTTTCAAAACTGATTTTCAGTCTTTTTCATTCATTCATTCAGACATTTTCAGTCTTGAAAATGAGCTCACGCTCGAAACATGTTGACAAATTCATGTTATTGAATATAATCATGAAACATTAAACCAACAGTTTAATTTAATTTAATATGTTATAAACAGACGAAAGAGACCTGAGAAAAAGGTCATCCAGCTTTTTAATATTTTATTACAATTATTTAATATATATTATGATATACTAAGAATATATTAACAACCTTCGCTGGTTGAATATATATATATATATATATATATATATATATATATATATATATATATATATATATATATATATATATATATATTATTTTTATGTCAGTCGTATCTCTACTCGTATATGTGCCATTAAAGTTAACATTATCAAAGAAAGGGAGATGTAAGTGGGTCACTTAATGTATTCATCAACGTTAACTTGTGAACACACAATTTCCATTATATTGAACATCAAATAATGCAAAATCATTCCGCAGAAATTTGAGAATACATTCATTATTTACAATTAAGAATAAATACGGTGCTACAGAATGAGAAAAAATTAGTGCTCTCAGAGTAATGACAATGTGACTTTCATTGAACTGTGTCCTCAGTTTATAAATATGAAAATGAAAGGTACATATGATGTTCTAAATGATGAATTCTTGAAATTCAATATCCACAATTGGTTGAAAATTCAATTTTAACCGTATTCAACAAATATTATAGTGAGCTTATATATGTATGTTAATAATAACTTTTAACATACCTTACATACCACAGTCATTAAGTTACCTGTTTTATATACGAGTTAATATATAGTATAATATATTTGATGTGTTGAGTGATTAAGATATCAATATTCTCTTTCACTTCCAAATAATTTGACTATCATTTTCGATTGACTATCTTAAGATTCTTTTGGTATCTGAAGATATCTGAGGATGTTAAACTTTTACGACGAATAGTGAGTTGTTAACAAATTAAAAAAATTAATCATACTATAGACGGATGAACTGATGAGTTGAACGCGATTTTGTGATAGCAAAAGTGTAGTAAGAATAAAATTATTAAGCTTATAAAAATATACAGTAGTTTACTATCAATAGGCAAGCATATTACACTACACTACAAATAGTTACGTGTTTTTTGTACATATTAGAATCAAAGAAGCGTACCTCAATAAATCAGGTCAATCGTCGAATTTGAATGAAAAATCGTTACTGAAATTGTTATCAAAATTCACGAAATTTGCAAAAAACAATGGGGTGTATCACCTAAAATGACCACCATGTCTAAAGACACTTAATATGGTAACATTTTCACATGATGAGCATGTAAGCAATAGTGCTTCTTATTTAGATTCAGAGATTTCCCTCTGGGTAAGGTACATTAATACGCAACCAACCAGGTTACTTCATAGCTGTGCTTATAGCACTTTTAACCATTTTCCAATTATCTGAGAAAATCTTTTCTTCAGAAAATTCCATCGTGGAATTATCTATTAAATACTAGACAGGTGCGTTTAGCTCGTAATAGTTCTGTAACACGCAGCGTATGTAAGTTGGCCGTGTATTTTAAACACGCAACTTTGCATTTGGCATAAGTCTCGCATTTCATCATGCTTATTCAATTAACGTAATAATCCCATTCAAGCTTTTCCATTTGTGTATAACCGACGTCAGTTAACAGTTGTACAAATAAGATATAAATGATGTATTATGTTCGATATTTTCATGACACAGAAGTGACTTAAGCTTCCCGAAATAACTTTATTGAGTATATATCAAAATAACGGATCAAGCAGAGGAAAAATAAAAACCAACTGGGAACACTTCTCATCTTCATGGAGTTATGTGAAGGGGGTGTATTACTAACTCTCCTTTTGCTACGTGTGACCTGACCTTGTGGATTATAACATCACAAAAGCAATACTACAGAGTCTGCCACGATATTGAAAACGAATACTAAATTATTCCTACTCTGCTTCTAGATCTGCCACAACTCGTTTGGCAACATTTTTTGTATAGAAAAAATGAATTTGACGAAAAACCCTTCACCCCTTGCAACTTGGGACTAGGTAAAGATTCTATGAAATCAGAAAACAACAAACCAATAACTTGAAACTTGTTGAAAATAATCAATTTATATTAATTAGGTTAATTTTAGGTTTCAATAATAATAATATATAATAATTGGTTGAGGCTTTCACGGCCAGTCGTTGAACTAGTGTTGTCCGGGTTCGGGTCTAAGGGCCGTCGTCGATTGGAATTTCTTCCTAACGTTTCGATAGCACGAGTGGCGAGCTTCTTCAGAGGTCGTTCCATTGATTCTGAAAGTGGACTGACCACTTAGCTGCGGTATAATTTTGTGCATTTGTAGAGAATAATTCGTGATATTTCCTGACAAACAAGACCAGCGTAAGGAAGTAAACGGATTTTATGGACATAATACCAAGGTCTTTGAAAAGGCCCTACTTGCTGTTCGAGGATTCAAACGAAGCAGGCATATAATCAACCCCTTTTGTGCAATAAAGAATGAGAGAGCCCAGCTCGATGAACCCCATCTGTACATGATGGATTCTACAGTTGCGAAACAGATTTGTCAGGAGTAATCAACTCGCGAAGACTGCGGAGTAATGCAACTATTAACGTTGGACACAATGTACTCCGTTTGAAATTTTCACGTCAGTGACCTGTCAAGTTGTTTGCTCAAAAACCTGGCAGATCCCAATACTGGCACCGTCCAGCCATCACACCAAACACAAGCAGACTCACAGCACCTCGAAATTTTACTGAACGTCAAGAGACCCTTGGCCAATACGTCTTGGTCGAGTTGTCTTTGAATCCATAGAAGGAGCCTAATTCACTCATCTGCTGCACTGCACGCTAACAATCTCCAGAGACATCTCGGTAATCGAAACAGACAGATGTATCATCCTCATACCTGCTACACTAAGACCCCCGGTATTCCTCCACGAAGACCTTTAACGTTGAACAAAAAGAGCACTGGGCCGATATGGATCCCTGTGGCATACCTTGCTTAGAAGAAGTTGAGCTACAGTAATATTGATGTCCATCGTGTATAGACACCACTTGCCACCTATCCTGCAGATAAGAGCGCGACAGGTCGAAATAGTTTCCTCGTATTCATCTCTCCAATATGTTCCGGAGAATTACATGATTTATGGTATCGGAAGCCTTGTAGCTATAGGTTGAAAACTTTCGTAATTTTGCGACTTCAAAGTCTTCGAAATTTTGATAAAGTTGCAACGCCCGCGACCTGAAACCGTACGACTGAACTTTCCAATATTATCAGCGCTTTCACGTCTTAGCAGTTTATTTTAGAATCTGAGTATCCGTTTACGTTTTTCAATTGTGAGATAATCATCACATCGCCAATAAATCACTCGCTGGATTCCCATCAACACCGGATCAGGTAAGCGCGCGTCATGGCGAGTTTTGGCCTGTAGCGATCCACATTAAATTACAGTGTGCGGGTCCGATTACACGTAAATTAGAATATAATTAAAGATACCCGATAAAAAAAACCTGCGGAACGCATCAATATTCATAGTGAAAACGGTTCAACTACGGCTGTAAATGAGAGGTGTGGAAGGTTGTTCACTTCTTCTAGATTTTGTTGAGGGTGACGTGGACTTCGAAAATTAAACACGATTGGCAATAATTTCTCATATAAAAAAATTTCATTTAGTTACACATGTTCAGGGACCAAATTCGAAAATATACATAACATTCAACCTGAATGATGATAGTATTACCTACTTCTCGAAATTTCTGTTTTCAATGATAATTAGTTCTAAAATTTTTGGGTAGGTACCGAAAGAGAAATTTATGATTTCCCTTTCTGTATTCCGTGCCTTTGTTGTTTTCGAAAGAGTTCGGGGTACCTAAAAATTCTGAATTCAGTGAATGATCAGTAAGTTTTGAACCAGAATGTAGTGATAAAATTCTCTCAGAAATGTCAGAGAGGTCATAAAGTGAATTTAACTTCTTATTTCTTTATTTCGTCGACCTTCAATACTACAAATTGTTCAATGTTATAGAAGTTATATACTTAGGCAATTATTACGTATTTTTTTCGATTTTTCAGTTTGAAGAAATTATAAATATCCACTTCAGCGAAGCATATATTATTACTAAATAATAGATATTTAAAACTGAACGCAATATGTAGGTTTCGAAATATCATTACTTCATTACATTCTCACCTGCTAAATCAATAGACTACTGTCAATCGACTTAGCTAACTTAAAGAAGTGTTTTGAATTAATTTTGAGATACATCACATCTGAATTGAAGGGTGGTTACGCTATGAAAATTCATTGCAATGTTCAAAAACTAATATGCATTATTCAATAATTTTCACAAGTCATATAGAGAACAACAGTTGCACGAACGATTCTTCAAATACTGCAAGAATCTCCAAAAAAGAAACAGAGGAAAAAGTTTCTATTTGCAATATGTAACGTAGTTCTGAGGTAATTTCATACTGTATCGTATATCCTTTAAGAATATTTTTTCCCAAACTTTCGTTTAGGAGACGACAAGTTAGAAATAAATTTTTTTCTTCCAAATTTAAGGTTTTCTCTTGAAAAATTTTCAGAAAATCTTCACAGATTTCCTCAATTTTTTGTACTGAAATCACTTTGTCGTTGATAGAGGGAACAGAAATTATCTGTTTTCTACTTTGAGATCACGTATGTAGAAGACAGTAATTATCATCTCATTATAAAGTTAAAATTTTAATTGCATAAAGAAGTTATGACAGAACAATAATAAATAAGTGTTCTAATAATTGGATTTAATAAATAATACATATATAATAAGAGTTTGTTTTCGATAATTTCCACTTGAACTTTTATTATGAGTAAATATTCACGAAATAGTTAATGATATTTCATATACATAGTAAGATGTTTCATTCCTAAACCTGTCAAATGAATAATGCCTTACGAACTGACAGATAATTGACGTGTTGAAACTTTCGGCCAAACTAATATTTGATTCAACGTAAGTATATTTCCATATACCAGATAAAAACATATACCTTACAGTTGTTGACGAAGTGAAAGATGAAGTTATACATAGAAATCAACGACAAAAATAAATCATAGAGAGTGAGAGCGTAATTACATCACGTTAGCTCGACACTAATTGACAAGTACCTCAAAAGTTTTATCACTTACATATTCAATGATACTGCAATAACATTCATTTTTTAGAGAGAAATGATAGATTTAGTATTTTACAATATCTGAAATTAGTTAGCTCATTCATATAATTTAATTGCATCACTAAAACACTTGTTTATACGCAAGAAATAATTTAATCCCATTCATATAATTTAATTGCTTCATATGCGTCCACATTTTTCCATTGTAAGAATTAATTTAATTGCTTCAGTTTTTGCGAATAAACATCTGTTTATTTGTAATAATAATACGTAATTGGTTGACATTTTCTGCGACTTGGCCTCTATTGATCTTTCTTCGAATTATACAAACTTGTATTGGGACAATTAACTGATGATTTTGTTCGTTTTCGCAGAAGAGATAGACGAAATTGAAAGAAGCAATTTCGATCTGCATATTTCATTAAATAGCAAACACGTATTCTAAATTGATTTATGTCAGTACATGTCATTTATACATATATATAAATACTCTAACAATCATATTTATGATTTACAAAATACTTCCCTCATATAATATATACTACGTTACTTATATAGGGTTTATATATTGTTTTATGATATTCAAGAAATAATTATGCGCGTCACTGACTCGTCTTCTGCAAACTAATGTATCACATTTATTATTTTGCATAGAGTATTGCTCTTGTTGGAACGTTAGTTCCTTACTTTAGGTCAGAGAGAGGGGGTTCGTGACGAAAAATGAGTGATTGGAATGTGGTCAGGTCATGTCATCGGAATGTGGGTGACGGAAGACGGATAGAGTGGGGGAGCCGAGAAGGCGCGCCTTAGGTCAGAGCGACCCGATCTTTCTTTCTAGGAGTGTCGCATGAGCCTAGAGCAAACGCACATCGAATATACAGCACTGTTATATCAGCACACTTTCAATATTTGAAGTTTGAATAACTCAAAAGTGAAATAAGTATATAATATATTAGTCAAATTTTATTGTGAAAATCATGGAAAGTGTTTAATAAAAAATTGTTTGTATATTAGATATATTGATTTCAAATCAAAATAAATAATAAAAATATTATAAATGACTATGACGACTTATTTCTTATTTATTGAGTAGATAATATTTACTTCTTTTATTAATTAATTGAATAGTAATTCTTGAAGGAACTAACGTTCCTACCTCGTGTGCCGGGACACGGTCTCATTTTTATAGTTGTTTTATTTATATTTCATTTCAATAAATAAAATAAAAACACTTGGCTTGGTTTCACAAAATTTATAATGAATACTTGACAATTGAATATAAATTTAAATTCAAACACTTGAACTTATGATTTACACTTTATTCGCTACACAGCATGACGCGTTTCGTCGTTACAAACGACTTCTTCAGATGCTTACAGAATAATGTTCTGTAATTCTGAATATTATTCTGGAAGCATCTGAAGAAGTTGTTTATAACGACGAAACGCGTCATGCTGTGTAGTGAATAAAGTGTAAATCATAAGTTCAAGTGTTGGAATTTAAGTTTATATTCAATTTCAATTTATTTAAATCAAAAAACACCAACACTGTTAAATACTCGACAATTGTTTCGGGGTGTTATTCCATTTTCAAAAGTTAAGTTGACTTTTAACAAACAGTAGCAAAAGAAGGTTTTAGGAGTGAGAATCAACACGAGTTGAAACTAATATTTTAGGCAAAATCTTATATATCATTATCTACGATTTATTAGACGATAAATTATAGATAAAATACAAAATATGTGGTTTTCGAATGTTTTATTGTCATGAGAAATTCTTTCTGAAAATTAGTAACGTTGTCGATTAATGAATTTAGGTTTCGCGCTTTGACCAAATGATTTTGAAACCTTCAAAATTATCGCAAAAATTATGACAAATATCAGCAAAAGAATGGCTTCTGCACACGAAATGAGTGGCAGATTAAACACGAATATTATCTGGGTGTAGTAACGAACCGTCGGTCGCTCACATCGTTCGTGCATAATTTCCACGATTTTATTCATAATTTCCAAATTGTTGCTAATAAATTAACATAATTTAACGAATTGATCATGTTAATTCATGAGCCTGCATACAAAGAATGATAAATTAAAGCTGATTCTATTCTCATATGAAATTTTTACAATTTACTCATATTTCGAAAATATTTTCCCGAATTTGGGTGTTGTATGTGAGAAATTTTTCAGTAATTAATGCAGCCTGATTCCCATACATGACTTTTACGTTACAATTTAGCAATTACCTGGATGAATTGTTTGAACAACTTATGCAAACTCTCAAAATGTTCTGATATGATGAAGATCTGAACATTATGCTTTTATTCAGAGCATATCGTCAAATTCTATTGAATAGTCGAAATCCTTGTTTAAATCAAGGAAAATTCATCATTTGTTGACAAAAAATTTGTTAAAAATTTTAAAAGTTTTTTCTTAAAATAATGAGGTAACATATTTTCTCTCATCTGATATATACTTTGATGACCTCTACAAAATTCTGTGTTTAACACCGATTAACTGTGAAACTTTCCATAGAAACCATGGTTTGGGGTATTTGTTTGCATAAAATTTCATAATCACTTTTATACCGAGATTTCGAATTTTTTGCCATTTACGAATATATAGTTTTTTTGCTCATTGAACAAAAAAGAGAATAATATTCGACGTAAGGGAATATTCATCTAGTTATTTAAACAATAGAAATGTTGTATTCATATACAACATTTAGTTTGGGGTTTAGTTGCTGTGTGCTAGAATTCTTGATTTGCAATGTTTTTATTTAATTTTTTATGGTATGGAATTTTTTCTATAGAAAATTAATACGGAAGCCGATTTCACAGTATAATTTAATTATGGTTAAAAATATTTTATTTTGGTTTGAATAAATTCTTATAGCCCCACAGACTGGCATCGCCAAAGTGGGCAATAATACACTTTATTATGTTTGTGTTAAATATGTAACAATTATTTCACAATATATATATTATTATTATATCTAATTAACTTGTAACTCTAGTAATTTTCTTTCTAAACTCCCTTTTTTCTCACTTTTTGTTTAGCACAATACATATGCAAGTGTTTTCAAATTTATATTTTCATCCAATATAAATGCCTGCTTAGATAATTTATCTTATTCACTCAAATAGTTATGTATGTATTGATTTTCATCCCATATGCTTTTAAGTTCACCTTTCGTAATTTATATTCACTTCTTAGCAACATATATTCAGATTTCTTAACATTAATTTTCAACTTGTCAACAAATAACCGTATAAATAATTCATTCAAATCTTTCTAAAACAAATCTGACATCACCTCGATGTCTTCACCATATTTTTATTACAGGTGGTGACATTAAAGATATTCGCCTCGGAAGTACTTATATTCACCTTGTTCTCTGTGGAAAAACCTCTGAAAAACTTTTGGTTAACCAGAAAACTAAAGTTTGTAAGGATCAATAACGGTTATATTGAATAGTCATTTACTTTTGATGTGTTCAATGAAAGACTTAATCCAGAAAATTATATATTCCTCTACAATATTCTTAATCGATCATAGATATAGGGTAGGTATTATGGTTTGTTGCTTGTGATAAGGTATGTTGTTTTTATTGGTAGATTTCGACGACATTATTGAATCGTTATATATTGAACATTGAATCATTGTATATTAAAGTGTTGAATGATTCAACATATTAATATACTTATTAATAGGATAATGTACTATCCATGACACAGAAGACATAGATTATCTTGACTGAATTTATCATGCTTCAATAAATTCATTGGATACCAATAATGAAAACAACTCAACACAAACAACAAACAGTAGCAGTCCAGATATATGACCAATTAAAAATATTAGAAGCAAAATATGTAAATTTTCCGAATTACCATATTAAAACACAATATTACGGACATAATTATCTGATGTTTTAATAATAAATTTTCAGGAAACATTTAACTTTTAACTTTTAATCAGTGTTTCAGAAATTTTCTCATAGCGACGAAGAAAAATATGGTTCCAAGCAGAATGCTGAGCTAATATTTTTCTCTGATATAATATTGTATAATTATTCTCATTTTTGACGTCAAAGTTTTGACAATGATATTTTTCTATAGGATAATTTACAACACTTGAAATCAATTACACTTGAGTTTGATTTGCATTTTCATTGTCAACGTTTCTCCGGTATAACGACTTCGTCAGACGTTTTGACTTTTTCAAAAAATTGAATCCTTTTTACGTAGTCACCCAACCCAACTTTCAGAACACACAATAACTTTTGTAAACATATTAAAAGCAGTAATATTAATATTCAGAAAGATAATCAGGCGTTTATCAAATGAATTGTGGATTATGTTCAGGTACATATATAGGTAAAACAAGTAGGTATTTGGGTAGTAGATTTAAAGAACAAAATTATAATTTTATATATAATAAAAGTGATTGAAAGTAATCAAAAAGATTATTGAAACCATTTGTGAAAAAAACATACATTCTATTCAAATTTTACAGAATATTCATGAAAGTAGACAATTAGATTGATGGAAAAACTCCAAATTTTTAGAATGTGTAACATTTCTAAATTTTCTCCACATTTTTTGTCTTTTCAGTTAATAAAAAATGTAGAGAAATTTTAGAAATGTTACACATTCGTAAAAATTTATATATATATATATATATATATATATATATATATATATATATATATATATATATATATATAAATAAATCACACTTATAAGAATCGCCCGGCTTACCAACGGTTTTGATAGGTTTCCTCATGGTGGAGAAGACTAAAACTTCCGAAGCGAATGCTAAGCCAGAAATATTCGTCTGATACTAAAAATGAATATGAGAAAATACAAAAAACAAATTTGATTTTTTTTCAAAAAATGAGTTTGACATTTTGATGTCTAAAGTAATTCATAAAATTCAATTATTTATTAGTTTTGACAAAGTTTTATACAACGAAACGTGAACGAAAATTGAATTTTTAACATCAAAATAAGCCTGATATTGCTAAAAACATTGAAAATAAACTATTTAAACAGGCAATAAATCAATTTATATATATATATATATATATATATATATATATATATATATATATATATATATATATATATATATATATATATATATATATATATATATATATATATATATTGCTAAATATAAAACGTGAAATAAAACACTACAGTGAAATGACCAAAAGAAAAAACATAAAAAGATTGATCAACGATCACTAAGTGACATCAAGATGTTTACAGACGCCAAGAAGCGTTCGAACAGCCCGAACGAGAATCGTTAATTCTTTGCCAAGAAACCGTCGTTTGTCAGCTAGATTGAGCCAATAGAACCCAAATCGGCCGATTACGACTCATTGTGCAGAAGAAGCGTCATCTTCGACACTTTGGATAACGCTCACGTTCTTCGCGAACGCGTACGGTCCATTACTAACTTCATTTACCGTCGTGTTAACACTCTGCGATCGCCAAATCCGCATCGCAGCCTCGAAAAACCCACGAAGAAACTCCTTTCTTGTCGTTCAATCACGGCGACCCGCTCATCTTCGCAATGACACATCGTCCGGAAAGGGCAATGGCGCAAGCGGCCCGATGAAGATCACTTCTGCGAAACAATTCGCCCGGCGAGGGAGTTCTTTGTCTTTGTCTCCGCGAAGACGACTCGCTGGGGGCCACACATGTCGCCACTAGAATCTGAACGGTAGAGTTCATTGGTTCCCGTACCGTCGGATGGCATCGAAGAGGCTGATGACGCGAAATATATTGAGAAACCAAAATCGACACGAAATGGCCACCTAGATTTCGGTTGAAATTCATCAAACATCCTTTAGGAACTACGAGAAATCTCTGCGAATTTCAATGTAATAAACAGTCGTTAAATTTTGAAAGGATCTGGTTCAACTATATTCCTTTTTGATTATATTAAATGTCAGTATGTCATCAAGTGAAAACATCATTTACGTTTAACAAAGCTGTGAATTTTGTGACCAATTTGCGACAAAAAACAAATGTGTAACAAACCTATTAGTTACTGATAAAGCAAATAAATTAATAAATAATTAGAGATGTAAAGAACTATCGATATGAATGATGACCTAACTCACGTCCTTCGTAACGATCCTCAGACAGGCCTTCAAAACTTGTTCTTAGCCTCGAAAAAACCACTGGCACCCAGCCATTTCCGCAATTTTTCAGATTAAATCCCGGATAAATGCTTAAATTATATTGCAAAAAATGATAAAACATATCTCGTTAAATTAGAACTAGTAAACAATAAATTGTCGTTAGAGCGTAAACACGGACTTTTATGAATATGGAGAAGATTAAAGAAAAAAACATGAAAAATATCAACATGGAAACTTACAGAGAACATGAAATTTAATACGTTACCGTTTTTTTCCAGTCGAATATTTCAATATGTAGATTTATAAATTATCCAATCTGCATAAATAGATTCCATCAACTGTAAATTCTTCCGCTATGTTCCTAGATAAGGAAAACTGGAGCAGGTGCTCGGAACGGAGCATTCAAGCGAAGTTATTTACAGAATCGAAACTCTCCGATTAGAACCGGGTAAATTTGACGAATGATGATATGAACGAGTGGACCTGTTGATGAAAAAAGCTAACTGGTGACTTGAAAAGAATAGATTTGGTGCACACTGATCCAGATAAATGAATAATACAAGGTTGATATACAGGGTGTCCAAAAACATTATTAGGTATTTTTCTACGCGCCGTATTTGAAACGAAGCGCTGGTAAAAGGCGGGAGTAACGTCCGCCATTCTCTGGAGTTTTAGTCGCGATGAAGTGGTACCCGACTTTTTGCGTACAAGAGTATTATCGTAATGTTAATTCAGTAGTGATTGCTCAACGTATGTATCGTGCAGAATATTGTACACACCGCGCACCAAGTGACGATAGCATTAAAAAATGGATACATACGTTCGAAAATACAGGTGCGACGGTAAAACTCCAGAACTCGTGTTTCCCACGGTCAGTTCGCGACGAGAAAACCATCGAAGACCTGGAGGCGTCGGTTCGTCAAAATCCGTCGTTATTCATCCGTAAACGAAGACAAGCGTTAAATATAAAAAAATCAGTTTGATGGTTTCAACTCAAGAGCATGGTTTCAACAAGATGGGACCACTTGCATTACATCGAATGCAGCGATAGAAGTCGACAATGAGTTATTCCCGAATGAAGTTATTTCGCGTAGTGGTATCATAAACTGGCCTTCCAGAAGCCCACACCTTAGCCCGCTTGACTATTTTGTATGGGGATACCTGAAAAGTAAGGTTTACGAGAACAAACCAACAAACCTTAAACAGCTGAATCAAAACATGATGTCAGAAATGGCAGCAATATCCAGAGCTATCTGTCAGCGTGTCATACGTAATCTTCGTGTTCGATTAGAAGAGTGCCAGCAACGTAACGGCCACCATTTAGACAACATCATCTTTTCCAAATAATTTTCCATTGAATATTAGTATAATCAATAATGAACTTTTTTTTTATTTATAAGTAGTTTTTGTTTTATTGAACTTAGAATTACCCGATACTCTTTTTGGACACCCTGTACTTTCAGTATTAAAAAATGTATCAGCTTGTTCTTCTTCACACGTAGATATGTTTGTTGCCGCTTACGTTTACGATTTTAGCTGATGTTACTTCCTGAAATAATTTCGTAATATTTTTCCCTTTTTTTGTAGGTAAATTAGTTGTTTCATTTATGAAACCTAAGAAACCAAATGTACACAGAACATAATAATAATGATAATAAAAATAAAATAAATTTATTGAGAAAAATTCTTAACATTTTAGAAATACATTAATTTCAATTGATACAATAATTACAACTAGGAAGAATGCTCTCAAAAGGACTGAATTCAGTTTTGAGTCTGATCTTCCATTCCGCTCTCGAGCAAAATATGGGTTAAATTTATATTTACATATAAATTTAATTTTCAACTTTATTTGAAAAGAAAAGAAAAAAATTAACTCAGTAATATTAAAGATTTAAGACAATTTCACATGGTGAAGAACATTTGTGTTAAAATATATATATATATATATATATATATATATATATATATATATATATATATATATATATATATATATATATATATATATATATATATATATATATATATATATATATATATATATATATATATACAAATTTCACTCATATATGGCATAGCCTATTGGGTTTGAAAGCATAAATAAACATTCCAATTTTTCGTCCTGGACCGACAATGACCAAAGAGATCTCTTTTGGACCCCTTGTCAGTTTTTGGACCTCTAATAGAAGAGTCAAAGTCCCTTTTGGACCCCTGTAGGTCCTTTTAGAACTCTAGAAAGTGTAATATCGAAGACATTACACTTTTCAGTTTTTTTTCGATATTTTAGAATAAACATAAAGGATAAAATCGTTTCTTTTTCATTATGATAAATGTAGTATGAGGAAGTCCATTACTTTTACAAAAAGATTTGTGAAATAATTAACTTCAAGACTTAGAAAAGATTTGATGTAATTTTTGTATCATCAATATGAATACATTACAAATTTGAATTGGTAAGAACGTTTATGAATGTTTTTTAGCCTACGGAAGATTTTTCAGGTATTATGTTTATGCATAAATAAATTCTCGGTAATATTGTTTATTTTTATGCGCAAAATTCAACACTTGAAGAAAACTGCAAGCGCGGATTCACTAGGTCATTATGAGACCAGTTTGATTCATTTGATGAATGACAGCTTCAAAAGCAAAAACATCAATATGTAGTTCTGAAACAGATTCATTCATTTACGTATTAATTTATAGACAGGAATAATTAATTAATGAGTATTCAACTACACCTTCATGATATGTTTGTTAATGATTCAGACTCTTTTTTACCCTTAGCTACTTGAAAACTTGAATTCTTAATTTCTAATTCTAGGTACAAAATCTGAGTAATAGGTATGCAAATCGGTTGTTTTCGACTCTATTCGGGATGGTCCGATGGTGTATCGTGCGCCGGATATTACAAAAAAATATATGTCAATTTCGCACGAAAACCATTCGTGGAATAGCGAAATTACCGGACAGCCACAACGGTTAGCTCTCAGATTATTTGCCAAGATTACAACCTGCGACACACGCACGCACAAAAACGACACGGCAATTTACCCGCCGTGGAAAAAAAAGGCGAGTGAAAAAACACCGCTCCATAACATCGCAAAAATTCATGTGATATGAAATAATTGTGTATTGACCGCGTTTTTGCGGTTTGGACGAGGTCGTTCTGACGAATATTTTGCATTCGGAACGCAAGAAATATGGATAAATATTGACAGAGAAATCGTGGCAAATACAACTCGGAATATAAACGAGTCGGTGCGTGTAATCTGGTATGAGGAATGCGACAGAAACGCAATTATAATAAAGTAAATATTCTGCGATATGTATGTAATTCATATTCGGACAGGAAAAATTCTATGCTAAACGATAAATTAATTCGAAAGAAATATCGAACGTATTGACAGTTATTAAACAATTGAATGTCAGAAACTTACAATATCAGGAAGCTTATTTGATTTGAACAATCAGAATTGCATTGCAAATATATTATGTTAGCAATCTTATATACTGTGAATGTTTCAATCTTCAAGGTTATTATCGGTGTTAGTCAATCCTCAAAGACGACTTCCTACCAATTCTCACCTGAAAGACTTTCCAAAATTTTTGAAATGGTCGATATATCATAAGAATATTTGTTAATTTTTGGAGTTTGTAAATTGGTGTGGAGTTTGTAAATTGGTGTCGAATGAACAATCTGATGTTGAACGTTGACAAAACTGTATGTGTTCATTTTTATCTGAAGGATAATTGAATCAGTACCTTGATTGTTAAATATGGAGACAACACTATTTCATCATCCGAATCAACTAATTTTCTTGGAAAATATATATAGACAGAAATTTGAGGTGGACAACACACAGTGATGTTTTATGTAAAAAATTGAGTAACTCATTTTTTGCAATATCTAAAGTTAAGAACATTGTACCTAGAAACTGTGTTATGAATGTGTATTACAGTCTTGTATATAAGCCATCTAAATTATAATATTCTGCTGTGACAATTCTGATTCTCAATAAATTCAAATATTATATCAAAAAAAAGAATATTTCTCTACACATAATCAATATCGACAAATTTCCATTACTTTGAAGCAATTAAAGTATACATTGCGTTTAAGTTGATGTTTAAATATTTCAAAACGTTGCTATTCATGAACAAAAATGGTTCTTCATGAGAAAAAGACGTATTCTGAATATTTTTCATATTCGTCAATAAATTCATGTTGATTTGTGCAAATTATCTATGAAATGACGTTGAAAAAAGCATAAATGATCTATAGTTTGAAGCAATTCATCCATCTCAATGAATAACTGATAATAATTATCATTATATAATGTAAGTTGTAAATATTCAAATAAATGCATAACGACTTCCAGCAATCAGTTATGATGACGACATGCCATGAAAATAACCATTGAATTTAATGATGATGTTGGTATCACATAACATAGCTCATAAATTTCTATGGTTATATCCAACTCAAGATATATATTGACGGGAAAAATTGTACCACAACGATGATTTTCCTGAACTGAACTGTGTTTAAGTAATTTGTAAGATTTAGAACCAATTTCCTGATATAGACTTTCAATTTGCTTAATTTGTCAAAATAATTGAATAATTCATAAATATGCATTTCCTTTTTATTATAAAGATTTATTTTTACATAATTCGAAACAATAAAAATATTGGAGATAAGATATTCTTATATCTTAAATTCCAGCTCAATGAAATTTGAAAAAATTGTTCAGTATTAGAAAACAATGACAATTTAAAACAATACACTCATGGTATAAAAACACGAAACATCATTCAAATTAGTACTGAAAATCAATCCGGTTCATCTTCATAATAATTTGCTATATTCAAAATGTGTATCCACTAAATTTTCAAATAATTTCTACTTAATCTTAGCTTTCTATCAATAAATGAATTAATTTTTAAGACTATCAGCTTACTCGGAAGGGTTCCTAGAACTAAAACAGTCGGTTTTGTCTTATTTATCTAGTGAATTGTATAATTTTCGTCAAATTCGGTCAAAATTTCCAAATTTTGTTGTACAGTGTTATCAGCTGAGTTCTGATAGAATATTATCCTAAGCTATCACAGTATAATTTAAACACTCGTGCAGTACAATCTGAAAAGTTTCACACTAACAAAGACTAAAAGAACCTGAAAAGAATCTATTTTATTACTGAGGCGTCGTTATAAATAGTTCTCACTTCTTGAAATTAATTCAGAAGAAAGTGAAATATATGTTAGACATAATGAAAATTATTTCGAGTGAACAATTTGTTTTAGTAAAATTTCAGCTAAGTCTGAAATACTTAAATTTTAAAGAAACTTGAAACAGAAACATGTGAGAGTGATTTCAGATGAAAATTGATGTTGTATTTATAGAATAAATGCATTATTGCAATGAACAAATGACTATATTTGTGTACTTTAATTCGATGAATTCCGTAGAATTCCACAAAATTGTTTGATATATGTTTCGGACTATTAACCCATTATCAGGAGTTCAATACAAATATCTTTCAATCTCTAAATTTTGTGGTTAGAATGACAGAGAGGGTTGGCTTATCTCTGGGTGAAACATTATGCTAAAAACAATAAATTCAAAATTAACACACTTGACTTAAAAGTTTCACAATATATTGAAAACTCTACATATGTTTCGGGTGGTTAACCGATTATCAAGAGTATACAATATTACTCAAATTAATTACTTTTGTAATATTGTATACTCTTGATAATGGGTTAACCACCCGAAACATGTATAGAGTTTTTAATATATTGTGAAACTTAAGTCAAGTATGTTAATTTTTAATTTATTGTTTCCCACATATTATGTTGAAAATATTTATGAATTTCATGGAATAGTGTTAAATTGTATTGAATTCTTAAGTTAATACAACTTAAATCTCCAGTTACACAATATGATCAGTAGAACTGACAAATTATCCTTAATCATTTTCAAAAAATCACTGCATGAAACCATTTTTGGAAATTTGGCCCAGTGTTTTGAATTATAGGACAAATTCATATTTTGATCAAACATCGAGAGAAGTTTCGTTGAACAATTTACCATGGAGCATATATGCCGTAATTGAAACACCAACCGCGAAAGACGTAAATTGACATGAATAACAAACTGTATCAATTCTTTTCAATTTATAACCTACCTTGATGAATCGAATATGTTAGAACTTTACTGCGATCAACATCACAAACAGGATATATCTTCCACTGTTATTGCAATTTCAGTCACCAAGCATCGTCAGGTAGACTTTTGAATCAAATATGTTAGAATTTTACTGTGTTCACAATAAAAAAAAACTGGATGTTTCTTCCACTGTTATTGCAATTTCAGTCACCAAACATCGTCAGGTAGACTGTTGAATCAAATATGTTAGAATTTTACTGTGTTCACCATAAAAAAACTGGATGTTTCTTCCATGTTATTGCAATTTCAGTCACCGAACATCGTCAGGCAGACTGTTGATTCAGTGTTTAAGTCAAATCTCCTGATGATGATCGGTGGCCGAAATCGCAAAAGCATTAAAATACATTTTCAGCTTTGTGATGATAAACGTAGTGAAGTTCAATCATTGGTGTTGATTCAAATAGAATTCTTCCTGACTTTCAGATAGTCTGTACAGGATATTACCAGATAGTATCATTTGGGTTATCTAATGTATGTATCTGTAATACTCATCTGTGAAAATACATATTGAGAAAAACAAGTTTTTTCATAAAGATTTCCATTTTCGTTCTTAAGTTTCTTATTAACTAATTAACATGTCAATTCGCCATTAACAGTAAGACGATAAGAGTCTTAATAGAAAAAGGAGTAATAATACTTTGGAAACTAAGTATATGTCTTTCCTTAAGCTCATTATGTAAAGAAGCGAACATAGCAGCGGTAATGCATATTACATGTACGATTAACATGAAAGATCGAATTTAATAGCATGGAGATTAGTTGGCAGTCAGCAAGTCCAAGGATTTCAAAATAATCGAATATCGAATTTTGCAATTATAATATTGTTATTACATGTGTATTTTATTTGCGTGAGCGTTCCCATGCTGGATGGTAGAAATATAACTTTTCGTGTTTATGGTTCAAGACAACAACCGGACGGACGTAGATTTGAATAAAGACAATGACGTGTAACAAGATTGCGTTTTAATATAATTACGTGTTTTCCTAATGTGTAGGTAGCCGATAGTTTGATAGGTTTTCGTACGGTGTGAAACTAGAAGCAGCCGCTGCGGGTGTGAATTGAAGTTTCCAGATTTTATCTTTTTGGGTTGTTCGGAATTTTCTCATGTCTAGCTTTTCACACGACAGGAGCGTTAACAGCTGAATGGGAAGATTATGAACTTATGAAATAAAATGAATAATGGTGAATTGAATATATGAGAATGTTTTCTTTTTCTCTTGTAAACTTCTTTATTTTTTTGAATAGTCCATTTCAAAGATTTCATGTTTTCGATTCTTGAGAGATTTATGAAAGCTCAATTATCCTTGAACATTCTATTATTTACCACTTGAAGATCAAATTCAGCTACATAATGAATACAAATGTACAAATAGAATTTAATTAAATAAAAAAGAGAAATTATATTTTGTTAACATCAAAATGTTAACTTGTTTTCATGTTTTCGATTCTCTATAGTTATGAAGGCTCAACTGGTCTTGAATATTCTAATATTTGCCACTTGATGATCGAATTCAGCTACATAATGAAAACAATTGTACAAATAGAATTTAATTGAATAAGCAACAGAAGTTAAATTCTATATTAAAATAAATTAAACTCTTGGCTTAATGTTTCACGATTTATTTAACAATATGTATAGTCAACATGTTTCGAGCGTTAGCTCATTTTCAAGACTAAACTACTATAAGAAACGTAGCAACAAATTTAATCTACAAAATGGATGTGAGGAGGGAGGTGAGTAGGGAGTATGTGAAGTTAAATTCCGTTAACACATGCTATTTTCTGTTCCATGAATTTTTGCTTCTGTTGGCTCAAGTTTATATTCGTTTTTCAAAGAACTCCGATTTTCTCTTTCAATATTTTCATCATGTATGAATTTTTTTCCTCATCATTTGTTGATCTCTTCGTGTAACATGTTTTCTTATTAATTGAATAAGAAAACACTTGGCTTAGTTCCACAGTGTTTAAGTATTATGTACCTATATTGTTGCTCGACAAATTGTTTCAGGGATTTACATTATTGTTAAAAGTTAAACTCTATAATGAACAGTCTAACTTTTGAAATTGGGGTAACAACCTGAAACAATTCTGAAGCAATTAATATTATTTTGTGAATATACAAATCAAGGTATCTATTTTAATAATTTGAGAAAAACATATCAAGATGAAAATTGTATAACAATATTGGAGAAAAGCGAATATCAATATTATAAAAATGTGTAACACTATCATATATTGTTTTAAAACCATTTTAGCTTTTAAATGTTCACCAGTTGAAGAATCATTCATCTGTCCTTTATTTTCATCCTGTTTTTAATTCAAATGGCAATTCATTATAAATTCTTGATACCAAATAGAAGTAGCTACGAAGACATGTGGATTTACTGTATTGTGAAATTGATAAAGACTTCCTGCTATATCTGGTATTCACGCTATGTTCAATAAAGTAACAACTGTCTATCTTTTTTTCGTGAAGTTTAGCAGCGATTGAGCAAATAACTGGCGTATATCCAGTATGTCAGTTTCTTTATACAGAAAGTCAGTAGGATGGCTCTTTTTTATATAAGGATTTTCAGCAGCCATTTTTGTTGAATTTGCTAAACTAAAACGGAAGGAAGGTTTAATTCGGGAGAAAGAATGAACAAGAACAGAAGTTATCAGTGAAACAGTCGTTTGGAACTTGACTACATCGTTCTGATGAAAGTCAATAAGCTAGAGACACTTGTCAACAAGTGCTTCCAATTCCAGCTACTCTGATAAACTGAGTTTTTTATTGAATTTATGTTTTCGATAATAACCTGAAAAAGGGAAAGGAGGAAAAAAGTTTGATCATAATCTTCCTCCTAGACAGTCTATATATTTTTCATACAAAAATAGATTAATAGTTAAATATAGTCCTGGGAATTTCTGTGATATTGTATAATGCATCAAGGCTTCTATTGTTTTTGTGTGGGTAAAGCAGGATTCATGGATGGTTTTCTAGATACACATTATAAAAATAAATAAACATATGTATGAATTAGATATTACTTTTCCATAATTTCTAGTAAGTTGACGAATTTTTAAATCTTTTTTATTTTCTCAAAATATTTCAACTAATAACGTACTTAATTGGCTGTTTATACTGAGTCATAATCAATCTTCTAGAAATATGTAATTTTTCAAAATTACTCATACTTATTCAGCAAAATATTTCGCAAAATTTCAGAAAATTCTGTATTATAGTATATTACAATACAATATATGTTTTCGACTTCTAATCTATAATCAACAGTTCAATAAAACTAACACAAAAAGTAATAAATATAATTGTTACGATATCATTTGAGATGAAGATTAATACATTTACTTGTGTTTTCAGTTTTGTAATTTTCGAAATATTCAGTGAGAGATAGATGGATAATGAGAGAAATAGGCCGTTAGGATAAGTTTGAGTTTTTGTATATTCAATAGTGACAATATGAAATGACAAGAATTTTTTTCGAAAGAATGAGTAACATGATTTTGACATAAATCATAAATGAAAAAAGTATTCAAAGGGGAGAAAAAATTAGGAATTTTGGATTTCTCATATAATTAAGGCAGTGAATGCGACATATGAATATCATATGTCGTGATATCAATACATAAATTTTTTGAATATTTAATAGTGTTGCCGTTTTCTTGATGTAAATCCATTATAATCGAATATAAACTTAAATTCAAACACTTGAACTTATGATTTACACTTTATTGACTATCATTAATCGATTGGGCCCATACTTGATGAAAATCTAAATACATAATTTAAATAAAAGTAAGTAATTTTATTCAAACTAAGCCACTGTGTTGGTGAAACGATATTGTCATGTTTTGATTTAATTATAGTGAAAATCGAAAAACTACTTAGTTCTATTTAAAAAAAAAACTTTATTGACTACATAGGATGACGCGTTTCGTCGTTACAAACGACTTCTTCAGATGCTTACAGAATAATTATTACAGAAGTCGTTTGTTTCTGAAACTCTTTAGATGCTCACAGAATAATTATAAATATAATATTGCAGAATAATTATTCTGTAAGCATCTGAGGAAGTCGTTTGTAACGACGAAACGCGTCATGCTATGTAGTCAATAAAGTGTGAATCAGTTCAAAGTTCAAGTGTTTGAATTTAAGTTTATATTCAATAAATAAATTGTTAGATACTTGTTTCATGAAATCTGTTCGCCTACGTGGCTTAGTCGGGAAAACCCCCGACTATGGTGCAGTGGGATTTGAGTTTGAGTACAGATCAAGGCATGGGTATGTGTTTGTCTATGCTTTAAGTCGTTTTAGGATGATAAATTGTTTGGTAATGTAGTCCGGAACTGAAGAAGCTGTAGGTCCTAAACTTCGCAGCTAATTTATAGGTTCACTGAGTTATGAAAAACATTCATCAAGTTAAATGGATTCTTTATGGGTTAACAGCCCGAATCATATGTGACCATAATATGAAAACGATTTGATGAAATCAAATAATTCATAAAAGAATTTTGACTTTAACTATTATACTTTTTAAAAAGGTCATAGCTAAATATACTGCTTTTCTATACTACTATTGAATTCATAAATTTTCATTTAACCCAGTTCAATGATGTTCCAGTCACCTATTATAATTTGAACTGGATATTAAATCTCGATAATCCTACCTGAACAGGAACCAGTCTTTGGATTAAAACTGAGTTACGCAACGGATCTGTCGCAGTCATATACACAGCGGCACGTATTTGCTCAAAAATGTTTGTGTGCACTTGCAACAACCTTTATCTCATTTCAATATTTAATCAACCAGTTTCCTTCCTATAATAAATAATTGCATCTGGCTCGAATACGAAGTAATTGCGTATATCATATTCGTTTTTTGCACAAGCACTTAGGACGCTAGAAATACACAATTCATAGTTCAAAACGACGAAAAATTATGATATATGTGAGGTTAGTTTTTTCAGTTTCCTGTTTTACGCTTACTTTGTAAGAAGTGAAATAATAGTTTTCCGACTGCAATTTATACAGTTGATTGCATCAACGCTCGAGCGAAGGAGAAATTAAATTAGATTGGAGGTGTGGGATGTTAAAAACATGACGTATTTATTATATTCAGGTGGTCTGGTAAGGAAGAAACTTAACACTTTCAACGAATTCTATTGAATTTATAACATGATAAGTTTCCAAAAATGAGTGAATAAAATAATATCAAAGTCTACGCAATGAAAGGTTTTTTTATTCAGATGAATTTATGAAAGAAAATATGAGGAGTCTTCAATTGTAACTTAAAGAATATCCTAAAAGTGTTTTGCGATGAGAGGCCATTTAAAGAATAAGAGGGGATTACGTCAGAATTATTTATTTATTTTTTATATATTTGTCAACCAACAGAATGCCCATTGTAATTTTTTTTTCGCAATGTGATTAAACAATTATCACATTTATCTAGCATTATAATAATAATGATATTAGCATATTTTTCCAACAGGTAACTACCCAATTACAGAAAAATACATAATGAATAATGAAATACAAAATTTATTGACTAAGAATTTCAATAATAATATAGATATACAATATTAAAAAATAATAATAGTAATGAAAACTTGGTTAAGATTCAAATACATTAATAATGGAAACAGGTGACTCCCAGCGAAAATCACAGCAGCTTGATAACTGGTTTGCTATAGAACATGCTAAGCGGTGTTTGGGAGAGAATATTGGTTCTGTAAAGTCTTTTAAGTAAAATGTGTGGCTTATCCTAGTACATCTCTGAGGAAAAAAGAAACTAAATCTACCCAGAATCTCAGGACAGTCGAGATTATCATTGAGCAAATCGAATAAAAATTTCAATGCAATCAAACTTCTCCTGGTGTGGAGATTACAAGTAAATTAACTTGGTTTTCAATCATTCTAGTTTGTTGCAGACGATGTGAATCACTTGTTATATGATTGAGAAGACTTGTGGCTACTTGAGAAGAGGGGTGTTTTTTTTAGAGGTATAAAACTTAATTGCAATAAAACAACGATGGATCATTCGATTGACAAGAATTTTTTTTATTCGAAAGATAATCTTGTAGCATAACATTTCAAATATGGTTTCTGACATATGACCGCCACGGCTGGCTCGGATGTAGTCCAATCTTGACGTCCAATTTTCGATGACTTTTTCCAACATTTCTGACCTTATATCGGCAATAACACGGCGAATATTGTCTTCCAAATGGTCAAGCGTTTGTGGCCTATCCGCATAGACTAGTGACTTTACATAAAGTAGTCTAGTGGTGTTAAAACACAAGATCTTGGACGCCAATTCTCAGGTCCAAAACGTGAAATTAGACGGTCACCAAACGTTTCTTTCAATAAATCGATTGTGGCACGTGTTGCGCAGTCTTGTTGAAACAACAGGTCCTGCACATGGTTGTTCAATTCAGGAATGAAAAAGTTAGTAATCATGGCTCTATACCGATCACCATTGACTGTAACGTTCTGGCCATCATCGTTTTTGAGGAAGTACGGACCAATGATTCTGCCAGTCCATAAAGCGCACCAGTCAATTTTTCTGGATGTAACGCTGTTTTGGCATACACTTGAGGATTATCTTCACTCCAAATGCGGCAGTTTTGTTTGTTGACGTAGCCATTCAACCAGAAGTGCGTTTTATCGCTAAACAAAATTCGCTTATGAAAATCGGGAACAACGGCAATCTCGTTTTGGGCCCATTCGACGAATCTACGCCTTGCTTGATGATCGTTTGGCTTCAATTCTTGCACGAGTTGGATTTTGTAAGCACGAAAACCAAGATCCTTCCGCAAAATCTTCTATAAAGTGGATGGACATAGATCCAATTCCTGTACTCGATGGCGGATGGACTGATTTGGGTTTTCCTCAATGCTACGCTCTACAGTAGCAATAGCTTCTTCTGTACGCACCGTACGGCGTCTCTGGGGATGCAAGTTATCAATAAAGGTAAACGTGGTGCGAAAACGTTCCATGGTTAATCGAATTAACTGCTCTGAAGGACGATTTTGTTGACGATAAAATGGACGTAGTGCGCGATACGTATTCCGTACAGAACCATTATTGTCGAAATAAAATTGCACTATTTGCAAGCGTTGTTCAGGCGTGAGTCTATTCATGATGAACTGCCAAACCAAACTGAGAATAAATCACTTCTCAGCAGTTAAATCGTTCGCCATCTTCAACAGCAATATCAAGTTAAAGTTCTATACCTCTAAAAAAAACACCCGTATTAGTACCTCACTATATGCTTAGTGAGATATAGAGGAGATATTCCTTCATGACGTTCATTTACGTCATTGAAGGGAACTTTTATTAAGAATTTTCAGTATGTTCAAATTCCTTAGAAATTTTATTCATTTAAGTTTTAATGAAATTTTGATATGTGTTACTTGTTATATAATAAACTGAGAACATCAGGATAATCAAACAGTTTGAGAAAATTAGAGAAAATGGATACTTACTCCAGCACTGGATAATGCGTTTGTTTTAGATTTTTACAGCAGTGAAACAAAACGTTTGACATTGCGAAGTTGCACAATAAATGTCGCGGTGTGACTCTCACGACAACTCTTTACAGCTACCCACTGGGCGAATCTGCCGGACTACTTGTTAAGGAAGACTCAGTTCTCATTGAAGAAGTCGTAACGTTGTATTTTTGACGAGATATTCAATTACATAGTAATTAAGATAAGTTCCTAAATTTACATTCCCAGTCCTTCTAGATGCCTAGTCGAGATTGTGGGCCCCATCGCAGAGCCCTGGGGTACTCGAGCCCCACAGGGGGCGCAAGAAATACGAAACTTTTATAACGCCGAGCTTTCCGGGATGTAAAGCCATTAACGTAACTTCTCTTTTACGGGTGACAAAAGGAATATTTTATTTCACGTTATGCTGAATAACGTTGTTTGTCGTATAACACGATTGTAAACGCACTTCTTTTTCCCGCGATGCCTTTATCTTTATATATCTTGGCCGAGACATTTTCTGAGCTTTTTGTGTGAACTGGCATAAGGTGATCTTGATTTATCTACTCTCAACCAAGAGTTCTCTGATATCTGAACATGATATCTGCAGAGATATTTTCTGTGTGGTTATTCATTCACTTAATTCAAATATTAATATCTTTATATTTTCAACTGAAGAAAACTCCTTTTCGGGAAAAAGGTACCTACTAAAAGTTCGATTTTCATTTGAAAACTATTTGCTCGCAAACAAATTCGCTTCTGAAATTTTGGATGACAAGAATTGTGGAGCACATATCAAATTATTTATTTCGACTGATTGCCAATTACTTTGACAATAAGCAAAGCCTTAAATTAAAACATTCACAGCAATTGTAGGTGAAAGAAATTCAATGATACGAAAAAGCACAGCATTGAAATCTTTTTTTTCTTACGCCTTCTTCGCTCCTTCACCGAGAAGTTTTCAAGGTATCGAACTTGTGGCGGCGGTCTTGATGACAGTGATTCGCGTTTCTTCTCGAAATTTTTTCTGTTCGTCTAAGTTGCAGTACTGATTTCTGTATTTCCTTGTAGAGTTATTTCCAAAAGCCCTGTTCTCTGATTTATTCCGTTAGGTTTTTGAGTTTTCCACAGTGTATCCTAAGATTATTGGCACTGTTTTAATCGTCTTAGTTGCAGTACTGATTTCTGTATTTCTTTGTAGAGCTATTTCCTGAAGCCCTGATCTCTGATTTATTCCGTTAGGTTCTTCGAGTTTTCTACAGTGTATCCTAAGATTATTGGCACTGTTTTAAAGTTATTGACTTGCTATCGTCTCTGGACTGACATTTCGCGTTTACTGAGAAAATTTTTGAGTGATTCTGAATTAAATTTTCGCATTTTTGATAGTTAATAATTTGAAAAAAAAATTCTCCAGAATTGTCCAGAATATGTATTTGTAATATGCCATATTTTTCTGTTATTTTATATTTACTCTCTATTACAATGCGCTCTTAAAATTGGGGGGTAAAATTGGGGGATATAATTAAATTCCCATGTATTTTATTCAATTGCAAAAGACAGATCGAAAAAAACAAATTGCTGTTTCAACAAGAATAAACACTAATTAGATTTTGTTAATGATTTAGACCTATACTTTATACTATTTAGACCTATACTATAAGAAATATTTTCTTCGTGGTTATCCTGCTGTTCCTGATGTTTGATACGTATGACGTACATGAAATTCATAACGAACAACACACGGCAGCAATAATTTATACGGATAAAAATACACCTTAATTTTTAAAAATTGCTAAATAAATGGAGATTACAAGGTTTGATTAACAATATAAATAAGCTTCACCAGGAAACGATAGAAATCAAACCACCGCCGCAAGTTATTCTTTCACCTAAAATTGATTTATTACATGTTAATTATATGACATAGAATTATTGCCATTTAGAACATAATTTCCTCACGTTTAATGCATTTTTTACCTATTGTTCATTTAGCGGTTCTTTTGTAATGTATCTTATCCTATAGTATTGTAATATAATAACATTTTCTCTCTATGCTCCGGTAGATTTACATTTTCCATGGCAGTATTATATGATTTATTGTTTTTAATTTGATAAACAATGTACAAACTTTCCTTTGTGTAATGAATACCGACTGAAATCTTCGATAATTTCTCATTTTTAACGAGTTCTTGTTGTATACTGCTTATCAAAATTGTTGGAATTAATTAATTTTATTTGTTTTCGAATTTTTCAATTATTCATATTTTTTTCAGGTGAGATGGCTATGAGTGTATTGAGATTTCAATTAGGTGAGTAAGAATTATAAAATATAAAGACAATAAAATATTTTTTCATTGTTTTGTGTAGAATGCTCAATATGTTTGGAGGTTGAAAAAAATATTTAAGTAAACAGAAGGAGAATATTTAATTATTCAAAACTCTAGGATGACTTGAATATATTTGGATTAATTCTCAGTTTTTTCCATCGTTGTAATAGTTTTTGAATGATAACAAAATTTGTCGATTGTCGCTATATTATTCAATATTCTTGATCATTGAGTTTTGGTGGTTCATATGAAAAATATGAGATGAATAGCATGGTGTGTGAAATAAACCGTATTCAAGAAATAACTGAGTGATAACATGAATTATTGAATATGGAGTATTATATCTTATCTTTATAAATTCATGTATTAAAAACTAAGGAAGCGAACCCATCTAGAATTTATGGTTTTTATGCATTGTATATGTAGCTTGTTTTAGAAAAATTTGTATATGAATTCTAAATAGAGATGGACTCGGAATGGTATATAATATCTGCATTGCAGATAGTGTCTTAATACCATACGATTAAATTCGAACATAACCTCAGACTGTAGCAGTTTTCTGAATTTCACAATCTTAAAAATTATTGGGAATGTTAACTAACGCTTTCATCTTTAAGTATGATTTTAACTTCAAATGAGCCACTAAACAGGAGAAGGTGAAGGTTTGCAAAAATAAATCCTTTGTGAGAACAGATTCTCTATCAGTAATGGGTCAAAGCAGATTCTTCTTGAATGACTGTGTCGAAGAATTGGAGAAACCATAATAGTGCAACAAAGAACAATGTAAACTCATGTTTACTATGACATTACAGAAGTTGGTTGCACTATTAAAATATCAATACATCATGAGAAAAAATACCACAATTCTTCTAACTTTTGAAACAAATAATTGTTATAATGCGAAGCAGCTTTTTCTCATTTGCTCTATTACTTTGTTTATTACTAGATGCCCTTCTATCTATCCAGAAATGTCCAACAACTTCACTATCGGAAGAAGTGCAGCCTGAAGGCTGTTATCCTAAACCTAAGTCTGGTTTGGACCTTCTAAATAAAATGAGATTAATAAAATAGGCTGCGAACGAATCCCCTAATTCCACGTCTTCTAAACCACCACTTCATCAGAAATTTGTGAACTTAAATTAAGAATGAAGAAATTGCCTGACTGAATCAAAATCTTGAATGATAAATAAACATTAGCATGTACTTAACTGAGCAAAGTGCTTAACTTTGAATATTCTGGGTCAATAATAAGGTTTGTTTTTTGATATGACGTTCAAGAAGCAACTACCTCAAAAGCTTCTAAACACAAGCTCCATTAAGCAAAAGAATGCTACCAAATCTATGTAATTATCTTAAAGTTTCGAAAATCCCATTCACGAAATCTACCAAATTGCCGTCGTTTCCGGTGACTTTGGCCCGTATCGGTAAAACGTAGGAAATATGGTTCCTTGTGAAACCGTGAGAAAGGAGTGAGAGATATGTCCGCCAAAATATCTGCACGAGTGCGCCAAAGCCGTATAGAGAGAGTAGTAAGGTGTTATATTTATAAATATCTGCCCTGGCATCCAGCGCCGCTGCTACTTCGAATCAAGCTCCATGAATATTATCCACTAAAGTGATAAGATCTGTCCGAGATAAGGCGTATTTTTATAACTGAAGGACTAAGATATGCCAGCTGATGGCCGACAGAGATTGAAGAAAACAGTGGCGTACTCTGAACTACCCATTAAGTATTCTACATCTGTTTTTTTACAGAGATTTAACACAGATCAGTCACAGACACAGATCTAACCTAATCTTCGTCGTTTCCATAAGTGTTAGTGTCCTACCGAATGAAAGGAATGTGTTCATATTGATAATAACTTGATCCAGGACTCAATGATTGTTCGCAACTGGTGTGAAACAGCAATTTTGGTCTTGTTAGTGTCAATTGTGTAAAAAAACACTATTTTGTCAATACAGGCGATGTTATTTATCTTCTGGCTTGTCACAAAACCGAGTTTTTCAAGCGATCCGGCATCGTTAAATTGAAACTGAAAGTTAATTTCTGATATTTTTCGTGTGTTTAGATCTTTACATTCATATTCATATTTCAATTGTGAATGATAAATATTGAATTATATGAAAATTTCAAATAGTTATTGAATTATTATATAATTTCAATGATAAATTCGTGAAAATTGTTTACATCCAACTTTTCCGATATTTATGTAAGGAAAATAGGCAAGGCATATTTTCTAGCGAAATATTCGTTGGAATATTGGAAAGAATAGCAAAACTAGAACATTGAGCTTGCATATAATACCAAAATGCTATTAAGATATTAAATGAACTAGATTATCGAAATTTCATTGCTAATGAATTCGAGTAATAATGAATAAATAAAAATTTTCAAGAGCTTTTTGAAAGAATTATGTGAGTATTATGGAATAACCAATGTATGGAGTAAGTAAAGAAAACGTACGAAGTTTCTGCTAGAAATTCTTCTGTATTCATTTTCTTGGTAGATTCTTGGTAGATTCTCTGGTTCATTCAAAATTTGGAGGGCATATTCCTTTTCAATATTTGATTTTTTCATTTCAATTTGTCTGCTTATTTTAAAGTATTTGTGATTTACTCATTTTGCTTACACTTTTAGTAATTCAAATTGTGTCGACTCAGATAAGGGAGTTTTATTCAATTGAGAACAAGCTTATCGATTCAAAATTTGTGATTTTGTCATTCATGTGTTTTTTTATCTGCTTCATATCACTTCAAATCATAAAAATATGCCCAGATATTCATCGATTCAATTACTATTCACTAATTTGCTGTTCTTTTCAGTGTTACTTTGAATATACTTTATTTTTGAATATTTCAAAAATTACTGATTACGATATTTAATTTAAATTTATAGTCTGGAAACAATTAATTCCATCGTTTTTCAGTTTCTTTCTGAGATCGACATAGATTATGTTTCAGGAAATCAAGTAAAAAAATTTTCCTATAAAATTCATTTTTGTGCCTAGATCAACAAAAAAACAAAAACATATCCAATGCCTACTAATTCAGCTTAATATAAATTTTCCTCTATTGCACTTTTCCCTAGATGAAAAATGTCAATAATACGAATTGATTAATTTTTCTAGTGTATACTATCAGTGCCTCGCTCTCATTCCTGTACTTCGGTAAATTATTTCAAATATCTTCGGTATGTTCTATATTTCAACGTTAACGACTACGCCACTGGCCGTCAGCACTAAGAGGCCAGCAAGGTCGCTGGACCCGTCAGCTTCCAGATTATTCAACATAGTTTATGATCTTGACAAGTTATTATGACTCAATAAATATATAAAAATATAAACTTCACCTTTTATATATGAGAATTTTAATTTTTACTACGTATACGTCTTCTCTCTCTGGTCGTCAGTTTTTTCACTGTACGATCAAGTTTCGTGTGGATTTCGGAGTTGAAGCACCGACATGTTTATGACGGTGCCTGGATGTAATTTTTAGTGTTTACAGGATTATGACAAGTTGGAATATAGTTTATTGAGTCAGCTGTGTGATAAATGTGTGTATGGCGTTAGGAAATTTTTCCTGAATGAAAAATGGCTTGTCACTTATTCCTCTTTTTAAAAATTCTCCGACTATTTTTACTCAAAATAAGCTGTGATAAATATTCATATATAATTGATACGGATTATATTATCGTTACTGCGTGATAATTCATCTTTCTTTTATCATCAGAAAAAATAGAAACAATATTTACTGTGATTACAGGACCCAACAAACGATCATCCTCAAGCAATTTAAGATGCACATTAAAAATACAAAAAACTATATACTATATTTTGCAACACAACACAAGAATGCTTTTCGAAAAACATTTTTTAGGATATTCATTATAAATCTTGATAAGTTCACTCATTCTCGTTTCTATCTGAAATGGCAATTTTCGAAAGAAGTTCTTTTTACAAATCAAGAAGAAGAATCTAGTTGTGTTGTCAGATGAGAAAAGGATGAGTTTAAGGCTAAGATTCATGTTGGTAGCCCATCACATTTTTTTCATTCAGTTTTCAACTCAAATTTCCTGGAGATAGCAGTATAACCCACACTTTAGATGGAGTAACAATTCTTTCCTAATGGTAAACGAAGTAAAAATATAATCGTTTGATTTTCATCAAGAAAATTTGCGTTTCGAATGAATGTGTTTTTGTATTTTGACAGAATTGAAAACGTTGTTTAAATTTTCTTCAGTGGAACAATAACTTATTGAAAATATCTGCGTTTCAAGATCATTACAGTTATGTAATAATTAACTCAAATTTTCATTTTGATTCCGGTGTGAACGGATATCACATTTTTATTTCTCAAAGCTGTAGATGAATATATTGAAAAATATTAATAGGCTATTTTTTTCAATGACCGGTCTCTCATCAGGAGTGAATTAGTCTTGAACTTTATCAAACGAACGGAACGTAAAAACAAAATAGATTCTTTCGGCAAGAATGTTTGTTGTACATTGCCAATAGATTCTAATAGATATACCTATTCATGGAAAACGCGGAATAAAATATAACATCCTCATATAATATGTAGCTAATCAATTTCTTTGTCAATTATTATCTTTGACCTATTTATTAATAGCAATTTGGGTACCTTTGAAAGAGACTCAATTATTTCGAATTTTGAATGTTTATTTCATTGAAAAAGTACTTTGAAGTACTTAAGTTAGGAAATTTGTACGATATAAGTAAAATCTCGAAAAATCAAGAGAGTTGAAAAAAGTACTAAAAACACAAGTATTCAAAAAAATCGGATATTTTATAATTTCACTTAAATCCTGTTTCGTTAATTTCAAGGTGAATGATATATCTTTGTATCTTATATGTAAAGATGCTTATGCATGTCGACCGCATATCCATAAAATGCTGGTTCATTTGAAAATTGTGATGTGGTAAATGTCCATAAATGAATATTTTAGTTATATTCAGCATAAATAGAGCGCTCAATATGAAAATTGTACTTCCTGACAATTTTGATAATTTGCGCTAGTGCTTCTTCATAGATATCAAGATTGATTAAATTGAGTTTGAAGGATGAAAATTTGTATGACTTCGCTTTTTTGAGAGGAGATTTATTTTCCCAATTTTTTTCATATCACTGACTTCCCTAAAACATAAATCCAAAGCTATTATTCTTGTCTTTGTCTTACTTTTGTCTTTGGTACTGGCTTTACGTGTTTTAGTCGTATTTGTTGACAAAAATATTGATTTCTAAGGACCTTTGATAAGCTATTGAAAAAAATAAGGAAGAAGTTATTCGCCATTAAGTTGATGACTACTGCTATAGCTTACCCTAACGTTTTTTATTTATAATTCTGTCGCATATTGAATGATGCCTATTAATTTATGTCACGTATAAGACTATACAGATAATTGGAATAATCTGGTACATTGTATTCTTAATTGGCTTATATTTCAGGTATTGTAATCCTAATTTAAAGGCCCAGTGTTCTCTATCACTCAGAATCTTTCGCAAAAGCCGTACATTTACTTAGATTTATATCACACACAAAACGTCCTAAATGATTGACAAATTTATCGATCTTAAATCTACCCTCTCCAAAGCTTCCAACACATGCCGTCCACTTCCTGGCCGATCGTTCCTGAATCGAAGGCCGACATTTCCCGTTTTCAAGTTTCCGTATACGGGTCAAGTAATTAGCCGCAAGCTTGGAATTGGGGTCGGGTTATTTCTATATTTTGACAGTTGCAACGCGACCGTTCTGATTGTTCAGAAGTGCACATAATTATAAATGGAAGAAGTTTGACGTGGATATCCGGCTGGGTTGCTTCTCCCTCTTGTTATGACAATAGAAATTGGTGCAAATAACTTTAACGCCATTTGGTCGGATAAAAATTGAAATTTTGTAACACTAGCAGTTCCTGTTGGTCTATATAGTTCGAATATGAGGAATACAGAAGCTATTCTCAATTATACCGAATATTCAAGAGAACTTACACCAACAATATTTCCTTTAAAATTTTGAGTATTTAGAAAAAAATTCATATTAACATACATACAAAGGAAATATTGATTAATAGGATTTTTCATGAATATCTGCAAGATTATATCATTACTATTGTTCAAAGAGCGGAGCTAAGAAGATCATAAACCTCCGATGGCCGGATCTATATTTTAACTAGGATTCCGAACGGCTGAAGAACACGGTAGGAAACGAACCCATCAGCACCACTAAGCGGAAAGCGTTATCGGATTCCTATACAATTCGACTGAGAGACTACTGAGCCTCTAAACCAGGGGTTCCCAAACTTTTTCTACTACGCCCCCTCCTGTTAAAATAGAAACCATCCACGTCCCCCTTCACAGTAAATTTTATGGGCATATGAAAAAAACCAAAAATTACATTGAGAACAAAACATGTATTTTTCATAACACAAAGAACATCATCTGAAGAGTCAATTCAAAGACATACTGTTAGAGAAAAACACAGACAAAAAGAACATAATAAACTAGTAAACTAGTGAGATGAGTGGGCTTGCATTTTCTTCACTAGTAAACCTATTCTTGGTTGTGTTTCAGTAAGGGCACAACGTAAGTCACTGGTAACATCAAGTTTGTTTCTGAACTTAGTTTTAATTGCAACGAGGGTTGAAAATGGCTCTTCACACAAGTAATTCAAAAAGGCAGATATAATCGAATAGCTTTTCATTTGGGATCCTTCAAAAACCTCCTTGAACTGTGGCTCATCTGAGATTGACATTATTTTAGCACAATTTGAATAATTGCAGGGGTTTGCTGATATTTTTCGTACATCTTGATGACATCACGATGAATCACTATATTTGGATCTTCCATAAAGTGGATGGACACAGATCCAATTCCTGTGCTCCATGGCGGATGGACTCATTCGGGTCTTCCTCAATGTTACGCTCTCTAGTAGCAATAGCTTCTTCTGTACGCACCGTACGGCGTCTCTGGGGATGCGAGTTATCAATACGAGTAAACGTAGTGCGAAAACGTTTCATGGTTAATCGAATTAACTGCTCTGATGGAATATTCTGTCGACGATAAAATGCACGTAGTGCGCAATACGTATTCCGCACAACCATTATTTTCGAAATAAAATTGCACTATTTGCAAGCGTTGTTCGGCGTGAGTCTATTCATGATGAATTGCCAAACCAAACTGAGAATAAATTACTTCTCTGCTGTTAAATCGGTCGCCATCTTCAACAGTAATGCCAACTTAAAGTTCTATACCTCTAAAAAAACACCATATATATATATATATATATATATATATATATATATATATATATATATATATATATATATATATATATATATATATATATATATATATATATATATATATATATATATATATATATATATATATATATATATATATATATATATATATATATATATATATATATCTCCAGCTACTTGTGAAATTCAGTCCTGCAAACTTTGCACCTGCCGCTTTTCGTAGAGCAATGTGGTTTACCTAATTACACAAAGTGAAACCGCGATTAAAGTGTTGTTAATGCGGGCGCCGACTGAACTAAAAAGATGGAAGCGATGCCCGAAGTGGCGGTTTCGGTGGTTGCTTATCGTAAATCTTGCTCCATTGATAATATTCACAAAATTGTTGTCAAATAACATTGTATTAACCATTAATTTCGTAACTTCAATTGTTTCAATAACGACATATTCAAACTGAGATATAAAATATTGAAGATTGATGTTTGTGCTGTTTCCTCAATTCATATATTCTTAAAAATCCATCAAAATAGCTGATTTTTCTTTTGAAGTCAATCGATACTTAAATCACCTGATTAGAAGAAAAAGCGGCCTACATGTTTCATCAATACTTATGAATGAATGAATGGTGGTTTATTAAAAGTTGGGTTATACATACTGTTTCTAGCTATTTGCTATTTTCAACCATCTTCAAATCAATACATACGAGAATCATCTCAAATTTTCATGATTTGAAAGCATGAAACAGGTTTACCGAGTGTTTGTTTAGATTTTAGTGCCATCTTTCATCGGCAGGTGAAAAAACAATTTACCTCGACTAAAAAAATTTCAAATTAATAATTGATGAGGCCGATACTTGATGTAAATCGATAAACATAATAAAACAATTGTTAAACTGATTTACACTTATATTGAAAATAATACTGCATGACGTACGTTTCGATGAGATTCACCTTTTTCAAATGCTACGTGCAGACTAATATTATAGAATAATATAGAAAAATATTTTAAAACACAAATGTCTTCATTGAACGTCCCCTGACGTCTCAATAGTTTCTGTTTGGACATCATATTGATTTCAATGATGAAGCATTTTCGTATAAATGGGTAAACGTTCTTGTATTGACTATAATCAATTACTAGTCTGAAGAGACGAAATAATTTCACAGTATCACAGTTCAACATTCCTCACACAATCTTCACCCGAGTACACACACACACAAACTTACATGCACTTCTCTGCCGTTTTCGATTATTTTACACCGAATAATTTCCTTAATGGATTCACCAGCCGAGCACATAACCACCATGCGAATTCCTCCTCAGTGAAGATCTTATCGTTTTATTCATTTACATATATTTTGTGAAGGAAATAATAATTATTTATCGGGTTCTTTGTATTACATCAGGAGTAAGCAGGAACACGGCCATTATAGTTAGTATGAAATTGCACGGAATTCATTAAAGTCCAGTGAGTAACTATATAAACGTCAGTTACTGAGTTTACGTGGAGGTCCGGGAATAATATCTTTCGGAAGCGCATTCTAACGTAACTAAAGTTTTTGAAATAATACTGCTTAATTAATAATTCTAACAGTACCCTTTGGTGTGACACTTGATTATAATGAGACAGATGAAAACTTATTTTTACGAGCTTGATGACGATGATTTTTTTTCATTCTAATGTTGAATATATTGTAACAATAAATGGAATCAACGATTTATTTCCAGCACAGATTTTGCTATAATGGTAACAACATTACAAAACTGTAAAAAAACTATGGTAAACTCATTACTTTATGGATTATTACTCTATAAATGATTCTTAAGAAATGTTAATATCACTTTTATTAAACTCTTTTTTCCTATCTATGTTAGTAATGATAACACCTTTGAACTCTAGTGGTTGTGTTCAATATGTTCAATTGTGTTGACCATTGACTTAATTTTTAGTATAATATACAATTGAGTTCAAGTTTGTCTTTATCGTTTCTACGGAAGTAAAAACACAAAAACTTTTTCATTGCAAGCTCTGTTTTCGCCATAACAATAATAACACCCATTTATTCATAATATTCTAGTTGATAAACCTACACCTATTCTAGATAATTTCATTGTAATACATATCAATTCAAATTCCTCCACACTTAGTTTGCTTTATCGGTTATTATAAAAATAATAAAATACGACTGAACGCTATCAACTACAATCGTCTCGAGAGTAAGGATTCTCGATGATCATCGATGTTGTTTCTTCTGTTGAATCTTTCGTTTCAACAATTGTTAAAAGTTTGTTAAACATCGATGTTTTTGCATCGATTGTGTTATAGAAAAAATATCGCAACATCAATGTTAAGGGAATGGATCATCGATGCCTTCCGAGTTGAGCAACTTCTTGAAAAATTCAGTGTCGGATCTCAAACAAAATCTTATGCAAGTTTGGAATAATGTCACCGGTTCCACTTACCGGAAATCGAAAAAATTGTGTTGAAATATTTGAGTACTATTGCGACATCCACACGATCCGAAAGACTATTTCCAAAAGCTCTCTATCTGAAAAATCACCAAATCTTTTTATCACCAAAGAAATAGATTGAAGGTTCTTCTCTATAAAAAATATTGGAATATGTCTGAGATTGAATTCTCGCTTATCTCTTGATGAGACATATTAATATTGAATTAAATTAAACTCTTGGCTTAATGTTTCACGATTATATTTAACAACATCAATTTGTCAACATGTTTCGGGCGTGAGCTCATTTTCAAGACTAAAATACAGTAACGAACGAACAATAAATTTATATCTATACAATGAATGTAAGAAGGGAGGATACCTGTTCATTTACGATGCTCTTTTTCTTTTTCATATTTTAATTGCTTTTTTCAGTATTTTCAATCCTTTTAGAAACAATTGAAATATGCAGTTCTTGGAAGAAAAAAGAAGACATCGTAAATGAACAGGTAGATTTTCAATTATCCCCCTTCTTACATCCATTGTATAGATATAAATTTGTTGTTCGTTCCTTACTGTATTTTAGTCTTGAAAATGAGTTCACGCTCGAAACATGTTGACAAGTTCATGTTGTTAAATATAATCGTGAAACATTAAGCCAAGAGCTCAATTTAATTTAATATTGGAATATGTAATAATTTGTTCTGTTTCTGAATAAATCTCGAATCATTTCACTGTATTTTATTTCTTTGGCAATTATTAATGCAGAAAAATCATCGATGTTATCGAACATCGGTGTTCGGTTCTCGATAAATATCGAACATGTTGGGCTTTCGATTATGATATCGATATCAACATCGATGTTTTTCTAACATCGACCATCCCTACTCGAGACTAAGATCTCTATAATTGAGCGTAACAATTTATCTTCGCTTGTCTCTGCTACATAAAGCACAAATGAAACTATCATTCCTGACGTTCCCCTCGCCAAACCAGTCATAACATGAACTAATTCTCACTTGATGTTGTTATATCCTGGGTTGGTACTGTTTATGTAACTATAACACCTTCAATTAAATTCCCCCGCAGTAAGTTCCTTCCAATAACACCAATATGTATATTATATTTGTTATGGTTGAGATTAGTCAACTCAAAGCATAAAAATAAGAGAAACAATTAACTCATTCACCCTCATAACACCAATTTACTATATGGTAAAGAATAGTTAATTGAAACTATGAGAATGAACTCAGTCAAGCTGGCTCTACTGTACTCAAAAAAAAAATAGTAGAATCAATTGATTGCTGTAGTTTAGATATTCTCACATGATTATTATAACTCAAAAAACCAACACAAGATCTTCTTCTACTATAATAGTTTTACAAAAATATAATTATTGCCAAATAAATGAATGTATTTAAAATTGTATGTTACATGTATAATGCATTGTATTTTACAATGTAAAATGCTATATATTAGCTCAGTTTATCATCTACATCCGATGAAGCCACTGTATTGGCGAAACAACATTGAATGTATTTTATCTGACTATACTTACTTTATCTCCAAGTATTGATGAAAGTATAAATTAATATTTTAATGTTTCTTCATTTGATTGGACTTTCTTTTGTAGGTCATTCCAGTATCGTCTGAGTATGTGTAAACGATGTGAACGAAATACATTGATACATTTTACTTATTAAGTGTAGGATCTAATCTTTATTAGTCGGTTAATTAATTTCAGGATAAATTCGCATGGCGAATTACCATATCGTATGTATTTTTCTGTTGTTTACTACTTCACGGCCATTATTCAATGTAAAATGCGAAATTTGCTGAAAAATTACGTCGACTTGATTAATACAGATCATTAGTTGGGTGAAGTATCAGTTAATTTTTAGAAGATTGAGGAAGCTCAGTGAAATTTAATTTCCTGAATGAGGTCAGTAACATACAAAAAAAGAAAAACCATCTATATTGTTTTTTATTAATGACATGTTTGACACTTAATGGCGTTATGCTTATTACGATTCACTCATATAAAAAAAAACGGTTCGGTAAAACTTCATCTACTGCAGACTAAATGTACCTGCTCTGATATATTTCAGTTTTTTTTTTTTTTTAATTCAGTGAACCTACAGTTTAACGCCGGTTTCGAACAGCCATTGGGCTTGTAATTAATGTACATTACCCAGCACATATCATTCTTTAAACTCTTTTATTAAATCATAGACAATCACAAACACCCATGCCTTCAGCGGGGATCGAACCCGAGTTCTACCGCACTGTAGTCGGGTGTTCTGCCGACTTGCCACTTCAGACCGGCTATATTTTAGTTGTAGGTGTATTAATATACATTTAGCATCTAAATGTAGGTGTAATTTTCACTGAAACGCACGTCTATTTATGACGTCTTATTGATGTTTGCTTTGTGTTAATTTTTAAAAGATTTACTTATAATATTATCTCACATGATAATGAAGGAAACAATAACTTTGAAAGTGTTAATTTTTTCTGGTGAATAATTATTTTAATAATCGTCGATTTGAGAGTTGCAACGCATACTTACTTTCATGTACTCCTGAAGATTTCTGTTAATGTTTAACGCGATTTGCACAAAATCACGAAATCCTACAGTATGCAAATGAAACAGTCGAAAACTTGCGGGCCTCGTTTCAAAATCTGAGAACCCATTGGCGTCTACTCCACCCAGAGCCTAATGGCATAATAATGAAGTATGTGAGGCGTATAAAGCCTCGTAAACACCTCAATCGCAAGCCGATTTGGCTTCCACGCCCATTTGAATTTTTTTGTCCACCCTGTGTATGTATATTATTAAATTGGAACTCGCTTACCGCATGACCCGGTGAGTACTTCCCTGATATGTTTTTAATGACCGTGAAAAGTCCATAAGATTGGGATTTAATTTAAATCTGCATGTCCTGCCCGAGGAAATGCAGGACAGTATCAAACTATAATTTAGGACAAACATATGAAGTTGACAGTAAACAATGCGTCTCATTGCAGCATGTGAAGAATTAATGAAGGCCCTTGTAGAACCTACGTATGGTCATAGTACGATTAGTGTAGTACCTAATTGGGATATTTCTGTTTAAATTTTATTGGTTTCAATTATATTTTGAATTTTCACATACAGAGACGAAGACGGTCTTTCCTAAGTTGAGACTTTTGTTGAGGCGTTTGAGAAAAACATGGAATAATTATGAAATCTTATTTAGATCAGGGATACAATTTCTCAAATCCATGACATTTCGAATCTCTTGTTTTCCAAAATGATGAAACATTATGAAACATTGTAAGTGCAATAGATCGTATTTCCACTTTTTCTTTGAAGAATGTATTTTGTTAGAAACAATCTTGCAATATTTATGAATAAATTTCCTCATAATTTTGTGAATTATGAGTAGGTGTATTTGAAGCCAGGAAAAAAGGTTTCAATCAATTTGCCAGTAAAATGTGCAGAAATATAATGATTTTGAACATTGCTATTTGAATATAAACTTAAATTCAAACACTTGAGCTTATGATTTACACTTTATTCACTACATAGCATGACGCGTTTCATAGTTACAAACGACTTCTTCAGATGCTTACAGAATAATATTATTCTGTATAATATTCTGTAAATAATTATTCTGTAAACATCTGAAGAAGTCGTTTGTAACGACAAAACGCGTCATGCTATGTAGTGAATAAAGTGTAATTTATTTTGAATGTTAATTTTGAATTTAAGTTTATATTCAATTATAACGGATTTACATCAAGTAAACATAATGTTATAAAAAGATTTACATAAAGTAAATATAATGTTATATTATGAAATAATTTTCGCTCGGTTATAATATGATATTCTAATCTATGGAAAATTTCAGCAAAGAAATTAATAACGAAGAAACAAAGTAAGAAACATACCAAGCTTCCAAAAATGTTTTGTTCCAAATGGGGTAGTATCGACTCAAAGATAAACAAATGATACACCAATTAATGGTGTAACTTCAACATTGAATTTCAATGAGAGATACGACAATGAAGTAATAAACCAATGAATGATTTTCGGATCAAAAACAGGGGTATCATTTGCGACCAATAATAATTCACGCTCATTAGTTGGCGCAACGCAAGTTATCTAATTTCACCTGAATTACATTCACAGATGTTTAATAAATAAACTCGTTAATTTTAACAAGATATTAAATAACCGTGGCGTATTTCCGTATTTATTCATAAGGCATTATTATCCAGGAGGAAAAAGTTAAACAAAAGCCAATTTGTCACGTCGGCGCGGCCAGAAAACGAGCTGTCAAAATAAATGACTTAATTTGGAAAGTGAATCGAGAGCACAAAAAGCGAAGAGAATAGATAGGTACGTACATCGAAAAAGAACTATAGGAAAAAGAATAATCATCTACCGGACATGGCAACGTGTGGTTATCGGAACATGTAGTTAACGCCAGTGAAAAAAACTCTTAATGTCTGTTTTTCTTTCGAGTCCGCTAATCGAATTATGGTACGTAATTGTGATGGTATCGAGTGGAAAAGGGTTTCGGTAATTTGTATTTTTGACTCTGTATTTTTGTGATTCTAAATAAGCCGATGTTGGCAATCAAATTCGAATTAAGGAAAAACTAACAACACCTACGACCTAACATTAGGTACTCTAGTTTTTAATTTCCTTTAACCTCTTCGTACAAAATAGTGTAAGGAGGATGGTCCAAGATTTCGATATTTCTAGATTAGATGTGTCTTTTCCGAAGTTTTTTTTGGAAGGGTTTCTTGTCTTAAAGGAATAACTAAATAAGTCTAAAATGTTTACTTTCTCACATTTATGAACGGCAATAAGAAGTCTAAGTTTTCAGCAATAGCCTGCGAACTAAGAAAAACAAAATCTTTCGGTCAAGTTGAAATCTGTTTCTTGGTTTCTTTTCTCTAGGATCTGTTCAACTCTGAATGGATATAATACGTTGACTTTCGATTCTTACTGTGATTTATTAAGCAGTGGGAAATCGCGATCTGAAGACTTCACTAATACTAAATGGACTTATATAGGTTTTCTCTGAAGTCATGGATGCCCCTTTTGTGTTAAAAAGATCCTGCATCTATATGTTTGCAGTTTCTGTACTGTAGCTCCGTTGCTGTTTCCACGGCTTTTCTTTCTTATCTTAGAAGTTTTACTAATTGGTTTTTTTCCTTCGAATTCGATCTGAACTATGAATTATGTCGTATTTTCTATTACATTATTCTTCTCTTACGGACTTCATACCGCCTTGTGTATTATTGTTACTTTTCTATTTAAAAAACTGAGTCACTGGTTCGATCTTCATACATTAACTTAACAGATTATCAACAGATATTAAGTTGGGAGGATAACCGACATGATTTTCACTGGAAAACGATCTGGTTGCTTTTAGCTGACTATAAATCAAACACGCAGTATGCTTGATAATCCTTTTTGTATCCTGATCATAAAATTCATAATGATTATGAGAGAATGATATTGCAAGGAGCATCATTATATTTTTCGAGAAGTCAGTAAAGTGACACAAGCACTTTCTGATAAGAAAATGGCACCTATATTCTTCTATCCTTGCGATATCGACTATATTCTTCGCTCCCTAAACTCTCAGTTTCTGGAGAACATCGAAATCGAAAGCGATCAAAGCTAATGAGATTTTGATTAGTAGCTACATGAATTGCCGTCTTCAAGACAACTGAAATTAGTCTGGGAATGATCTAGTATCATTTCCTTAATTTCATTTTCTCAGGTGTCGTTTAGCGTATGAATAAATATTATATAATAGAGAGATTATGTTCATCGACGTTTCCTTGATAGCCTTCACAGCGGTCTGGTGAACCAGAAGAGGACGATTTACGTCGCAAACGGACCCATAGGAATCATAGTTATAGACAAGAGTCATTCTAATTTTATTGCGAATGCCATCCAGATTCCTAGCCACATAAACGTGTTTCGCTATCGCTTATTAAAGTGTCGATTGTACTTGATATTGGTCATTCCACCGATTGGAAATTTTATTATCCGGCACATCTGTTGGTATCGCGGAAACTGGGATGATTACCTTTCAGTAATAAGGAATGAGGTTTTCAAAAACTTCATTCCTTACTACTTGTTATACTCTTAATAGTTGCTGCATTTCGTCGGGATTACGCAATCTTCAACATGATAAAATATAAGAAAATTGTTCGTTTTTTATATTTTAATGCCGTTTATTATCAGAAAAATTAACGAAGAAATTCAACTGAAATTGGGATTCAATTTTCTTCTGGCAATTTGAAAAAAATACTGAATATTCCAGTCGTAACAGGAATTGCTTAAACTCATTCTTTGACTTCTTATTTGAACCTTGAATTAATTGCTATTGCCTTGTTGAACTCAACTGTTTTTCTTCAATCAACACTTCAAATAATCAAGACTTAGAGAACAGAGCCACGTTCAGGTTAAGCCATAATGAAGTTTAATTAACAAGAAAAGAATGAATGAACACAAAAATTGATAACCTTAAAAATACCTGTTGAAAATACATTACATTTTGAATGTAGGTACCGAATGAGGTTGAAGTCATCCTAATTTTTCAGCAAGTTGAAAAGTTTCTAGTGACTATGTATCTCTGCTAGTATTATTAGCCAGTTGGAGAGTTTCCAGTGATTCTGTATCACTTCTTATATTATTAGCAAGGTGGAGAGTTTCTAGTGATTCTGAATAATTAATTTTCGGTCACAGAGGGCTCTTTTTCATAATGACGAGATTATTTATTTTGTTGAAGAATGGTGATTTCAGGGTAATGCTTTGCGAATTTTCTTTCATCATTTTCATTTTCCGGGTTGATTTTTCGGTGTTCCGTGAAACTTATTTCAAACCATAGGCTGATCTGGCCAACATAACCAGTAAACTTTTTAAACCACAAATTTCGAAGTGACAGCTTTCCATTTTGTCTTTACATTAGGTATTAAAATCTTAGCTTCATTCAATATTTAATGCAATTTTGATATGAGATTCACACAAAACGTTATATATTGTTCTAATACTGGACCAAAGAACAATAAGGAATGAGTCTATAAGTTCTGGATGTTAAAGAGAAAAAAACCTGCTATAGAAGTGTTTGCAACTGAAGTATTTGTACACACTTCAATTCTTTATACCTACTTTACCTGCACTACCGGACAGATATCTATCAAGAAATAATTTATTGAGGCAACACTTGAGCTTGAACAATGTAACAATTTATATATGCCGACAAATGCCTACGTCAAGTCAACCCAGTGTGATAATGTCGTTAAATGTACTTGCTGTAGGAGGAAATTGGGATTGTTTTCAGCCGATCCCACCGTTTTCGAGGAAATTGTCTAACGAAATGTTGTTTATGTTTAGCATCATAAAACCCAATAGGCTAATTTATTTGTTATTGTTCATATAGAATATTTACCTCGATAATGAAAATTTCCATTCATAGTTCGTTAAGGACGTCTAAAACTCTTTTATAGATGATTTATCGTGATACGATATTGAAGTTACGAAAAGAAATTCTATAAATTCTCGAAAATGAGTGTTTTCATTATTTGTGATTAATGTTATCAGCTGGTTCCATAAAAGAATCTGTTGATTCACATTTCATATCAATTTGTAGTTACATGCATCCGAAATTATAATATATTTTCCAAGATTCATTTTGTATATTTCTAAATATTCTTACAGTAGAAAACTCATTGATCTGAATTTGTGAATAAATTAAATGGCTTGAACCTAATGTATAATCAATTAATTTCACCCTCAATGATAAAATAATATATAATTAGTATTACATATATCTTCTCTTGAAAAATGTGTTCTCCAAAGAGCTGAACTCATTCCGTATCAACTGAGACATTTGAACTTATCTTTAAATTGAATAATCCGACAGTGGAATACAGGGTAGTACTAGATAGTTATGGTTCAGAAGCAATGATGACTATTTATTCAGAAAAAAAATGATAACTCCAAATTTCTAGTTTCTTCATCGTTTAAGGATTAGCCGTCTGAAAATGCGTTTAAATACCTAATAAATTCAATGGACGATGAATCTACTCTGTGATAGTTCATATTTAAATGAGAGGTACCTAATACTTGTCTAAAAATCACTGACTGAACAATTCTTTATTCGACTAGTTTTGCCTTTTACAGCATTATCAAGAATGGTTATTCATTCTTGATAATGCTGTAAAAGGCGAAAATAGTCGAATAAAGAATTGTTCAGTCATTGATTTTTAGACAAGTTTTTATTATTACCTCTCGTTTAAATACCTGTTTTCAAAAAGCTGCTTGGGGTATCTCCAAGCAGTTTCCTAGATCTTTTTGTAGGTGAAGTCTCAAAATATCAACAATAAATTAAAATTAACACACTTGGCCTAGTTTCATGAAATATATTAAAAATTCTACATATGTTTCAGGTGGTTGACCCATTATCAACAGTATAAAATGTTACTGTACAATGATACTATACAATGTTTATGAAGACTTTCTAACATATTTACTGAAACTTAAGCTAAGTGTGATAATTTTGATTTATTGTTTTTAACATAATTTTTCACAAAAGATAATATCAGTTTTCACCAAAATATCAGTTTTCAAAACTTTAAAAATTGGGTACGCTCTTAATTCAATAGTTCTTTATAGTTCTGTGTTAGTTTAATAAATTTCGCAAACATATCTCAGATTATAACATTCCTGTGAACTAACTAAAGAACAACTGTTTCTCCTCATATATGTGAAGAGTTCTCTTTCGATTGTCTATCGAAATATTGTTGATTGTTGAAGTTGTTGAATTCTGACGAAATTTCACGGGTCTTCAAGTTATGCAAAGAATGTGGAAATAAGTACAAAACGCAAGAACATCCAACTTATCCAACACAGAACCATGTAAGGAGTAACAACAAATGCATGAAATCAGTAAATTCATTCGTTTGAAATGAAGTTGACACTGATTTCCAAAAGAACCATAAGACTTAATCACTCGGTTATCAAAAGCTAACGGCTTTTGATAACGGCTTTTCACACCAACGGAGGTGTGAAAATCTTATAACTGCGTCTCTTATTCTTCAGAAGTTTTTTTCTTATTCCAAGTTTCATGGTCTATATTGAGCTGCACCACTTCATTAATGTTCAATTAATTGATTTCATTATTGAAGCAGAAGTTTTTTTCTAATTCCAGTTTTGATGACCAAATTATTGAGTTGCACCACTCCGTTTGCAATCACAACTCTTATTTTCAAAAAAGATATAAAGGGTGTTTTTTAGAGGTATTGAACTTTAAATTGCAATAAAACAACGACGGATCATTCGATTGACAAGAATTTTTTTTTATTCGAAAGATAATCTTGTGGCATTACATTTCAAGTATGATTTCTGGTATATGACCACAACGGCTGGATCGGATGTAGTCCAATCTGGACGTCCAATTTTCGATGACTTTTTCCAACATTTGTGGCCGTATATCGGCAATAACACGGCGAATATTGTCTTCCAAATAGTCAAGCGTTCGTGGCTTATCCGCATAGACCAATGACTTTACATAGCCCCACAGAAAGTAGTCTAGCGGTGTTAAATCACAAGTTCTTGGAGGCAAGTTCACAGGTCCAAAACGTGAAATTAGGCGGTCACCAAACGTGTGTTTCAATAAATCGATTGTGGCACGAGCTGTGTGACATGTTGCGCCGTCTTGTTGAAAACACAGATCCTGGATATCATGGTTGTTCAATTCAGGAATGAAAAAGTTAGTAATCATGGCTCTATACCGATCACCATTGACTGTAACGTTCTGGCCATCATCGTTTTTGAAGAAGTACGGACCAATGATTCCACCAGCCCATAAAGCGTACCAGTCAGTTTTTCTGGATGCAACGGTGTTTTGACATACAGTTGAGGATTATCTTCACTTCAAATGAGGCAGTTTTGTTTGTTGACGTAGCCAATCTACCAGAAGTGCACTTCATCGCTAAATAAATTTCGCTTATGAAAATCAGGAACAACGGCAATCTCATTTTGGACCCATTCGACGAATCTACGTCTTGCTTGATGATACAATAGGAAATAATCACCGCCGGATAAAAAACATATGATTCGATAGTATATCTAATAACTTTCATCAAGACAGAAAATATTATATAGAAAACAATTTTCTTGTCTGAATACTATTCCTAGATAGTAAGTACATTTACTAGTGAGTGTGGCGCAGTCATTTCTTCTAGTACGTCTCTGATAGTCAGCGGCTGTCAAGCTTAGCCGCACTGCGTTTTTTCAACAAGTGGCAGATAAGTCGTGGGATGAAAAGTTCTAATCCTTTAAACTTTGACGTGCCACGTGATGAATGGATCTTTCGGCGCTTCATGAAATAGATGAAGTAACTATTTTTTTACTGCGTCAAGCGAATTGTGCGTGGGTGTTGAACAGAGACAGGTCAGAGCGTTTGGAAATAACACAACTGTGCAGCACTCTTCGGTGTCTCTCTTTTGCAACAATATTTCGCAATTCAGAGAAAAACCAATATCTCGATATTCGTTTCAAAATATCGGTTGGTTAAGTCTGTCTGAGTTCCTGTCAAGTCAATTCGCTGTCTCCAGAATTGATTTTATTCTAAAGTTCAGTAAAAAAACATTTTGTCAAAATTTTAACACAACATGATGGTGATGTGACTGATTGTTGTTCCAAAAATATTATTTTTATGAGTAACATTTATTAATTGATTTCAATTGATAAGGTTGATTGCCTTTATTAAGTACTACACTATTACAATACAGCATAAAAAGAGGTAAGTTGAACATGAATTGCTTAACTTACCCTGTTAAAATGAAAAGTCTAATAAAAAATGATATAAGCGATAATTCGTTCCTAACTTAAATAAGATTGCATATCTTATTCAAGTTAGTTGTCAACAATCTAGCCACTCTGATCCACCAGCAGAGAGCCACTGTAAAAACGCTTTAAAGAAAACAAGGTACCAAATGTCGTAACTGGAACGCTATTAAAAATAAAAACTCCATCATAAGTGAAAAGTCTTCTAGAACCACTCATATGGTATTTAGAAACATCCAACTTTCTCTCAAACCTCAAAAGGCGTCCTCGAATCCTACAACGGGTGACAAGCTCATCTCCCAAGTAAGAGGGAGAAGAATTCAAGATCACATAATATACTAGAGTACCAGTATAGTTCTTGAAAAGACTATCTCCACTTAGCCAATTCAGCTCATCAACTCCTGTAGACGTTCTGTCATACTTGATAAGCAAGCCAAAAACCAAACGACACAAAGCATTCTGTATCCTCTGCAATCCCCTTGTAACAGCACACAAGCAGGGATAGATATTTTGTCTAAATCCAAGCAAATGCTAAACTCTAAGGAGCCTCCTCATTCAAATCTGAGTTTTTTCAACCTATCGCTTTCATATGTTTCACAATTTTCCGCGATGAAATTTGAGGAAGATGTGCAAACAAAAACCCTGAAAATATTTTTCTAACATCCGGCATGTATTAATACATAATGCATTTGGTATACTACAACAGTACCTATTCTTCTCTCGACAAAAAATAAGTGAATAAATTTTTCATTTTCATTTCTAGTAGGTTTTAACTGAAGCAAATAAGTCCTTTGTTTGAAGGGACTTCATAGATGAGTGCTATGTAAATATCCATAAAATCTGGTGCTTGTTTTGTATTTTTCATGCTTCCGTTTTCCATACTGACACTTTTTTAATTTAAAAAAAAATTTTTACTTTCTATCAATACCAAAAAATTTTCATGTGTTCGAAAAAAGCTGGCGACGAGATTGGACCCTGAGGAACTCCAGGGTTATGGCGAATGTAGTGGTATCTCATATTCAATTTCATTTCATCGCCGCCTATGCCGCCGACATCTCACTCTGTTTCTCTCCTTCCTCCCTGTTCCCCGTTCGCGACACAGAAGCCTCGCTCGCTCCGAGACTATCGTAAATCAACGGGACCCGTCAAATGTTCGAGTTTGTTTTTGAACTGTCTGGTTTCGGATCAGCGCATAAATTATTTCGGCGGGCGAGAGATAACGCTAAATCTCGGTTGATTTGTCAACGTAAAATACGGCGCTTGGACTACAACTTGGTCGCTTTCTCTCTCCGGTCCGCTACGGGGTGCAATGGGAACACATCCCTCCTTTAACCGTCGTTACTCCAGTGCCAAACGTTCGACTGTGTCTGCCGTTATCTCGCACCACCTTCTCTCTCGTTACAGGTTGTGTACGCATTTTGGACTGCTAAAATTCTCGGAAATGCGAGATCTAATCGTGTATCCAGTACAGCGTTAACAGTGTTTCGGAGAGATTTATTGGTAACGATCTCGTTACTATTTCCAGCATGCTATTTTTTGATAATTCGGTTTCTTGTCTCGATCGGAATTCGGATGGTTGCGAATTTGCTTGTTAATCTTTTTTAAACTTGTCTGTTGTTTACAGAAAGTATATTTTACACCTTTCCCTAGGAAAAAAAATGTAATTTTTCTATGTTCGGGAATCAAATTCACCTAGGTGAATTTGAAAAAGATTGTTAATAGCAATTTAAAAAAATTGCTATTAACAATGACAGAACTCATCTATAGGAACTCTTCTTGATACAAAAATATTTTGAAATAAATGGCTCGAAATTTTATCTGTGAAATATTATGAAACAAAATAAAATTATTCCAGTTCCTTCTATTTTTATGAAACGTTATATACATATTTCTATTATAATTTTTATATAGGTACCTACTCTATGAAACTTCCACATCCAACTTAATATATAAAACCATCTTTCAATATTTTGTTAGCTAGTTGAATGTTAAGTTATAAGTTGCCAAATAATTCACATTCATAAAGTATGTCAACTATTTGCAATTGTTTTCAAAGTCATCTGTGCAAATCAGATTTCAAAAATACGCATTTTCAAAATTTGAAATTGTGTAGCCGTTTTGAAAATTGAAGTTTCGGAAAGCAAAATGCATTTCGAAAATTGAACATCGCCAGGCCCTTAAAGAATATTCTTATTATCATACTCTCAAAATATGTCACAAACTCGAATCATAAAACTCATCTTCAATATTTTCAATATCAGTTAGACTCATGCAGATTTTCATGCTGGTAAGAGTCTACATCTTAATGATTTACAGTTAATATCAGAATTAACTAAAGAAATCAAAGTATACACACCTTCTTTAAATTTCTATTAAATATCCGAACAAGGCTTCTAGACTAAGTTTTCAATTCCTTGATTAATATCTTGTTAAACCATTCCATAGCTTTTATCGCGAGCTTTGAGCGTGGCGACCGAATCAAGAAATTCCGTAACGAAAATCAAACCTAACACTCCCTACTCCGCCTACCATGTAGCTCGGCCGAGCGTTCTCTTAACCGAGTATGTATATTGTGCGACTGTACAGGCGCTCATTTGTTGGAGATATTTGTGCGTGCTTATGTAAACTTAGAAATGGCCTACACATAGTCATGGCAGCAATTTACATTTCTCCGACTCCAAAATTGGACGAGGTAGAGCATTTTATTCATCGCACTTTACTGCAGTACACTGAAGAAGGGTCGAAAATACTTGTTATAAATGGCAATAAATTTCCACTTATTTTGGCTGTCGATTTCAACATCAACTTCGCTGATAAAAAATCAGAGCGCTTGACAACTTTTCTTTCGGAAAAATTGAATTTGAAAATGAATAATGCTAAACAAGAATCCACAACAAAATATAGGACCACGATTGAAGCGGTATTTTCCATATATTTAGAGGATATGAAGTCTCAATTTATGTTTGTTATTTCACTCACCATAAACCTATAGTTTCAATGATAGAAATTCCTGAATAACCTACATGTATTGTACGATAATAAAAATATTTTAAACCATATTAACTTCTTATTTATTCAATAAAAGAAAAAATTTGTTTTTTCATCGGTCACCACGCTCAAAAAGTGTAACTTGAATTTATATAAAAAAACAATGAATCAATATCAAAGAAAAAAAATACTGCACATAAAAAAAATAATTATAATTGTATAAGTTGATAAAAAATGCTATGCCATAGCTTTACCGCGGCAGTCCCCTAGTGCCACACATTTCATTTTACTCTAAAGAAAACCCCTTTTGTTAGTGCAAAACACTATTCAGTTATTCAGCTAGTTCAATTGCTGAATAAAACTCTATTCAGCAATTGAACTAGCACTGCTCTCGTGCAAGAAGCTGATAATTTATGATTTTATGTCTGACTTACTGTAATAAATTCGGAATAGTGTAAATAGGTGTATGCGGCAAGCTTTCTGTAGTTATTGCTTCTATTATTACATCATATCATTATATTCTATTATTCTTCATCTTATATAGCCCCTAGACTGTTTTTCTTGTTGCCAATAGAGCTGAAAAAAATAATAAATTATAAGACGTTAAAAAAAATTGAAGTTTAGGTGAAATATGAAAGTGATACCTTTGAGAATATTCTGAATTGAAACCTTTTGCAAACCTTTTAAAAGTGACTTTTGATATGATGAAACGTACCAAACTGATTTAAATGGAATTGTTACTTACCTGATGTGACGAAAACTACCCGATGTGACATTTCTCAAACGGACGATATTACCGGCTTTCAATTATATTATTCTGTAGATGAAAATATGTTAGTATACTGTAAACCACACACAGAAAACTATTCTCTATAAAGAATTGATTTTCTCAGTGGATTTGAGAGTTTATTGTACTGGATTGAAAATAATTCTATGAATAAACTCAAAAATTATTATTATTATTATTATTATTATCAGGAAAAGAAAACATTAGCTGAGAAAAGGTTTGAGATATATAAGGCATCAAATAAAACATTACCTAATCAGACAGTTCTTCTAAGACTATTGTGCTGATGTTTTACATAAAAAATTAATACAGTGTGCTGTGTTCAAACACCTGAGGTAAAACTAAATTATTGTTGAGTCACTTGGTTGCTTCCACATTTACGAAAAGATAAATGCTTATAACACATCAGGTTTATAGGGTATATGGACAATTTAACTTTGAAGCAATGAAGTGATGATTGCTTACGATTTAGTTTCTTAGCATTGACAATCCGGAAATCGAAATTCTGACTTTCAAATGAAATATACAATAAGGAAAAAGGAAGAACGTTTGTCATAATCAACGGGGTATCAATATAAACACAAATTCATGTATAGATATTATTAATATTCATATAATATTTATCATCTAACCATTTGACCGAATGTTGAATCGTCATTTGATGCCTACTCCATCTGACTTTTGTTTTCTGTTACAGGTGAGTCCTTGGTTTACCCGACTAGACGAACCAGTGAGCGACAGGTGAAATGATCAATTTTTACAAACGTCGCTCCACGTAATTCAAACATTCAACAAGAATTAACATGACGAAATAGGAAAGACCCGCTGGTTGTCTCCTTCCGTAAGCGTATTTCCCTATTAGGGCCAAGGTAATAAAAAATGTTCCCTACGTAAATTCTATGCGCTTAGTCCTGTCATCCGACTCTGTGACTCAGCGGGTTGTCGTTTCGATTTACAAGCTTAGCGTTTTAGAGTCTGATGGCGACCAGATATCCGCCGAAACCGGAGATCTTACGTGAAAAAATTTGAATATTTACGTTAGACGCGAGGACGGTTACTAAATTTGAATATTTCACACGACTTCTGAGTCACAGAGGTTACAGTACAAATGGCATTTTCCTTCTGTTTTTTTCTTCTATTGTTATGGGGAGTGAGTAATGAGAGGTTATAACAAGTCTACTGCAGAATCTCGCCGCTTTTTGTGGTTGTGAAGAATTTGTATTCTGTGCAGCTTAATTGCTTTTAACAACGAAAATCCGACAAAGCAACTGCAAAAAATGGATACAAGGAAAACAGTTGTAATGGAAATGAAAATAAAAATAAAGGTAGAATGTAAAATATAATTTATTGGTGGTATATTCTCGTAACGAAACAACTTGGAATAACCTCTACAACAGATAAAATTTAAATTAAGAATATACTGTCATAAGGTGCTCTAAATTGATACTAAACAAAATTAAATTGGGAGGTAGTTTTTCCCCAAGGAGAAATTTTCACTCAATTGGTCTCGATATTTATTGTATAACTTTGTTCTTTCCTAGTTTTTCTATTCTCAAATTGGTGATTTTATCGAGTAACAAGGAGTAAACAAATTTTTCATAAATAATATCCTAAATGAGGTTGAAATTAATCACTCTCTAATCCCAAAACATTATTTGAAGGATCGAAAAACTGGTATAAAATATTTATTCATCTTATATTGATTAGAGAAACGCAAACATTTTACATGTCAATATGGTAAATATATTAGCTAAAATGAACTTTTGTCTGGCGTATTCGCCATTTTATACTGAAAATTTTTTTTTTATCAATTTCACACTAAATTCAATTTTTACCCCACACTCATTGAATTCATTGTTATAAGTGTTATCAACCAATTAAAATTGAAGTTTTATGTAATTCTAACCGTAGTATACTATAGTATGGTTCCTACCCAAGGGTATTTGGCGGGGTTGTGTGTATAGATTAATCGATGAACATGTATTACACTACCGCCTGTTTATTTATCTGATGTGTGAGGGAAGGTTTAATTGAAATACACTTCGAAGAACTTTTAAATATAACTTTATTTTAGAACTATTAATATGGTTGGATATGAATTATTAGGACGCACTGTACTCTAGACTCGTTTCTTCTCAACTCTCTGGAATCTTTCCGTGTCTCTACTTTTATACATTTTCAACAGTATTCAACAATGGAAATGTACCCTATTAGGCGGGACGTGCAAATCAGTTATAACTAGTTTTATTACCGACCCTTTAATAGTGCACCCCAGCGGGAGCTGTATTAGCCAAAAGATGGCAGGTAAAAGCTGAAATATGAATATCTTCACCAAAGGACGAAAACGAGCCGCCACAGCACCCCCCTGCCAGTGATTTTGAATCACGAAAATCCAGCCTGGTAGCGATCAGGAAAGTGGACACGTCTGCCTGATCTGGTTAGTCGACTTGGAAGATGATGATTTAGTTCTGCCGGAACATTAGCTTCCTCTGGTGGTTGATTTGAGTCTGGTGGTGATGGCGGAGCTTGTTCTGGTAAAATGGGATCTGCTGGTTGCGGGATGGGACCTGATGAAATGAGGATATAATCGTCGTTGGCGTCGTGGGTGACTGGCACGTCGATAGGATCGTCGTCTGTAATGTAAGCGGGCTTCAGCCTGTCAACACTGACTGTGACTTGGCGTCCGTTATTGTTGATAACAAAGAATTTGCTTCCTCGACTGACAACAGGATATGGACCATCGTAAGGTTGTTGAAGAGGACTTCTCATGGCATCATGGCGAACGAACACGTGTGTACTTGTTGCTAGATCTTTGAAAATGAAGACATTTCGTTTTCTGTCATGATTAGACCCGCTAGTGGGACGAAACTCTTGAAAGTGATTTCTAAGCTCTTTTACAAACTGTGATGAGCCGTCATCCTTCACTTCTGGTGACTTTGGAGCCAAAAATTCTCCTGGTAAACGAATTGGTTGGCCATATACCATTTCTGCCAGTGTAGCATCAAGGTCCTCTTTCCAAGACATTCGTATTCCTAAGAGAACTGTAGGTAAGCTCTCTGTCCAACGAGTTTGATGGCATCGTAGAGAAGCCTTTAATTGGCGATGAAACCTCTCAACGAGGCCGTTGGCTGCTGGATGGTAGGCTGTAGTATGTATAAGAGTAGACCCAATAACTTTGCTCAGGTGCTTGAAGAGGTGAGATTCGAAAAATCTGCAAGTGTTTCAAATTTCTTGAGATATTTTCTTCCTCTTATCTTTGAATTATATTGACTTCCGAAAATCAATGAACCCTAAAATGAGTCCTGAAAATCACCCTGAAACAAATTTCGCACTTCGTATTCCTATAAATTCCACATAGATACTTCGAAAATGACATCCATTACTTCTGCAATACATTTGGTATAACCGCTTCTTCTCTTATCCTTTTACGTTCTCACCTCGTTAATCATCGACTATCCAATTCTTCGTTATACATCACCCACTCGTCCAGCGCCATATAGGGCTGCCAAGTGGCTCGTAAAGATAAACCACAGATAGGCGAGGGCGCACAGAACCCGATACGGGACAAATTGTGGGTGAAGCAGTGGCTATCGGTCCGTATCCGCTTGCGAACAACGTAAACTGGAGTCTATCTTCGTGTCTTCATCGCGTAATGTGGTGTGCATGCAAATTGGGCTTAACGCGCATAGAGCTTGATGAGTATGATGATACCGTGATGATGCGAGATAACACCGTGGTACGACGACGTATAACAATTTTTATCATATCTGTCCGATTTAATTGGTGTAAGCGACGGTTACATGGAGATGGCACGGATTTTTTGGTAGATATTGACTTGCGGTAAATGAAAAGAAGATTTGAATTAGATTTACTTTATGGTCAACATTTCCTTTGTATGTAATCTTTCTTGTTAATAAGATCTCCTTGTAAAATGAAGAAAATATCTAATCTAACAATATCCTCTGACAATATTGAGAATATTTTGCAGTATAGTACACCATTTTGATAAATGTCAAAAAAGGATAAAGATTGTCTTGTTATGAATATCTGAAAATAATGGGGTTTTAATTGAAGTAGAACAAAATATTTTAATTTATTACAATATTGTTATAATAGGCATGATGACAGTTTTTAAAAAACGGACCTATAATGTCCAGAAATATATACCTACTATTTACAGTAAATAAGATATTTCTGCAGAAAGAAGAGTTTATCTGAGAACAATAAGAGAAAAAATGCAATTTTAAAATAGAAATTCACTTGTTTACCAAAAACGCTCGTCAGTATCATGACGTCGCTTGTGACGTTACGTTTGAATGAACTAAGCACTATGCGCTGAGCTCGTGCAATAATTTAATTATTTTGTGTTATTAAATATGAATTCGAAAGTGTATAAGTGGGTAGGGTCCCCCAGTGCGAGAATACATCCATAAAAACTCCTAATAAGTTATTTGTGTTCGCTCCTCAAAGTAGAACAACAAGAAACAAGTGGCATAAACTTGCTAGGCGAGATTCAAATGCAATATTGGCCAGTGGTCACCTTTATTTTTGTGAAGACCACTTTGATGTAAGTTTTTACATTGTTTTGTAGATTCTAGTATAGTATATAATATTTGGTAATAATATTTTGTAATTGGTCTAAATGTAAAAATATAAACAATCTATTTCGAAGTCTAACCTCAAAATTTCATCTCATCGCTGTTATATTACGTATTTTATTCAAATTTCAGTTACCAAATGTCATAGATGGAATATGGAATATAATAGTGGAATTTAATAACACAATTAATAAATGAAAACACAGTCGTAGTGGAAGTATACGAGATGTGACGTTGGTGCGTGTTTACTCAAAGGTGACGTCATGTGCTCTGATTGGTATTCAAGATATCATAGCGGATTGCCTCATTTTGTAGTTTCAATATGCGTGTTTTATGTCCTAAGCTTCAAGTTTTATCCAATAAATATAGTATTCTAGTGATTTTTAATTACTATCATCATGCCTATTGTCGGGACAGTTATTGTGTAGGTCAGGGTTTTCAACTGAAAAAAAATATTCATTGTCTAAAATATCTTTTTAATACTGGAAAATTACAGTAAAATTGCTCAAATTAGTGGCAAAAACTAGACAAATATCTAATGTATCAAAAATGAATAATATAATAGAATAACTTTTGATCATTTAATCCTTTCGAAAGTAAATTCCAAATGATAAATCATTCGTTAGGCATTAATCTTTTTAACAGAATTTTTGTCTATTACAAAAACTCTAAAATTAATTTTAGTCTGAAGAAATTAATTTAATTTAATCACAACACTTTATCTTATAAATTTATTTTTTATGTCTGCTTCGTGTGATGATATATTCCCATGTTGATGACACAGTCATCCAAAATACACATAACCTATAATAATCGTTGACGTTTCCTCAAGTGTTAAGTTGAATCGTAAATCATGAAGACGTTATCAACTTTTCTCGAACAGCAGTGTCCTACCGACACAAGCAAGACCCCCCTTTGAGATTCCGAGTCCCCCTAAAAGATTACCATTCTTGGACTTGGCCATAAACAAATCCTAATGTGAAATTCTAATTACTACTGTATGTTCTCTTGGTGTCCACTCGTAAAATAACTGGCAGAATTATGTGACATTAACTTTGTTTATGCTACGTCCTGTTCAAGTAAAAATATTGTGAATATGTCAGATGATTATTTATCCTCTATTGTCTGATCCAACCTTTATGTCTGATGATGAAACCTGGTATTTCCTTCATAGACACTAATCCATGTAGAATATTCTACTATATTTAACAAAATATTTCTGTAAATATTAATAAAACGAAAGAAACTGATTACAAATTTCTAAGGTTATCTTAATTGATAAATATTCACGAAGAATGCCATATCAAATTACAAAACATATATGCATCATAATCATAATAATAAATCAGGATAAAAGGTCTTTATGTTTAAAGTCCAGCATTGCTGATCTACTTCCTAGATCGAAATACAATTAAAGAAATTCCACATTACAATTTATAGAAATAGCTAAGTGCACACCAACAAAATAGAAGTTACAACTAGGAATTGAAAATTACAAATTATCACTACAAACTTAATATCAATATTTGCAAAAAAATTGCATTAAATTAAAATTACGATAGAAAATTAGTATAACTAAGGCGTCAGAATTAAGATAATCACGAATAGTTTCAATGACAAAAAAGACTAACGTTTTTTAAATACATTTTAAAAACTCTTTTCTAACTTTTGATGTATGGCGAAACAGAATTTTAAACTTTAGCTACGCTATACGAGAAGAACATCTCCAATGAAACCTTCTACTGTATATTAGTGATTATTCTTAATTCTTAAAAGTAGAAATAAATACTTAATTACCTCCCTTCTCATATTTGTTAGTACCAAATACATAACTACCAAATATGCTAATTGATCATTGACGTATAGAATCGTAGAAAAGATCATCTGATTGTCGTCATAGAATCAAAGATCTAATTTTATATGATATTCTGTAGATAATAATAATTAATAAAGAACATATCATATAAGCTGCGTTAATTTTATGTGAATTATAGTTCTAAATGAAGAAAACTCCCATCACCAAGGAACTCGGAAAATAATTGAGAACTGCTTCAGTGCGCTCTTGGCATATAATTTCAGTAATATTTAGAATATGAATTCTTTATGAATTGGTTTGATATTTGATGAAAAAAATTTATTGATGCATCCCAGAATTTCCTCAATATTTCTAAAGTAGTAAGCTTAAACGCAGTCTCCGCGTTTCTGGAAGTCTCCCAACGTGTCCCCCATCGTAAAACCATACGACATATTGAGTTTCACGTTATGACTCTCTCACGTCCAGCGAGTGTCTCCACGGTTTTTGTTTCTTCTTCTTGCCGAATTTGGAAGGAATTTTTATTGGCCGTTGGTTGCTGGATCTTTAGTAGGTAACGTTTTTATTATCGACCAAAGTGATCGTCTTGGACCCCCGAAAATGCATTCGAGAACGGGTGTTATTGCTTCTTGGAAAACTGCGGGATTGTCCTTAGCCGTATGGGAATATCGGTACTGGTATGACAATTGAAATGGCGAACTAATCGTCGACTTTTCGTCGAGTAATGAAATTCAAGGTAATTTGTTTCAATACCCCAAATATAGAACAGTGACGCTCCTTCAAAATGCACATGTGCTGAAGAAAATCACAAATATTGAAAAGTGCAATTGAAGTTTAAATGCAAAACAGATGTGAAGATTATGGATTTTTGATAACGGAACGCAACAAATAATTGGAGTGAGTTTTACTGCTTGGTATACTTGAAGCTGTCATTCAGTAAAAAATATTATGATTTAAATGGATATCAAAAACGAATAAAGTCAATGAATTAATTAACTTATCTTGATGATCCTCATTGAAAATTTAGAGAATTGTCAATCTTGGTGTTAAAGTACCTAAACGTCGTTATTCGTTAAAATAAAATTGAAATTATCTTTTTTTTTTATAAGTAAATTGTTTATTAAAATATTTTGCCAGCTCGAAGAAGCCACTTATAATAATAGTGGAATGTACTCCACAATTGTTTGATAAAAGTGTTCAGTCTATAAAATAGTGTTTTCGTTGCCATTTTAATTTTAATTATAAGGTTCAAGCTTGGTGGAATAGTTTGGAACGCATTGTTTAATTAAGAACATTTGGCTGAATTCCATAAAATTCTTTCATACGGGTGACATATGTTTCTGGCTACATAGACCAGGGTCGATAATTTTTGAAACAAAAAATAATTATAGAAGCATGAAACCCATTGGAAACCGAAGAGAAAATAACTTAAATTAAAGGAAGAGAACTTACGGACGATCAGTTCAGGAAGTGGAAGGGGGTGAGTATTCAAGAGCAAAACGGTGTATCTCAATTTGCGTCCAAACTAACTTCTACTAGTCCTTTTGAAAAAAGTTGAATAGTAAAGTTATAAGCAACAAAAGATCTACAACTTTCGTATCAACAGTGTTCTCACATAACCACCAAATTAATCTGAAAAAATTCAAATAACTAAGTTTAAGGTTTTTGTTTTATCATTGTCATGTAATTTGGCGACAAAATTTCACGACGAAATCTTAATTTTTTTGTCCTGAATATGCTGTAATTTTATATTCAAACATTCGATGTCTCATCTTATTTGACATATTAATTAACATTATTTGTATTTGGATTATTTCGAAATTAATGATCGAAAATATTGTTCTTTAATTAACTCATCTAGTAATTTTAATTCTTGATCATTAACAGTTTTATTAAACTCTTGATAATTGTTTAGTAGCCCGAAAAATATGTTATCTATACTAACGATTTTTGTGCCTTTTAACCAAGTGTTTAATTAAAGTATATTTTTTTTAGTCATTGTGATCGAACGTTGTAGGTACTGAGGTAATGAAACGGGTTTTATATGATATTTTTAAAAATTAGGTACAATTTGTATGGCAATTGATTAGTCCAGGTTAAAATTGAGAATTTTCCTAGTTTCAAACAAAAAACGCGAGTGCTTCTGTAGGTGTGGACTTGAAGGGGTAGGTGTACTAATTGCTTCAATTGAAACTCTTTATGTGAAAACACCTCACCATATCTTACACATTTATAAATGATAACGTTTATCACAAATTCTATTGCTATTATCCAAAAAACATTTTCAATACATGTTCACCAATATATTCCATTCGTAGTAACATAGAGCACGTGTTGTTGATTCAAAAATATTTCAATAAATTTCAAGAATATAGATCTCAGTTCTTACAAACACACTAGCATATTTTTCTAGATAATATTATTTTTACTCTGTAGCTAACTTTTCAGCAAAACTTGAAACCCCATAACCTCGTGGTGTCGATTTAGATCTCGATGTGCATAAGTCAAAAATATTTATTTTCATAGGTTTTCCATAACGCGTCAAAATAAGTATGAATTCAAGACTTCATAGGTATCCGCATGGTTGAATAGTTTGTTACGAAACACTTCTTGTATTTATATCAAAAACTAGCTACTTGAATTGGAAATTACTAGTAGACGTGAGAGGTGACTGTTTTATAAATTCCATCCTAGATATTGATGGATAGAAAGCAATATATCTAACGACGCTAATATCCACATCCCATCAATAAATGAAGAATTCGAGTGACCGATCAGTAAAAACATCGACCGTTCGTCGTTCTAACTAAATTATTTTAATTAATTCTGATGTGTTTAATTGAAAGTCAATTGAAGTTGTTCTAGATACGGTCGCATCCTGTTTGTCCACTCCCGACAACTTTGTCTGATGTATGGCGGCCATTTTGCTAATTGTTAGATCGTATCTCTTCCCTATTTGCTGAAAACGTAAATCTTTTTCTCGTAAACACGATCGCGTTCATGATTTCTTGGTTAGAATTGAAAACTTTAGTGTATAGTATACATGTATATTATTTATAGTATATAGTTTCGTATTTTTGGCAAAATCGTCTCAAAGTTAAAATGCAACCGACAAATCTCAAAAAAATCCATAAATGAAATATTTGCTTCTTAAGCAAAAATATTGATTATAATAATAATTATACCACAGCTTTATTGAATGCCAATAAATTTTTGTGTTGTGAAACAAAAGTGTTTCCTTTAATATTAACGAACAAGTAGAAGCGCATAAGCAACAGAAAACCATTTCACAAGTTGTTAATATTGGCTTTCGCCAGTCTTACTATCAACCCCATAGAACCAGTATATTATTCCTGACAATCATCTGCTTTCTCCTTTTTCTATCTATCTAGCGATAACTTTTTCATTTATCTTCTAAAATTCTATAATTTCGTCATTTTTTATTCGTTAATTAGTTGGTTTAAATATTCAGAGAGCAAGTACGAAAATGATGTCTGAAACTTCACGGTATTATGTTTTGGTATATTCATCATAATTTTGTCAGGAATGTTTCGAGAATAAAATTTATTTCTAAGAAAAATTTTGTCTTCCAGAAAGTTGGAGCAAGATGTTGATAAAATTTTATATATAAAGATACTAAATTATGATTGAAACCTGAATCTATTTTAAGAATTGGAATTATATATATGACTCGTATGATCAAAAAGGCTCATATTGTATCAAAAATGGATGCAAGTATTTTGTGAAAGTTGAAATTTGCTTTTGAGTTGTACAGTTAAACAATGAAAATATGAGGCATTAGCATAATCACGCCGTGACAGAATTGAGATGTTGATCAGAGTTAATTTTGATTGATTAATATTGCTTCATTAGATTTTATTTCAGAAAGCAGAGTTTCATTTTCGTATCTATTATGGTTGAATTTTTTTTTTAAAATTCATAAGTTTTATTGAGGTATTTGAATGACAAGAACTTTCACTATGGTAACCTTTGATCTCAGGCCTTCTAGAAGTACCTGACCAATTTTGTGTATTTTTCAATTCAGAAAACACGTCTTTGATTTATTTTCTGTTCAGAATAATTTGGTGTCGTTACCTTATGTCCACGCTATATTCCAAGGAGTGCTTGTAATAATTTTAATAATGTTGAAGTGGTGCAGATTTCTATCATTTTCAAATAATATGAAAGATTTATCTGAAGTGAATATCAGTGATCGACCGAATCTTTTTCTGTATTCAGACGTTTTGTCTTCAACTACGAAAAACATCTTCAAGATTTAAGACGACTTAGGCTTCGGCCTAGAAGAGCTGGTTGGAAACTCTGCTACAACCAGCAGCGCAGTTTCCTAGGGATTTCCAGGATTATAAGGCCTCCATTTTCAGCCTATGAAAGCGGTTTCAGAAATTGTCCTGGCCTTACTGAAATAATTAAACTATCGGTTACTGTACTGAGAGTAAAAAAAAAAACATACGTGAGAACGAAATAATATTATTGCTATAGTGAGGAAAAGCAGCATTTTCTCATTTATTTACAAATCTTCAACATTTTTCTTGGTCCCTCTGTTCCTCTGGGTATTCTACACCCACAGAAAGGAATCACAAAGTCCTTGGTACTCTCCCCTCCTCTATTTAAATACTCTGGCTCAGCCATACTAGTTACAACCAAGGTTATAAAATACATACAACCTACAAGAACATCTGTTTTATTTATAAGTTAAAGTTATAAAAGAATCAGTTAGCAGTGATAGTATGATCTACTACTTCGAAACAACTATTCACTTCGGTGATGTCTATTGCCTGCTAAGCAATAACAAATTTGCTGACATATTTACTCGAAGAACGTTTCTTCATCGCCTCATTTAGAAGAGTTGTAAGATATGGTTTTAGTTCTTAAAATGTACTCTTTCGAGAAAAACTTGAAAAAAGGTCTTGAGTAATTTTGTTGAAAGATGGGTGAATGAATCCGATATAAATAATGTCATTTGAAATCTCGCAAACAATTTTTGCAACAGTTTCAAACGTATCTTAAAATTATCATGAGTTTGATACAACTTATAATTAAATTTCAGATAATTTTTATTACCTCGAAACCCATGTCCAGTTGTATGTTAATACGTTTATTGAATTAAATATGGCATTTTACATTTATCAATGAATTTATAAATAAGAAGGAGGAAGTTATAAAGTCATTTGACCTTCTTCAACCCTAGAAAATCATGTCCAGGGTATTTGTAGTGATTTTAGAAATGTTCCTCATTTTGTCGATTATAATGATCCAATGGACAACTGAATTGTTTGCTTGAAAAGATTTTTGATATCGTGTCAGATTTTTATTGAGCAAACTAAGTCCTTATTTCAGTATTTTGGAATAAAAAACAAATATTTTACCATCCGAAGTAAAAATTTTAAATTTGATCCTCTTTTTCAGGATACTAATATGGCGATTTTGTTTTAATTGTATTGTTTGCTTCATAAATAGCATGAAGATTGAATAACAAATCATCACAGATATTTCGTTCGAAAAAAGGTGAACACAGTGAGTGAGCAATAATATTTCAGAAGCGTTATCTAAGTAAACCATCGAAACATTGATATACACAGATAGAACGGTTGAATTCCTATCTGTTCGATGACCAACCGCACTGACAGATTTTATCTTCGAGATCTCTCTGTGCGATTTCAAACAGACCAAAATCCATATAAAGCAGCATGGCGAGAATATAAAGCTAATCCGAACGAACTCGCATCTATCTGCCCTCGACCATTTTGCGAGAGATCGCAGCAGCAGAACAGCTTGCTCAATAAAGCAAACAAAACGACAGAAAGACACAGTCCGATTCATTCAGATGTCCACCATGTCCGGTTTCGTTTCCCAATACGGGCTGGCCGTTCGCGCAGATCGGCCAGGCCAGAACGAAAGACAATGCTCCATTGTATTCTATAAGCTCGGATCTGCATAATCATCTATATTCTGGTTATACCGCGCAGAGCGCTCGACTCTATGCTCTTTCCTATATCGTAGATACCGTTCCGTCTTGCCGCCGTTTCTGCAAAATTTATTGCGGGAATGTCCGGCCACTGCAAGCATTCGTTCTGTTTTTTAGTCCGTTGAAAATGGAAGGAGAATATAATCCCGGTTCTGCATTGGTATATTGTATGTTAAGACAATTTAACATAATGTCAATTGACCACAGCCCGACTTTTGGTGGAATTTTATTTCAAACCACTTGGCTAAATCCGGACAAAAATATTCAATTCATTCAACATTATTATCCGGGTAATACACCATTGTCAAGTGTTAATACAACTCTTTTCTGACAACTTTTGCATGAGCTAGTAGCCCGAAACTTGTGTGAATCGAACTCTTAATATAATGAAGTAAAAAGAGAATAATTGAATATAAACTAAAAATCAAACACTTGACTTCAGATGCTAACAGAATACTGGAAGAAGTCTGAAGAATCTGAATCTGAAGAAGCTGTTTGTAACGACGAAACCCATCATACTATGTTGTCAAAAATGTGTAAATCAAAAATTCAAGAGCTTGAATTTTAGTTTATATTCAATTATAACGGATTTACATCGAGTAGACGCCAACACTACAAAATATTTAAAAAGAGAATATGATCTCAATTCTGGAAGAGTCATTAGTTGAGACAATTTAACAACATGTTGATTGACCACAAGCACGACTTTTGGTAGAACATCATTTCAAATTACTTGGTTAAATCCAGAAGAAATTATTTAATTCATGATTCATAATATAATACATCATTCCAAGTGTTAACACAACTCCGTTCTATCAACTCTTGATAATAAGGTAGTAGCCGAAAATATGTATCAATCGAAGTCTCTCGATTTTTTTGAAGTTTTCGATTTCGAAAACTTTAAAAACGAAATATCCAATAACACACATGCAACAGAACATTGGGAAATCATTATACCCTCAATCCAAACGCTCAGCAAATAAAAAAATGATCTTTGAAGTTATAATGACAGTGGATACTTGTTTCTAGCCTACTGACCCTCATCAGATCATCATAGCGAAGTTGTAAAAACTTGAAGATGAGAAAAATGAACAAAAACTTCCATTTGATTTTTTAATGGTGTATGTGAGTATTAATATTCAAACATAGAAGTTCTAATGTAATATTTTGAAATAATAATACCTAATGCCTTAGTATAATCGAGCATTCAACTAGTCACTCCTAAGCTGTCCCAAATATCATCAACACATCTGACATAGAAACTCGAATCGTACCGACAAGCTACATAAAACCATGTTGCCATTATGAGTAATAGCACTGCATTATAATAAAGCATTGCCTTAGATAAATAACATCTCTATGTAAGGCATTCCAGACAAGGCCCTCTACAGAAGTTGCTTGATATATTTGGCCTCCCGCCAGTTATCCAACGGCCGGATTGGGATTTTACAAACGCTGTTCAGGTTTCTGTTTCAGTATTGACATTTAGTAATGCGTACACTCATACTTTATGCGAGTACGGTCGCGTTTGCGCCAAGTCCAATACGTGGCCTGAGAAAAATTAGGCTAACTAGATCAACAACCATAAATAATTTATCGATCTCATGCGGAGACCCCGCTTTAAAAAGATCGTGAAGGTATTGGAAAAATGCGAGTTTTATGTTCGTTGAATGAGCTGCAAATCACGGTACAGTTCTTTCGAAAACTTCCATATACGTGGGACCTGTACGATGTGCAAAAAAGAAACTTCTGATATGTCGCGGAATTTTATGGCCGATTTATTGTTCGTTTTTTTCAACTTTACGGAAATGGAAATTTGAAGAGGAAAATTACTTTCGATACGTGACTGTTCGTAATTGCCCACTTAGTATTAGTTTATAAATGTTATGGGTATATTGGCCCATTATTATCCTCGGAAACGACTCATCGAGAGCTCTAATATCATGAAGCGGAATGTTTATTCCTTGAAATCATGTTATTGTGTGACTCAATTTTATAGCATTTCTTGTTGGTTTTATATTTTCCAATGTTTCTCCCTATTTATATACAAGGTGAACGAAAGTACTGATACTCGTGCATATCACAACTTTTACTGAAGATTTACAAGTATTAAAGTGAATAATAAATTTTTAGAATAATTGAATTGAAAATTTGAAGAGAAAAATGAATATTAACTACACATTTCTGAAACGCTTTATGCAAATTATGTTATCGTATTGAACAACTAGATACTACTTGTTTTTATCATATCTTAGATTTGGAAATTTCAGAGATATTTTAATGATTATAATTGATGAAATTTTTTTCTGAATAAAAATCTGTTTACATTTATTTCATATTCATACATAGGTATATTTAGCATGGTCTGAAATTCAATGTAGATAAAACACAACGTATCTTTATTGGTCCTCCTCAAATCGCAATAAATTATCCCTTATATCCGATGTACTTTTGAACGGACAAATAATAAAACCTGTAACTACAGTTAAAAATCTCGGTCTGTTAATGGATCAACAATTGACATTCGAAAGACATATAATACTACAATTACAAACAGCATATCTTAAACTTAGAATATCTCTTGAACTATCTCTTTCATCGGTTAAATATATCAGACAACAAATCGAAATTGACACCGATAAACTCCTCAATTCTGTCACAGTGTGATTATAAAAGCGAATTTCAAGTTTTACAAAATACTTGCATCCGTTTTTGCTACAATGTAAAACGTTTTAATCATATAAGTCATATATATATATATATATATATATATATATATATATATATATATATATATATATATATATATATATATATATATATATATTTCAATGAATTTCTAAAAATCTTCAGGTTTCAATCACAATTTTATGTCTTTATATATAAAATTTTATACATCTTGTCTCAAGTATTTGGCTTACAAATTTTTTTTAGAAATAAATTAAATTCTCCATCATTAGTGACAAAATACCGAAAAATATACCAAAACATATACCGTAAAGTTTCAGGCATCATTTTCGTACTTGGTATTTAAAGATTTCATTTAAATCAACAGAATATGGAATAAAAAATTATGAAATTGTTGAATTTCAAAACTCAAATGCAAAAAGTTATTGTTAAATGAACAGAAAAAGGAAAAGTAAAACATTCTTAGCAATAATATCTACTGGTTCTATGGGTTAATAGTAGGACTGGCAAATACCAATATCAACAATTTTTTGAAATATTTTTCCGTTGTTTATGTGCTTCTACACCTTCTAGTTCGTTGATATTCAATTACACACTGGAATTTCAATAAAGTTGTATAATTATCATTACTATTAGCTATATGCAAATTGGTGGATGCGCGGGCCTATTTTACTCCTCAAATAAATGCATTTTAGATACATAAAAGAAATATTAAAATAAATTAAACTCTTGGCTTAATGTTTCACGATTTATTTAGCAATATGTATAGTCAACATGTTTCGAGCGTTACCTCATTTTCAAGACTCAAACATAGTCTAACGCTAATGGCTAACAATGGCTAACGCTCGAAACATGTTGACTATACATATTGTTAAATAAATCGTGAAACATTAAGCCAAGAGTTTAATTTATTTTAATATTCAATTATGTTTCACCAAGAGTTAAGCGAGAATTCAATCTCATTAATTTACATAAAAGAAATAATTGCTCAATGTTTTGAATTTATTTGAAATATTTTCAAGAGAGTATAGTTTTTTCAATTTTTGATCGGATTAAATAGATAAACCCAAATCTTCATTGCAGTTAGGCGTGACAGCAAAATTACTTTCAATAATTGGGCATGACATAAAATTAGGTAGGGCGTTTTTTTATACGATTTGGTTACTTTGCTCGATTTTAAGGTTGTCATCATTTAGTTTTGTAGAGCAGCATGATAGCATGAATATTATCGCAAATTGCAGAAAAAAAGTGAAATCTCACTATTTTCTGAAGTGTTTGCCGATGCAATTTTTATCTATTCGCATCAACTATGCTTTTATTATGAATAGATTTTTTTTATTCAAACGTTTATTGCGCAAAACGAAGAACAAATCCTTGAAATCCCCTTATGTTTTCAGTTTCTGCAGCGAATTGAAGTCAATGAAAATAATTTGGCTCTTGCTAGTTTTCGAAGTTCGAAAGCTTTTTTCTCTTTCACCAATTTTATTTGTGAAAATCATGAGATTTTTCTGGATATCCAGTTATATTTTCCGACACTGTTTAATGAATCAGAGTCTAAGTACCGATATAACTCACCGCAAAGTACGAATAATTGTTTTTCGATATAGGTATGCAAGAGCCATTGAAATGAAGCTTGTTTTTTGAAGTTGAATGATATTTGGATTTTTGCATGACTTGTTTGATCGCTTTCTTAGAATAGTTGTCAATGGTTGTTTGGAACAAAATTCGCGAAACTCGTCGGAGTTGTAGGTCACGCAGTAATGCGACCATCGAAAATCCCGATGACAAATGCGACCAATTCCAGCGGTAACCGTGCATCGTCCACAGTTTTTTGTCTCGTCGATTGTTTCGACGGCCCCAGAACCAATAAGGAAATTCAAATCGTCCACACAGACCGCATTCCACCACATCTCTCTCAACCGACATGCTGGATGTAAAACTTTGATAAAACCTGTTCGAATTTGATTGGCCCAATATAATCGGCGACTGGTTTTTGTTCGTTTTCGGACACGCCGTCTTTTGTTCTTGCGATCGGGGCATTATTTACGATCGCAGGTCCACAATGGTCCCGGTTTATATAATTCGGATTCCCGTTGTTTTTGCCTTCGTTTTTTCGCTTCCTCTTCTCTCTTTCTCTTATTCGACGGACGTTTTCCGTGAATTATATATGTCGTCGCAAAATTTATCTGCTCGGAATAATGCCACTCCGAGTTTCGCGAAGTGGATCCTTTATCGGGTCCTTTTTTTCGCTCTTGTTGTATCGGATTGGTCAGCGAACGACTTGTCGAAATTGAGGATGTCTCGATATTTTATCAGGGTAAAAAAAGGAAAATTTGGGTGAATTGTCCAAGAGAGGATGTATTGGGGCTTGAAATTCTTGGATGTTGAGATGTTTTCACCAGATTCTACGGAAGGTTTTATTGAAAATCGATTCAACCTAACAATAAGCAGAACCTCAGGTTAGTACCTATTGTAGCTCAGTATTCAATATTCTTCTATTGTCTACGCATTTGAGGCAGATATTTTCGACTGCTAATATTCATGTAAGAATATAACAATTTTTCAATTGCATTGATAGAATTCGTCGAGATTTTCGTATAGAAATAAATAAATTGAGAGTGTTAAAAAAGTAGAATCGGAACTACACCATTTCTAAAATGTATAACATCCAGCTCAATTTCTCAAAAATTGTTTCATAAATTCCACAAAGAATTCACAAACAAGATTTGACACAAGTGGTTAAAAATTTTCATATGAAATATAAAATTCGGGAGTTGCAATCGGAGCTGCAAATTCTATGGTTACCTCTCCATGTCCGCGATTTTGCAGCAGGTGAAATTATTTTCTTTATATCACTGTATCAAGTAGTTATTATATGGAAATTTCTGTATCCCTTATTCCGTTGGAATTTTTCACTATTTGTTCAAATAATCCAAATAGAATTTATTGCAATCAAATTTGTTAATTTAATTTGAATGGTTCAAAATATCTTTGTCAATTCATCTTGAAAATATTCAATTTTCATTTCATTAATTCATATTTCATTTATTTAAGGTTCTCGTAATACAATTATATAGGTAAAATAATAGTAACTATTCTAATTTTAAGATCTATCTCGTCAATCATGTTGCCTAAACAAAGATAGTAATAATACATTTTCTCACAAAGACAGTAGCCTGTGGTGAGTACGAATAATGTCTATTTATATTCTGCAATATTTAATGCCTACATATATATCAAGGTATCTATTTTAATTATTTGAGAAAAAACTTATTACTCTAAAAATTTTATAACAATATTGGGGAGAAGCGAATATCAATATTATGAAATGTGTAACACTATAATATATTGTTTTACAACCATTTTAGCTTTTAAATGTTCACCAGTCGATGAATCATATATCTGTCCTTTGTTTTCATCCAGTTCTTCAAGGCAGACTTTAATTTTTTCAATGTTAATCATATTTTTTAATTCAAATGGCAATTCATTATAGATTCTTGGTGCTACTAAGACATATAGATTTACAGTATTGCGGAATTGATAAAGAGTTTCTGCTATATCTGGTATTCACGCTATGTTCTAAAAAGTAACAACTGTCTATTTTCTTTTTCGTGAAGATGAGCAGCGATTGAACAAATAGCTGTCGTATATCCAGCATGTCAGCATCTTTAAAATAAATAATAAAGATGACAATTTTATGACGGGATAGCAATATCAAACAGATATTTATTTCAAACTGTTTTGAGTTTTCTTCTGATTTCGTTAAGAAATCCTGGCTGCGATTGTTGTATCATCCTAACTGAAATATTCAATCCTGCTAGTATTACAGGTGCAGGTTCAACACCTGCTTTCCGTCTGTCAGTCATTTTGCATTGTATATAATTCGAGCCCCGTTGGTTTCTGTTCGGATGAACTCAATGTCTTATCTGTCTCCATAATATTTCGGACTTATCTCAATTCAAAGCTTGAACAATAAGACGATCCAACCTGTCCATAAAAGGCTTGCGAGTCTTGAGCAGATAGCAGATTGTAGACCAAGATGACCTTACTTTACTTGTACATACTTAATATATCAACCTTTTTGTAATTTTTTACCGTTTCATTTCATGTGTCGTTTAATGATACTATTTTTGAAACATGTTGTATATCCTGTTTCGTGAGAATTATATCAAAATACGTGAAACATTGTGTTGTGATGTTATTAGAGCTTGGAAATTACCTATATCAGCCTCAAAATAAAAAATATGTCAGTGAACTAATAGATGACTTCACACGAAAAATGTGAAGTGTGAAAAATATGAAATATGTCTTAAAATTATGTATAACACGAGAATTATTATCAGTCCTCAGATATGATAATAATAATAATAATGTCTTTAATTTCCTACAGGTAAAAACACCCAGTACAGGAAATATTCCAAAAAATATATATACAGTATTAACACCTAATGATATGATACAAATGGTTTGAAAAATTATTATCAATAAAAAAAGTAATTATAATAAATAATAGAATGAGATTATGGCTTACTTCAGAATTCACTATACATGAAAAGAGTCCAAGCAAACCCGACTAATGAAAGCAAATGAGTCACTGTTGATATCGCATTTGTCAGACACATCCTCGAATATCGAACACTTATATCATGGGGATTGTACGAGGGAATTAATGTTGGGAGTACCCAATGAAAAAATTGATTTGAACGTGAACATTGTCTAGGAACATGAAAATCAATAGAGCCAATGAGGGTAGGACAGTATATAACCATGTAAGAGGTTATGTAGAAACTTCAGAGGCAACAAGTCCCTGCCAACTTCGAGTGATTTAGCTCCAAACCTTTTAACAGATCAGTTTGGCTGTATCTTCTGGCCGGATAAACGTGATCTATCCTCCAAATTAAATATTTGAGAAATTTTCGTTGTATCGACTCTAAATGATTTTTATGAGAATTGTAAATGGGACGCCAAATGAAACATCCGAAATCTATTTTACTCTTTACAAGCGCATTAAATAATTGTATAAGTGCTTTTGTATTTGAAAAGTGTCCAGCATTACATTAAATCCATAAGATTTGAATGCTGTTATGAACCATATGCAGTGTTAGTCATCAAACTGGATCTTTTCGTCTTGGCACTACCTAATATTATGTAAACAGAAATCTACAAAACGTTGTCGCGTAATCGATACTAATTTGATCGAGCGGTAAACTGACTTCTGGGCTAACCAGATACACCTACGCGCGCGCCATCTGTCCTAATTACCCAATCCTACTTGTCACCGGTCCATATTTTAGTCGCATCATCAAAGAGGACCGACGCCTTCTGCGGGCAGATGTAAGTTCTTAGTAAAAAAGCAGCGAGTGTCAATCCTATTAGTGCGGACGAAAGACGAATTGTAGATTATTAGCGAGGCGAAGACAGACTTGTGGCTCGAAGAGATGATGGGCGACGATGGATGATTGGGACGTTTCAACTTTGTACTGCTCGTTAGGTGCTTTCGAAAAAATGAGCATAGAACAAGCTTTTTTATTTCAATATTGCTGTTAGTTTATTTTGTTATTTTAATTGCCACAAAAAGATTTAAGCAGTAATTTTGGAGTCATCCTCATACGGTATATTATCACAGATATCAGTAGGTAATTTCAAGATGTTGGGGCTTTTTTTGATATTTGACAATAACTTGAACCAAATTCAACGAAAAGTGGAACAAAATGATAGCAGAACCAAAAACTTTTTCTCGTTCACCTTAAAAATCACCCTTCTATAGATAAATGAACATAAAATAAACAAAGTTCAGAATACACTTACAGTTATGTTTCGAGAATTTTTCAATTTGAGTTTCATCAATATATACGAAAATTTCCATTGAAATGAAATAAAATGAAAAAACCTATTTACATTATTTCAAAAGAAGGCCTTATAGTTCACATCTTTATTTTGTACTGTAAACAAAAACATCAAATTCAGAATGTTCTTGAAGAATAAACGAAGATTGATGTAAAATTAACTAGAAACCTGTTTAATGTCCGAATCAGAACATCTGGAAGAATATCTGACAAACTAAAATGAATGGCTAATACAATAAGTATATTTATTGTATTCAAAGTACAAAAGTCACTGCCCAACGACATTATAAACTTAAAAGTCAGTTAAATAAAAAGTAAATGCTACTTCTACTTTACCGAAATGTATACTTGTTTTATATCTGGAAACACTATATCTGAGAATACAAAGAAGGACTGAATCACTCACATAATGTCATTCTACAGGTGAACTTTGATTCCAATTATAACGAAAATGCAGTAGGGTAATTATATTATTAATGATTAAATAGGAGACTAAATACTTATTTATATCAAATGTCTGATAATCAGGTTGAAACAGATCGCATCGTCTGAGGGTAGAAAAGTTTCTTAAATTCAACCTTTTTTTGGATAAATGTATAAAATTTTATGAATACCCTAATTTTTTGTCCTTGACATTTATCATTAGCCAGGGTTTAGTATAGCTTTTCGATGAATATAACTTTACTTAAGGGACATATTCAAATCTGAAACAAAAAATATCAAGCACAAAAAAAAACAAAAATAGTTTCATATCATAACGACCCTGATTATATTTCAGGAAAAGCAAATCTAGCATTTATTCAACACTGAAAGATATTGGTGAGCATTAGGTGTAGGTTGTTATATTCAATGGTAAAATGTGTGGAAAAATAATCTTCGGAACTATATATTCTTTAGAATGATTGAGTTAGATTATAAGAAAGAATAAAAGCGTATTTTGCAGTCCATTCATAGCAATAAAAGCTCTAGCACAATAATTCAAAGAGAAAAATCGGTGAATTAAATAAAGACCGTGCTCTATTTCGCGATTGATGTTTCGTGTCAAAAACTATGAATGTTTTCAGAACCGCTAATTAAATATCCATCAATCAAATTAATTCGTGTTTGTTATTGTTTGGAATATCTAAAAAGTAATTTATCTGCTTTCGAGTAGCAGTAAATCCAGTTTAGCCATTTTCTGAGCACTCGATGTATTGGCAACAAGCAATTAACATATCGATAGGTGCTATCCAAGTTGAATTATACAAGTCCATCGACTGATACTTAATAACATAATGCTTAGTAATAATCGAATAAATCATGGGGAATAGATAAAATAGAAGATAATACCCAATTACAACATATTAACATCCAGATACAGAACTCGTTTATCAACTGGCAGAAAATCAATTATTATAAATCAACTTTTTGCAATTACAGATACTTTAGAGATCTGATTATGCTGGGAATCCTGTTTATGCTCTGTTTCGAGAATTCTTTCGTCTCTTGGTGTAAAAAAGCGGAATTTTGATTGGGCAACTGCTTCCCAGCAAGTCAGATTGATTTATTCATTAGTTTCGTTATTCATACAAATATCACGATGAGAAACATAATTTTTATATCTCTCGAAACTGATCAATTTTCCTGCTTTTCACCTTTTGGAAAGCTGAATAAATTAATTTCGAAATTGAATGTGAAAAAATAAACTCATCAATGCAGGTCTTGTAGCTGTTTTTCGTGAAATTTTTACAATATATCAATGTATGTTATTTACTAACAAGATTCATTTAGTTACGTTATCAGTTATTTAAACTGAAATAATATATAAATAAGAGTACTTTCAACTGAAAGAAAAAAGAATATTATTATGGTAGGCCTTGTTTTCTCTTAAAACATTTTTTCAATGTCCCAGAATAGTTCAATGTTATAATATGCAACACTTAATATAAGTAAGAAAATAGGAAAGTTATTTTCAAGTGGTGTAATATTTTGAGGTTAATAATGATATTCATCACACCGACTCGAATATCTATTTGTGTAAAGAGCGCTTGACATACTCCATGTGGTGGCGTTTGGATATATTTATGTTTGTGGGTTTGTTTCCGGTGTACTAATTAGCACGAGTAAAAAGCGGGTGAGACAACAAAAATTTTCAAAAGAATTTTCTCGCTTTCAACTTGAGATACATTTTGTCTCTGAGTGAAAAAATATTGTCAGCGGTAAATAAATTTTCGTTCGGCTGTTAAATATGATTTGTTGTCATGTGAACACCTGAATCTAAGAAACATGGACTATGAAGCATCTTTCCTACTACTACGACTATGACTACGAAGCTATTATTATCTTCAATATCAAGAATAATTCACTATCGAATAATCACTGATTATTCAATAAAAGATTCATTACTATTTTTATATATTCAATTAATTTAAGTTATAATCACTGATTTTAGGGTTGGTATTTTCAACTACATTTCACAGTGAATACGAATTTGAATGGTACCTAGTTTTAGTTTTTTTTTTAGTTTTAGTTTAGGAAGTTTTAGAAAATTGAAAATACAATCCTTAATCTTTTATCCTCTTGTTTTAGGCACAGTAAATTATTTTAGTGTGTAGAATAACAACACAGTAAAAGAGCAACACTTGACTTGATGGTCTAATTTTTGTAAATTAGATTGATTGCTTAACAAATTGTTTCAGTGTGTTACCCCACTCAAAAAGCTCAACTGTTTAGTTTTTGTAGAATTCTGTGAAACTGTGAATCCCGAAACAATGGTTAAGCAATTATTATAATTTTTGTGGTATCAAGCCCAGTGTTCCTTATACAATATAGCAAACAATGTGAACCAACTTTTTCATTAAATGATTTAATCAATTTATCGCGTAACTAAGGGATATATCTGAAACATTCAGATCATTTGAGTGTTTATTAAAAAAAATTAAAATTGTTATATTGAGTTGATTGCTTTTTGAATCATTCTATCTGTTCTATGTATTAAAGAATGTACAATTGTTGAAGTTTGAAATTTTAAAGAAATATATGCCGTTTCTGTACAAATTATGAATTGAATTTTCAGTTTCAAAAAGCCTTTGGACACTGCATAGTTCACATATCAACCACTAATTCTTAATAGATAAAAGAGGTACATAGTAGTTCTTGCTTTTTCTTATTTCTAGTTGCTTTCGTGTTTTATAGAAATATTTCATCAATTATCTTCTTCACTTCATTTTCATTCGATGAAAGAGTTTCAACTTGCAAGAAGTTCTTGAGTTTTTCTCGTTTTTGTTGCTCAAAATAAATAGCAAGCCTTATTCGTTTGGTATAAATCACATTCATCGTCACTTTTCCCAATTCAAATAATTCGAACCCAACACTCTGCTTAACGAAAACAGATACTTTATCCAAACGCCTGATGAAAATATGTGTCGGTTCGAAAAATGAGTGAAAATATAAGCTACTTAACGTTAATTACAATGTAAAATATCGTCATCTTCATGTCATTACCTCGTCAGTAAGCCGTGAAATTTGCTCATGTTCTGCACGCGTTACTGTACAAATTATGAATTGAATTTTCAGTTTCAAAAAGCTATTGGACACTGCATAGTTCACATATAAACCACTAATGCTTTATACATAAAAGAGGTACATAGTAGTTCTTCCTTTTTCTTATTTCTAGTTGCTTTCGTGTTTTATAGAAATATTTCATCAATTATCTTCCTTCCTTCATTTTCATTCGATAAAGAGTTTCAACTTGCAAGAAGTTCTTGATGCTCAAAATAAATAGCAAGCCTTATTCGTTTGGTATAAATCACGTTCATCGTCACTTTTCCCAATTCAAAGAATTCGAACCAAACAATCTGCTTAACGAAAACAGATACTTTATCCAAACGCCTGATGGAAAATATGTGTCGGTTCGAAAAATGATGGAAAATGTAAGCTACTTAACGTTAATTACACTGTAAAATATCGTCATCTTCATGTCATTACCTCGTCAGTAAGCCGTGAAATTTGCTCATGTTCTGCACGCGGAAGACGAATTGTTCTTCTTGCTCGCAGGTTTGCGTGCGTTAACTCGCGAAGATCTTGGCCATAAACACGAAAACGGAGGCTATTTTTCGCGTGAAGATCGGTTGTAGACACAAGCGCCGCTGCTCCTAACAGTTCGATTATAAAAAGTAGTCGGCCCATTAACTTGAGTAATTGTTATTCGTTGGACTTTGGTTAAATGGCGAGGAACGATACGACTTCGGGGTAAACTGGTGCATTCTTCTCTGACGGACGGGACGAGCCTTGTTTTTCTAATGAGAAATTGATAGAAATTCAGATCGAGAGGCGTCTGGAGTACAGTTAGAGACCAGAACTTATGACGCGTGCAATAACCGCTCTGTTTTTCAGTACATTATTTATTTTTTTCAGTGGATTCAGTAGAAACGAACACTTCGCAAGCTATAATACTTTCCACGAAATCTGTTGGATATTTTATTCCAGTTGCATCCAGTAAGACGGAAAATTAAGTGAATGAATAACTTCTGACTCTTAGCTGAAGAATTGATCTCACGAATTTTTGACCAAAATAACACAGAATATAATCTATTTGTTCTTATGCCAAATAGTTTATTACTGAAGGAGGCCATCGCATTTACCGGACTTAACCTGATAATTCTTCTATTGATCTATCGATCTGACCATCTTTCCACCTTCATTCATCTATCCAAGTATCCATCTATCCATTTATCTATCTATTCCATCTATCGATTTTTTGATTTATCGATCTATCCATCTATCTCTACCTATCTATCCATCCATTCATCTATCATTTATCCATCTTTGCATCTACCCATTTCTACATCTATCAATTTATTCATCTGTGCATCTATGCATTAATTCATCTTTTGATGTATCCAAACATCAATCTATCGATATTTTCATGGATAGATCGATCATTGATCGATCTAACCATCGATCCATTTATCCATCTATCGATATACCTATCCATTTATTCAAATATCCATCTATCGATCTTTTCATTTATCTATTTATCTATCTTTCAATTGTCGATGGTAAATATTCGCTTTAGATGGCGATAATTCGTGAACTAGAGATAACCTGCAAAATAACAACCGATATTCTTAAAGAAGATTGAATTTGACGGCAGTTAATGCTATGTATCACATCTTCATAAATGGCTAACATTTTTGAGTTCAAAATATCTTTGCCTCATTTTATCATGTGACCCCTAGTACTCCTAGTGACTCCTGGTACTACACTCTATAATACATTATCAAATGTATAGTAATTTAAGATCTATAGAAATATTTTAATACACCCTACTTTCGTTTCGAGCTACTTACAAAATATCAACTGTTATTATACAACTGGTTTGAGAAAAAAAAATTATATAATGCTTTATTGACTCCAAATTTGACATTGAGTTGAAATCTAAAATTTTTCATTGATAATGAAAGGAGTCATTCAGATTCGCAACTAAATTACCGGTTTCAGTTCTAAAAAAATCAATGGTGCTTTGAAAAAAATGGATTTCACTTGTACTGAATCATATATGTACAGAACAAATGGTTATGGCACTTGAAATTGTAATTTCATTCAAAGAATTATCAAATCAATATTATGAAAAAGGAGAATGCGAAAAAAAAAGAATACTTTTCTCAAAGACACACTTTTGATAAAAATTTTTGTCAGCTTACGATTTTTTCAAACGAAGGATAACTATATCTACATCATCATCAGTTCATTAATTTTAGAGTTATATTTAATATATATTTCCACTTTTTATTCGAAAATTTTTTTCAATATTGATTTGCCTATTAATATATATTTTGGTAATGAATTTATTAAAATTTCTATTACGAAAAATTAGTTATCATTATTTTTTTATTTATACTTATAACGTAAAAACAAATATTTCTCGAAATTACATTTTCGAAGTTCAAGAAAGCTTTTTTGCCATGTAGGAGCGTTGTAAATAACCGTAATGGTAAAATGTCTCAGCGACTGAACAATTTACGAACCCATAACATTCCTCTCTTTCTTGAACGCAAAATACATTTACTAAAAAACCAGTTTTGATAGTTCTTCCTCGAACTTGTGAAGAATCGTACGTTGCTAAACACATTTGGAAAAGTAAAATCGACACAGATGACAAGGATAATTAAGTGAGCCATTCAGAAGAACGATCCTATAAAAATGCTTATGGACATCCAAGATTTTACTATTCTATAATTCAAATTCTAAGTACACCAGGCTTCGATCAACTCTGCCAATCGTTATAGAATATTTAGAAATACTGTGGCTTAACTTCAGAAACGACGTGATATTTAATAAACCAAACAAATATGATTACTCTTGTTTATGAGTGTTTTGAGTCTATGCAAAAATGTTTCGAAAAAAAAATTCATGATGTATCGTATGATCTAAAATATTCAGATAAAATCCCCAAAATATGTAATTCGACATATACTTCTCAATGAAATTAAGAATACTTAATACTTCAACATTAAATGAAGTTGTATTAAACAATTTATGCCTTAGTTTCCTGCAAAATATACCTACTAAATGTCCTAACGCATTAAAAATCTGGTAGAGTTAAGTCAGAATTTAAATCAAATGAATGAAGAAAATTTTCATTAGAAATTGAACACATCTGGTTTTCCCCAGTGTCCTTTGTAATCAAAAGTAATATGTTTATTAGAGTATTATCGATTGTTCTAATGATAAATGAACCAAATAAAACGCTATCTATAAATTTATAAATAATTTTTGTGAGTAAATGGGTACTGGGACCAGAAATTTTGTTACCAATCCAATAATGAACCTTAAATTCTTATGAAATGATTAGTTGAATAATTGATGATGTTGATGATGGACGAATATATCAATAAAGGATGAATGATTACTTTGATACCTGTCAATTGTTTTGTTAATATTGTCTTGGTATTGTAGAAAACGTTCGAGAGTGCGAATATTTTCCGATTTGTTTCATTCAGAGCTAGTTAATGAGTAAAATTATGTTTCATTTATAAATTTTCATAGATCACTAATTTTTATACTCATTTTCTTATATATTAAATATTAGACATGACTATCGTTTTGAAATACAACACCTTCTTCAGATGATAAATCAACACTGGCATAATTTCACAAATATAGATGTTTATATGTATTCTAGGTTGAACATAAGAAAACCATAAAATAATATAACAATCGAAATTACATTAAACCAAGCAGAACAAGTTAATAAGAGGTAGATATAAAAACTATAACATACAAATATATAAAGGGAAATGCTTCTCACCTGCTAATTAGAGCTCTATTATTGAAAGTATTAAGTAAAAGGCTTATATAAACATCAAGTTGACTATTTGGTAAAAGTCCGTTATTACTTAATCATGCATTCAGTCAATTATCATTCAAATCAGTCAATTAGATGTCAATAACAGCATTCCATTTGATATTTGCAATAATAGAGTTCCAAGCAGCAGATGAGAGGGATTATACCCCCTTAGTTTTTATACCTAATATCTAACTTTTATTGACATACTTCCTATATTATTATGTGATTTTGATTATTATATCTGCCTTTATTACCCTATTTCCTCGTTGAATTTTATTTTTGAGGCTCAGTTTCTTTTTTTATGTTCTGATTCCTTCAGAATATGTGAAACATCTGTATTTGTTGAATTGTACCAGTGTTTATCCATCTGAAGAATACTTCGAAACGCGCGTCATGTGTATTATACAATATTTGAGGAAATTTCAATTAATTATGGATAAATTTTCTCCAAGTATACGTCCTATTAATCATTCATTTTCATAACGTACTGAAAAACATTTTATTTCCAATAATTTAATATAAATGCTTTCCACTCGATAACTTTCATCGTATAGCTAATTTTCGCTGAATTATGACGGCCGTTTTGCCTAATTGCTTCGTATCAGTCGATTTAGTGACTGACATCGAGTCAGATTTTACTAGACCACAATTAAACATACTTGGGCCGGTTGTAAACTTTACGAGCCGCGGTTTATGGTTACATTAAAGTAAATTTAGCCTGTTTTATGCGTCTTGCCCAAACGGCATCGATCCCCCTCGGCCTAAAACGAACGAATCAGGAAATGACACACGCTATTTACACAATTCTGAGTTTAAAATTATTGCAATTATATTGAATATCGATGGCAATAATTGAGTTTGAAATACAAATTCAACCTAAACGTGAAATATAGATTGTTAATAATAATATAATAAGTTCTTTATTCTCAACAGGTATAAAACCGAATTACAGAAAATAATAACATTGAATACTAACTAAATAATTAAAACGAAAAGATACAACAAAGAGCTCAATCTAATCTAAAAGAAAATAGTAACTAATAACTACATTATAGCTTTCAATGAAATATTACAGAGAACTTAATCTAAATAAATTCATTTCAGTCAATTTCCTTTGTTCACGTAACTCCTAATAATAAGTTCTATTGAGTCAAAGTGCGTGTCACAATTATTGGCAACTCTATTGAATCTAGGACTCTATGGAATCCATAAACCAAATGGGGGATTGTATTAGGGGGTTGGTTCTCGGAAACTCTTGGTGGAATTACGAGAATTCTGTATTACTAGAATTTTGCCTAGGAACACGAAATTTCAAAGCGGACAAGAGAAGAGGACAATCAATACAATTGTGCAGTAATTTGTACAAAAATTTTAGTAATAAAGCTTCTCTCCTGCTCTGCAATGAGATTAAACTAAATCGACTCAATAATTTGTTATTGACTCCTCTCTCTGGTTAGACTTTATCCTCCCTCCAAACTAAGAATTTCAAGAACCTCCTCTGAATAGCCTCAATATGGCGTTCACAAGGATTTCATTTCTGGACAATATTATATAAAAGAACTGTCGTCTTGATATTTAGAGAAAGGTACGATTATCACCACGTTAATTATATTTCAGTTGGTTCTCATTCATTTATATATGGTAATGATGAGAAATGTTGGATTCAAATAAGCTTTAAATTGCTTTTTGGTTAATCCAAAGAGACGTAGTTTTCAAACATAATCACGGGGTCCTTCATTCAAGTATTACCTAAACTGATTTATTAAAATTATTCAATTAATAATTTTTACAAATGGCCAAGGCTCCTTCCATGCTAACGTAAACATTGATTTGTGCATTTTTCTTTTAATATACTTTGTTGTTTGTTATTGATTCATCAGATATAAATCTATAAGAAATAAGTAAATAGATTTGGAGCAGAGGAATTATCTCAAATAATATTCATTTAAACAAACTGCAATTTTTGTTTTCATTGACAAACTATTCAGCATAGAGTTAGGTACAAATATTATAATCTTAAGTTATATCACGTGAAAACAAAATTTTTTAAATGCTTGGTACACACATCAAGTTTAAATTAACCGTCTTTCAGTCCATGACACCGGAATCCAAATTTTCGAAAACATTGGATATTTGTTGCTCATTGTTCTGTCTCTGCTCACTTTCAACTGATTTTGCAATTTCAGGAATATATAAAGTCAAGAAGTACTGCAGACGTTATCATAACCTAGACCCTCCCTTTCCATGTTATCAAAAATAATCAGGACAAAGAGGGCTCCTGCCCCCTATATTGCTTCAGTATTAGGGGAGAAAATGTTTGACCTAATCTGTAACTATGACTGAAATTCTCATTGAATATTATGGCAAAATAGGAATGATAGGAATTTTCTTAATTTCTTACTATCATTACTATCTAGTTATTTCATTTTCTTCTTTTCAAGGACCAAGTTACACTTTTGTGACAGAAAAATCATAATGAGATTGAATTTTTGCTTATCTCTTGGCGAAATATAATTAAATAAAAATTTAAATCAAAGTCTAGGCTTAATGTTTCACAAATATATTGATTAATAACACATTGAGTTTTATAAAACTCAATGTTTTCACGTATGTATTGAAGAGAAACGTTTAGACGTTTTAGATAGAGGCCAAAGATATGAGCACATCCTGGAAAAAAGATTATCGATGATTTTATGAATGAACAAATAGAATTTCAGCTTTCCTGCCTTCTCACTCTATCTTATATCTATAAATTTGCTATGTTCTTTTTTTGCAGTTAGTCTTGGTAATGAGCTGACCGCTCGAAACATGTTGATTCTACATTGTAATTTTATTTTATTATTCAATATATTTGTGAAGCATTAAGCCAAGAGTTTGATTAAAATTTTTATGAAAAATTATACTTTATATTGTTATATAAAAAAAAGTTTGCTACAAAATGACATCAATTTTTATTTTAGGGAATATGAATAGATTATTATAATGAAAAGTGGACCGCACCAAACAAGTGCAACGACAGTTATTGTGGTAAATCAATAGATCGAAGTCAAAATTTTTTATCGTGAACTTTTAGCTTTTCTTTGAAATTTCAATTAATCATCAGCATTCAAGTATCAATGTACCAACATTTATCTTGTGTATCACACACTTTCGATATTTCACTGAAAATGCGATGTGACAAAAATAAGAATGATTGAACAAATCATGCGAAAATGCCTTGTTTATTTCGTAACTGTGAGTTATTTCTTACAAAGAAAATCGTGCGACCCGTACCGATCTATAGATGTGAATTTCTAGACTCCACCCAGAAAATTAAAATATCAATAGTCACGGTCCCGGAAGTCAACCGGAATCTTCCGTACACCTAACGCCCAAAACTCCACCGTAATCCATTGATCCTTGCACCCCGTCGCGACCATATTTCGCCCCGTCGGACTGGTCTCGATCACAAAGAAAAACACACAGTATTATAGGAGTTACACGTTCGCATCGATGTTTGATTTGTAGCGGGAATAATGCCGACCCCCGCGGCTTGGAAGGCGATGATCGTAGCGTGTAACATATGCACGACATGGGCGGGGTCGTGTTGTGGAAAAAGGGGTTGATAAAAGTAAAGAGCAACTGATTATCAGATACACTATGGGAATATTTAGAAGCGGTGAACAACTTTATTATTTCTGAACTCTTTATTCATAGAATTTGAAATATTGAGCAACGAAATAGTTCGGAATTGGTAGAATTTACAAATTTTCTGTTTGTATTTTCAATTATTCTATTGGTACTTGTATTCTCAGGTTCTTTCAGAAGTTCACAAACCTTTTGCGAAAGGTCATTCGATTTGTTGATTCAAAAGTATTCATTTCTATAGGTGGTATATTTTATATAGAAAAAAAGTAGAAGAAACATTGGTAAGTAAATAATAACACAAAATGTATCATACAATGAATAAAACAAGGAAATAATCGACGATTTCTTCAGGAGAGAACATTTCCGGGAAATGAATGCACCGAAAAAGCTTTAATAAGAGACGAGAGTTGAAATATATTATAATTTAAATAGAACTACTTGAACCAATGATTTACACTTTTTTTGCATATTTATTCATCTATGCATTGCACATTTATTTATATTCAAGTGTAAACCAGGAGTTCAAGTGTTTGAAGGATTCTTATATTTTTAAATAATGTATTTGCATCATTGAATGATAATCAATAGATAACATTAATTCAAATGAAATCTGCAATATTGAATAGTATCCAAATCTCCAACGAAATTGCAGACTCTAAGGAAGAAAAATTGTACGATATCACTGAGTCTCTAAACTGTAAGAGACTAAGATTTCGAGAGTTTAATCATGAAATTTGGGTAAGCATCAGAAATACCGTTACGTTTTTTCAAACTAATTGTATTTAACTCTGATTTAAGGGTTGATAGTCATGGTCATAGAGTAGGGTAATATATGAGTCGTCATATATTTCTTGCCCTAAGTATTGCGTAAGAAGTAAACTAACAATTGAATGTTTTTCCACTCGAATTTTCACAAAAAATTTAAAGTAGAATTCGAATATCATTCAAAAAGCTTTTGAAAAGCCAATGGAACAAATCACTGTTCAGAAAAAAGTTTCACTATATTTATTGAAGCTATTTGTTTTCAATAATTGTACGCCACTGTAACTGTTCAAGTATTATTATATCTTTCGCATGACGGACTGCGAAAGGGGCCGCAAATCTTCGTATCGATCATCCACTCAACGACTATTATTCCGTTATGAGTTTTGCCGTATTATAAATTTCTATATATATATGACTGTTGATTTTTCATCGACTTAAATCTTTTGCTTGATATATTAATTGTCCTTCTTGAGGCTTCACATGCTGCGAATTGCGGGATCTTGTTAAACAGGTTGTTTGGGTGTAGCGAACTATTTTTTATAACATAAATAATATTCGTCTAGAAGTTATGTACAGCATTTCATTCCCAACAATTAATTTGAGGGTTAGAAATACAATATCTGAGCAGCAATATTAAAAACCAAAACTGAGCAAGGTTATACTGATAAATAACATTAACAGACAAAATTTCTCAGGAGATAATATGAGATCTTTTCTCTCCAATTGACAAAATTAAATTTATGAAAACTGGGTATCGAATTGGTTGAAAGAGATGCCAAAAGTTGATTCTGAATTTTCAATGTTCGATATTATCAGCGGAAGCATTTTGTAAAAATATCACTCATTCCTCAAACTATTTAAGTATATGTTACTGCTTGTGGTGATCTAATTTACTATTTGTGATAATTTATTTCGTCCTATAAAATCTTCGGAGATTTTTTTATGACGCAATCAAAACTACTGCTATGATAATATGAAATTGATAATTTAACAGCCTTTAGAGACGTAGGAATTGATTCATGAGATTGATAATTTGATATATTTCAATTACTCCATGAACATGATGGGACGTTTCAAACTGCAACAGTTTTTAATGAACGTTAATTTTTCCTTGCATTGCTCTCTGGTACATAATTTTAACAGTTCAATCCAACCGTCGATAAACTTTGAATGCTACATCGGATTCTCGAGAAATTTCCGTTATTACTGAGACATAACTTCTGTCAGTTGTAGAAAATCTAATTTCGATTGACAGTCAGCCCACAATATGTAGTTAAGTTGTGAAGTTATGTGAGCGACTATGCAAATTCGCGTTTATTTATCGAGCCAACTCGCTAGAATGTGTCAATGAGTATTTGCACTAAATTAGATATAAAATGACTAAACGAACGCGTCAGCCGCTGCAGGATACAACGACGCACGATATTCACGTTCAACGTTGTTTTAATATTTTTCAAATCGAAAGTTCATGTTCAGTTTTTTCATTCTGCTTATCAGGGCAGGCTCTGATGCTTCACTTGTTGAGAAATGGTTTCACTCACACAAAAAAGCTGTTTTCGATAGCAATTTATAAATTTGTAAATATTCAGCGGTCCACAAGAGGGTAGAACGTCAAGTAGGTATACGATATGAAGATGTATTGGCCAATTAATGAATAATTACAAATTAAATAGGATATTTCTCAATGCTTGATTAAACATATATGGATGTCATTCTTTGCTCTCAATTTTCAATCTTTCTTAGAGTCATTTGGAGATAGATTTTTGTTCAAATGTATTTCGTGAAAAAATCAAAAGTTTGACAACCGCTGCTTCATATACCTACGCAATAATGTAGAAATTACTCCATGTCATATTCAATAAATGATTAATGAAATGGAAATCGTTGCTATGAAAAATTATGCAGCAGGTGTTAAAAATTATTATTATGCATTTATTCTCTTATAATATGAAAAACAATCAACAATTTATACAACATAGTGTTGTTGTTGTAAACTGAAATATGAATAATATAGTTCCAATTCTTTTATGAACTAGTTCAGATAATTTCGACTAAGACTGATAAAAAGAAAAAATATATGAAAATAGAATTGCATTGATTGGCAAATATTGAAAATACCCAACAAATTTGTTTTCTCAATAAATTAACCTTTGTGATATTTTATATAAGTATTGTTTTTGACTAAGATCTGAAAATTCGACTTTTATAATGTGAAAATAAAAGGAAAATAAAGAAGAAACATTTTAAAAAATTTCGGTTTTCTTTTGCTAGAAAACAATTCTGATCAACAAGAAAAGACTTTTACCAGATATATTTACGTATACATGGGAATTGATGACTTAACTCAAATATGTTTAAGCTTACAAAAATGTTCCATAACAGTAGTGAAAATAAAATTTATTAGTATATGTGTTATTTTTTTTTTCAATACTATATACCTACCATTAGGGAATAATATACATGTTGATAATTCATGGGGCATATTAGTGATGTAATCAGTTTTATTATATTAATGAGTTCATTTTTTGAGTTCACATTGTGATTGAATTATCGGTATGTGGTTACCTATTATTTTTCGTTGGATTTATTTGAGTTGGTATCATAATATCAAAAAACAAAAATAATAATACCTACCTATATATGATTCCTTTTCTTATCGGGAGCAGTTTGAAATTCGGTCTCGAATTGGTAAGACATATTTAAGTTTCTTCGTTATCTATATACTCAGCAGGGCATAATTGAGCCAGCCCTGTACACGACCAGCTCCGGGCCTGTCGACAATCTATTTCTATGCTAACCGCGTTAAGTTTTTGTACTCATTTCCATATTAATTCGAAATTATATCGAGCAACCCGATCGCAGGAATGGGGGTAATCGGAAATATTTAGCAGTAAATTATCTAGAGACAATTTTACTGTTCGCTTTTATAATTTACAACAGCGTTGCATCTGAATTACTGTTTAGCCTGCTGGATCGTAAGATTGCTTTCGGCTCTGGCGATGCATAAAAGACCGCAAGGTTAGAAAAATACCCGCCAAACGGACCACCAAATCGACTTCGGGAAGTATCGTTCTACAGAGCAAATATTTCAAATGAAATATTGCGATTTGAAATTGCTTTGATTTAGTGATGGGTAGAAATTCTGATGGGGATATATATTACAAAATGCTTTAGAAGTTTCATATGAATTTTATGACAATTTATCTACTTGTGAATGCAATCACTATAAATATATAAAACATAAAACATTGGGATTGGTTTTATACAAATTATATTAGGTAATAATGGCTTGACAACTGTTTTTGGGTGAACTAAACTGAACACTTGTTTTCTCCACTAACATATTTTTATAGATATCTACTTTTATACCTATACCTGCTATAAACACATGGAGGCAGAGAAAATAGCAATGAAGACAAGATTTATCTTTCATCATGTGGATACAGAAAGTAAGATTTAAAAGTAGATATAAAAATGCTAGTCCAGAGTCCCGCAACACGAACAACATTAATCAAAGCAATTAATATAATTTTTGTGAAACCGATCAAAGTGTTTTTCATTTAATATATCAAACAATGGTTCACCAAGAGATCAGCGAACATTCAACCAACTCCATTAATCACTATAAAATTGTGTTTTTAATAAGCACAATTCACCTTCTAGAATTGTTACAAGTCGCAGCCCACTTTATTAATTATTTTCCACTTTTTGGTGGATATATCAAGGTATGATTCTTTAGCTTTATTTTAACTTTAATGTATCTTCATTTGGCACGTAAATTGAAGAGAAAGATAGATGTTACTTCAATCGTCTCAAATTCCAAATGTCCGAATATTGTCTCATCTCTAGACATATCTGGTTATAATTTCTTCTAACTTTTACGCATCGGTGCCATCTGTTGGTCATTAGTGAACTAACTTGTTAAGAATAAAATATGCTTTATAAAACATGTTGTAATGCCAAAAAAAAAATTTATGCTATTTTACATATCTAGTGACCAGTGAAATTGTCACAAATATTTTTAGCTGTACCGATAACATGTAAATTTATTAATTTCAATAGTCAATTATATAATTTCAATTTTGGCATAAATCATAATGACTTTAAGGCTCAGTAGCCGGACGATATGAGACCCTGTACACTTTCGGCTTATACTAGGGATGGTGGGTTCGATTCACACCGTGTGCTTGGACTATTCAGTATCGGTGTTAAACTGTACATCCAACTTTCAAACAATAACAGCTTTTGACCAATGACAAGTATTTATTTATGAATGTGAATTTATTATGAATGACAAATATTTATTTCTGCCGTATTAGGTATATTATATTATAATAAAAATAAAAAGCATCTTGTGAGTTTCATGAACTTATAAAGTTTTTCTTCGTTTTCATATCATTTTCATTTGGAGATATTCTTATTTAATTATTTTAAGGAGCTTCCTAAGTGCATGTTAACAGACACACACACACACACACACACACACACACTCACACACACACACACACACACACACACACACACACACACACACACACACACACACACTCAAACACACAAACTAATAGAAACAGTCCGCTTTTTTTAATTTTACAGTAATACAAAAGAAATCAAAACTTTATAATACTAACTGATCTTGAAATGATTTCACAATTGTAATTATTAGTACTAAAATTAAAATAAATGAAACTCGATTTTTTTATTCGCAGATAAGGTTAACTTGTACATACAAAATGTCAGTTTAGTAGGTCATAACTTGTGGGCCCCAAAAACATACTTCATCTAAAATATTGACTCATTAATGGTTCTCGATATTTCACAATTAATCCATTAAGCTTATAATGAATTTACCGTATATAAGCACCCTCAATTCCGTCAGAATTCATCTTCTCTATAACCTAGTCATATGTTTGGCGTATTATCGTACCCTCTTGTTTTGTTTCCTTAACAGCCTGCTACACATTTATACCAAACAAATGTGACTGCCGCATAAACATAACAATTTTTCTTTCAATAATACCCACATATTTAGTTGTCATCCCTCATATTTTGCAACTTGGCTCTTCTATTCGAAATCATCGGACCCGAAAAGTGGTGGTTGAATTAACAAGGGGGTTATAGGATAACATTCTAGCCTACTGAATGGAATGATTGTATCGAGGATCCACTTCAGTTTTGAACGGATCATGCGATGTGTGAAGTTTGATCCTATTGTCCTGGATATAAAGTAAAAATGTCAATAGTCTTGTTATAGATTCATTTGATTTCAATAATAAACTGGATAGAATTGGACAATTCATATAGCTCATTTTTATGAGCTATATTAAAGCTGAATGAGCTTTAATATGCTCATTCAGAACGTACTACAAAAAATGATCAAAAGGTTCTTTAAGGATGGAATTTGGTCATTTATTTATGTTTCAAAATACATTGAAAATTTTCATTTTTTTCATTAATAGTTACCCTAGAAATTCTATGACGGATTCAGATGCTTTTTTAAAATTATAATTAAAATAAAAAATTTCTAACGTTGCTATGGACATACATTTTTTCTGAAATAAACAATGTGATATTAAGGATATTTCTCTTACATATCCTTAACTCTTATTAAACTTCATTGTTCAACTTTAGTAGTTTCCATTGAGGTATTTTATTTTCAACTTGAAATTGATCAAAAGATTATTTGATTAAAAAAACGCGCAACTATAGACATAATAATAGACATCACACATTGATGTTTTATGTGAAAAATTGAGTAACTCATTCTTTGCAATTTCTAGAATTAAGAACATCGTAGCTAGAAACTGTTTTATGAATGTGTATTACAGTCTTGTATATAGTCATCTAAATTATAATATTCTGCTATGGGGCTGCTCTACAGAAATAAATAGGGTGTTTATTACACAGAAGCGAATACTTAGATTATATTTAATATTCATCAACGAACATCTTGTAAACCTATCATCATTAATAATTGCATAATCACCTTACAGTGTTTATATATTCAGATATTTATTTTGAAGAAAATGAAGATAGTTTTATTAAATTGAATAGTAATCATGATTATTCAACAAGGAACAGTGATGTGCTACTTTTTCCTAAGCATAAAACAGCTAAATTTGAGCACTTTTTCTATTATCAGAATATTAAAATCTTCAATCATTTACTATCGAATTTGAAAGTACTGAAAGCTCATTTGTTTAAGAGGAGAGTTAAATCTCTGCTCTTAACAAAGGCATACTATAGTGTGGCAGAGTACTTCGATGATTTGCACATGAATGTAGATTCGAATGAATAATGTATGAATCAATTTTCTGTATCATATGTTTGTATTATTTTTTTACCACAAATGTCAAATTGTGTCAAATGTTCAATATTTCTGAGGTAATTTTTTTCTTTTCTTTTCAAATGAAGTTCTATATTATTGTGAATATAAATTGAACAAATATTTTTGTTTGAACCAATATTTTTGTTCGAGGGATGAATGGAAGATCAATTGAAAGAATGTAATTCTACAATGTGAGGAATGTTTCCCAATAAATTTTATTTTATTATTATTAATATTATATATATATATATATATATATATATATATATATATATATATATATATATATATATGATATATATTATTCATCAACATATATCATATATGCTGATGAATCTCAAACCTGTAAATGTATTCAAAATCTTAAAATAGATAAAACAATTTTTTTGTCTAACTTCTATTTACAGGTAATTACAAAAAATAACATTTCAATAACCTATAAAACTATTAAAAATTTTTTTAGGAAAATAGAGAAAATTTATAGGATTTATAGGATAGGAAATTTTTGATGTATATTCGTCTATATTTTAATAATAGTTAACGCGAATAGGTATAGTTCTCACGTATACGTGAACATAAATGGTTAATTTTACTTTCGCTTTGTTCCTACCTTTCTTGAAAACCGATAATTTGTACAGACGATATTAAAGTTGTTGAAGCGCATAGATAAATTCATTTGTATAATATTAGCCTAGCCAAAAAAAATTCTTTGGAAAAAATTTTAAAACGTTTGAAAATACTTCGAATTACTCTAATATCTGTCAGTATTCGAGAGAAATGCTTAAAATAAACGTATTTTAGAGGCACCTATTGCATCGCGCTAGTCATATCAAATAACCACCCCACGCATGTATGTTAAGCACTTCTTCAACTTCCGAAAATTGTCAATCTTCCTAGAAACTTGAGAACTCAATCCGCCCATTGTGCGGTTAGCGGCGTGCCATTGACCGCACCTCAAGAAGCAGGAACAAGAAACGTAAGGCCTCTGTCGTCGATGCATCTGTGTGTAACATTTCGCCGAGTCCCTGGGATTAAGCCACCCTTGGCGATGCTTTCAAATAGGGTTTTGCGGCTGTTTAGGAATCTACAGGGGGTCCCTGCACCACCCGTCGATAAAGCATACAATAATACCTTGTATGATGCTATAGGTTATTTTTTCACGTCCATTGTTCTCTCATACGTAACATTTATAAGAACGTTGTGTAATACGTATGTTATTTTGTTTGTATTTCTATTCATTGTGTTTGTTTTTTTTTGCGGACGAGTATATCGGACGTATTTTGCGTTTTGTCGAACTGGTCTACCCTTTTTGTTGGGGCGGAGGGTGAGAAAAATCTAGCTTTGTTGCAGAGGACTGATGGAATTGGGGTAAAGTTACATTGTGCCGTGATATTTCATCTTTTGAAACAACTTGAACGAGCTTTATTGATTCAATAAATTCTTGAGGGAGACAAAGAATGACATATTTTTTACATAAAATTCCCAACAGCAGTAGGTCATTCTGAATTGACTAATATTTTCGTCCTCTGTGGAAATTTTCATTTATCAATAAAACAATTTGGAATTTTTCCTTACTCTCCTCACAATTTAATCAATTTCGATTAGTTTTTGTAAGTAACCGACTTTCAAGAACATATCAAAAAAAAACTTTCAAAAAAAAACCTCCTGAAGCGTTTAAGGCGTCGACCATTAATCACGTGAAGTTTGAAAGGGGGGTTCGGAAAAATCACGAAACATCACAGAGGGACATGAGCTCTATTGAGAAAAACCACATATTTTTATTTTTTCGTGTCATACGCTTTTTTCAGATTACAGTTGTTAATTTACATAAATTTTTACTGTAAAAATACACATGCTTTTGGAGGGGGTTGTGATTTGTCACCTATCTCACCACGTGTCACCAAGGAGGGAGCTTAAAAAGGTTTTTAAAAACATCACTTGATTAATAGACGGCCCTGCTGAAATTAAGTTCTGGTATTTAAACACTTTTTCAAATTTTATATTCCGACAAATATAATAATTTGTTTTTTTTTCAGACTGTTCGGGATGAAACGATGTTCCAAATGCCACACAGCGATTCTCTCCTCAGAACTGGTTATGAGGGCAAGGGAGCTCGTCTTCCACGTGCATTGCTTCTCCTGCGCCGTCTGCAGTCAACCCCTCACGAAGGGTGACCACTTCGGCATGCGCGAGGGGGCGGTGCTTTGCCGCCTTCACTTCGAGATGCCCGAACCGCCCCTACCGTCCCCAGGGGCCATGTACCCCGGCGGTGGCATACCTCCCCACAGCTATCCGGCTCCGTATCCTTCGCCAGACTTCCATCACGCCCCTATGCCGCCCCAGGCGGGAGTGGAGGGACCGCCGATGGGGAAGGTACCCTTCTTCAACGGGGCGCCGGCGACACCGAGACAAAAGGGGCGACCGAGGAAGCGGAAGCCGAAAGATCTCGAAGGAATGACTGCTAGTTTAGGTAAGAACTTTGGAATGAAGTTGCTTACTTTTATTAGTTTATAATTTTAGTTGCTTTACTTTTATTATTAGTTTTCAATTTTAGGTGTTCCAACTTTCCTCAGACATCGTAACTACTTGAGGATTGAGTTCAAGTTGTCTCTTGAAATTGTAATTATTAATTTGTTCTTCATTCTAGAGAATATACTTGCTTGTCAGAAAAAAAATTATTTGAAAATTAAGGAAAAACTCCTTAGTATTAGGCAAAAATTCGTCATTTATAAAAAATTATATTGATTTTCATTAAGGATTTATTATGCATTCATTAATTTCACAGCCTAACTGCATGCATCTGTTTTTTGCAGATGATTTAAAAATATTTGCTGCTATTAACGATCGTCATGATTGTGTCAGATTACAGTCTTCCCTTGACGCTCTTAATTTGTGGTGTAACATCAATGGGCTGAAACTGAATATCAGCAAATGTAAAATTTTATCATTTTCTCGAAAATTATTTCGAATTCATCATAGTTATACATTGGAAGGTCAAATTCTAGATAGATGTGCTGAATTTAAGGATCTGGGGTTACTTTTCGTCTATAAGCTGTCCTTCTCTGAACATATAACTTGTATTACGGCTTCTGCTTCTAGGATGCTGGGTTATTTGGTCAGAAATTGGGACAGCTTTGTTAATTTTGGCACAATGAAAACGCTGTACTACTCCTTTATTCGCAGTAAACTGGAATATGCGTTTATAATTTGGTCTCCTATGTACATTAATTCTATTGTCGACTTGGAAGCAGTTCAGAGGAAATGTTTGAAGTATATGTACTTCAGATGTTATGGGCAATATCCTTCTAGAGACTTCGACCATTCCATCCTAACCGATAGTTTGGGAATTAAATTATTGAAGTTCAGGCGTGAACGGCTCGGCCTCTTCAAAATTTTGCACAATTCGATTGACTCACCATTTCTTCTCAGCAAATTAAATATTCGGCTGGTCTGAGGCGGAATAATACATTTTATGTCACTTACAGCAGATCAAATGTTATGTCGCTTTCTCCTATCAACTGTTTATGTCATCTTTATGATGTTTGTTGCGGTCGATGTGATATCTATTTTATCAGTTATCTTGCCATGCCACTCAGAACAGCGCAATGGAGTGTCGTGATATTTTCCTGAACTTATGTTGTCTACATATGACTTAGTTATAAATATTATTTTGATTTTAGTTGTTTCATTTGTTTACTAGACGGTACTATTGCAATCGATTTTAATTTGATTTTTATTCATCAAACATATTTCGTTACTAAATGGTCAACTTCTGCTGACCATACGTAACTTTGTAATAGACAATATTTTATTTTATTTTTAGTTATATGGTTATTGTTCAATACTATTTCAATTTATTTTAAATTAATTTTTCGTTGAATATATTCGCTTATACTCTCTTTTCTGTTCTTTTTTCTCGTTCAGTTTTTCTTATTTATTATTATTTCTGTACAATTTGTTATTTTTTTCTCTGTAATTGGATGTACATCTGTTGGGAATAAATGTATTATTATTATTATTAATAGTATGAACGAATGCCACATCGTTAATCTAGCTCTAGGAAGTGAAAATACCTAATTGAAAATTTCAATAATCTGTTGCACAAAAATAGTCCAATAGTTTCGAATAGTCAATAGTTCATAACTCAAGTTCTTTCGTTATATCAGAAATGAAGTCATCATAACAACTCAACTTATGTTGTATCAATTTAACTTCTTGTTTGAAGGATTGTTCTTGTTGAATTGCGAAAAATTAGGGTTTTCTGCTGACCGAAAATCCAAAAATTTTCTATTGATGTGGCCTGATATCTTCAAAGGGCCAGTTGATGTTAGTGCATAACAAAGGCGGATGACAAAAATCTCGAAAGTAGGTACCTATACAGATCTCGAAGTCTCTTTCTACTTGAGCAGTCTTCATTCTAAAAATAATTCTTTGTGATAATGAATGGACACCTTTCAGAGTAATTTTAGTGAACAATAGTATGTTAACAGATAGAACAGTTTTACGTTATACAAAATCATCAAATATAAACTAAATTAGGATGTATTATTCACGCTTTGAATTGAAGTCAATGTACTTGATGTTATAAAATTTTAATGATTGTTTCACGAAAACACGAAACACATGGCAATCGAAGAAGGCATGGAGAAATAATAATTGGAAATAAAAGTAATGAGTTTTTCGATGAAGTCCTAAAAGATTATTTGATTATTGCGAGTAAACATAGGTAGTTACATTTCGAGTTCGAAATTGAATCAGCCGTTTCAAACACATTGTAGTGAATGTTGATCGTTATCACCATAATAAATAATCATTGAACAAGTGTTTTCGATGAAGTAATTTCAATAATATAATGAAGTCAATTCAACAATCGCTTTAGTCATCCTGGTGTGAAAGCTACTACGAAGTTACTAACTATAGCGCCGTCGGTACATTTGCACCACCTTCTAGTCGTTTTGAGCATGTTCATCTTGATATACGTTGATACGTTTCAATTCAACTAACCGTAGACCATAATAATTCAGCCTTCAGCATTAACTCCATAAATCATGGAATACTTCGTGAACGTTTTATTACTCGGCATCAAGAAGAGCACCACAAGAATTTTTTCAATCATCTAACGCACTATACACATCCATAATAAAACTCTAGACGAATAAACACGAACCGTACTAAACCAGTTTTTTTTCGATCCAAGTAGTCATTCGTCTTTTACAGATTACTACAATATTCCTCAATCCGTCGATGCCGACCGTGATTTCAATAGCGTCTAATTGCTCATAATCTATCCCTTTACAATTCCCTTTCATCGCTACGTCTTCCAACCGCTCGAACACAATAAACTTTATAAAAGTGTTAGTTGGTCCCGGTGGAACGGTGGGTTTCTGCACTTCATAAACCTCTAGTCTAATAAATACCATAGTCGAACCTCAATATATCAATCGCTCAAAAAGATTACCGGTTTTTAATTGTTTTTCCGCGAAAACTGTTTTTTACGACGACGACGTTATGGTATAAACCGAAAGGTAAACAGAACACGTCTAAATTATCACTAAATTATACCCTATAAAACTAAACTTGTAAAGTTGAGCTATTACCGAATCTGTGAAAACGTCAACTTTATTTATTCATTCTACTAAAAAGGTCGTGGAGAACAAATTGAGGAATTGATGATAGGTAGTTTTAAGAGATTCTGTCTAGTGTCTATTACTTTTTTATGTCTCAATACGGCATATACAAAATGAAGAGATTTAAATCATCAAACTATTAACTACAATATAAATCAATTCTTTATTGATGTTGGCATGTTGTTGGCGTTTGTTACGGTTTTGTTGTACCGTATTTCAATTTTAATACCACCAACCTTAAACTGTTCAAGATTTGGAGTCTTCAGTTTCAGAAAATTAGAATAAATTAAAAATTAAATTGAATCAATTTCATCATAATTTTGTAGAGGTCGAGAAACACTATATTCTAACTCTTTGTACTTCGATATTAGACTGAATCAATTGAAAAATCAGTCAAAACACAGGAAATTCAATGAAATACAGCACCATATCAAACAACACATGAAGACATTTCATAAAAGACGTCTATAGCAGTAGGCTGAGGTGGATCGGCGTGGACCCATCAAATAATATAACATTTCTTAAATTAAAAAGATAAACTACATTTGAATGTTTCAGCTCAAATTAGAATGTGTCACTTAGTAACTAAGATATTTAGAATAACCGAAAGCGAGTGAACACTTTCAAATACTTATTCAAATTTCACGAATAGCTGTTTTCACACGAAATTCAGTAAAAATCATAAAAAATGAGCTGAAATATCCAGATTTATCCTAATACTATAAAAAGCTGAAAATGTCAGGCTGAAAGACTTAAATATATTAAATATTGGTGAAAGAACAGAATCAATAATGTCACAAGAACGTGCTAAACGTAATGTGGAAAAAAGTATAAATTATTCTTAGTACAAACAATCTACATATCAGAATAACGTATGAGGAAACTGAATGAAGCAATATATAACATCAAGTTTAAGAATGCACCTACATAAGAAAAAAACGGCTGGTGCTTATGTAGGTTGCACTTATGTAGTTCAGGATATATTGTCATTAAGTACCATTTTCACTTTTATAAAATGAAAATCAGAATCAAAAATATACCTACATAAGAAGAAAACGGCTGCTGGTGCTTATGTAGGTAGCACGTGAAAACTTATAAATTGTAAAAATAGTGTGAAATTACGATATAACAACAAAAATAGAAGAAAAATTCTGGAAATTTAAAATGTGGATACTTAATTATAAACGTATAATTACCGAACATCACCGTTATCGGTTGTGTTCAAGAGATATTGTCATTAAGTACCATTTTTACTCTTATAAAATGAAAATCAGAATCAAAAATTTGTTCGAAACGAATATTCAGTTCGTATGTATGTAGATCTCATTCAAGGAACTCGGAAACATACGAAGTTGATATCCTTACTCTGTTTATAAGGTTTGAACAAAACTTGAGTGATATCTTCAACCAACTTGATGGTGTCGATTGAGATGTCGATGTGGGCGCGCATCCAAAATTCACTTTAATCAATTGTCACTAACTCTTGAGAAAAACTTCAAAAAATATCAATTTCTGCGGGGGATATTGGAATGTATAAATAATAATAAGTTCTTTTTTCTCAATAGGTATAATTCTCAATTACAGAAAATAATAACATAATGATGAATACTGACTAAATAAGTAAAATGAAAAAGATATAAAAAAGAGCTCACTGTAATCTAAAAAAAAATATTAACTAATAACTACATTATACCATACAATTAAATATTATAAAGAACTCAATCTAAATCAATTCATTTTAGTCAATTTACTTTGTTCACGTAACTCCTAATAATAACTTATATGGAGTCAAAATGAATGTCACAATTATTGCCAACTCTATCGAATGTACTACATAAACCAAAAAGGGGATTGTATTAGGTGTTGATCCTCAGAGTCTCTGAGTGGAATAATTATGTATTACGAGAATTTTGCCTAAAGACACGAAATTTCAAAACGGAAAAGAGAGAAGGACAATCAATACTATTGTGCAGTAATTTGTGCAAAAATTTGAGTGATAAAGTTTCTCTCCTGCTCTGAATGAGATTAAACTAAATCGACTCAATAATTCGTTAGGATTGACTCCTCTTTGTGGATTAACTTTATTCTCCCCTCAAACTAAGAATTTCAAGAACCTTCTGTGAATAGATCAAGATGGCGTTGATGACAAGTGTAGATGGGATGCCAGATCCTGCTGCCATACTCCAACTTGCTACGGATTAGGGTATTAAATAGTCCTATGAATATTGAGGAATTATTGAAATATTTGCCATTGCGTATAACGAATCCATATATTTTCGAGGCAGATGAAATAAGTTTGAAGATGTGTGGAACAAAGGAAAGCTTCTGGTCGAAGACTACACCAAGATCTCTCACCTTATCAGCACGAGAAACAACCTGACCACCGAAAACTTTAGTTACCTATAACATATAACATAAACAAGTATGATCAAAATTTGAAAGAAACCTACACTCAAATCGCGGCATCCATATCGTAATCATTGAATTAAAACACTTGGGTTGGCTTCACTAAATCAATTGAATTATTTATTGCTGGACAATTGTTTCGGAGTTGTACCCCATTTTCAAAAGCTTAACTGAATTCAGTACAATTAATAGAGTTCTTCTGAAACCACCCAAGTGTTTTTTATTCACTATATTCAACAATGTTTCACCAAGAGATCAGCGAACATTCAATAAACTCAATTAGATCAGATATGAGAGAGAATATTTATAGTGAAAATTTTTTACCATTTTGGGACATTGACGAAAGAATTTTTCAACTCATTAAAGTTTTTCTATAATCAAGTATGTAATCATTCATTATCCTATTCTGTTGCCGGTGCTCTTATTACGGTTTTCCCACAATGCCGCTTGCTCAAATTTAATTCCACGTTCGATAGGTCTCGCGATTAAATCGATAGACACGTGAGGTACTTGTACTAAGGACCAGGTAATTCTACTGGCGGCGTGCACTGTGGGAACGCTTCAACCGAACCCTTTGTGGTCGCTCTTTTACGACCGGCCCTTATCTGTTTACGATGCGTAAAAACGACAATGAGGATATTGAACAACTCGAAAAACCCTTCAAAATGCTGGACTACGATCGTAATTCGTTTATTTGGCTATTATCACGTTTGGACGTCCACTTGACGTTGTAAAATTCAGAGTCTTTTTGTTCTGAACCTACCTATTCCCGGAATGCAATAATACCACCCTTCCATATTATTTTAATAGTTTTTTTATATCGGAACTAGTACAATATTGAAGTTTGGACAGGGTTTTGTGAATGACTGCTTTCTTTTTATACATTAATCGTATATTTTCTGAAACTTAAGGAACAATATGTTTGAAACTTTTTCTTTTCAAAGAAAAAGAAAATGTATTGTTTGGTTCCTCGATAATTTGAAATTTCCTCTCAGATTATTGTGGAGGAGAAGGCAGGGATAAAGAAAATTAATAGTTCACAGGGAATACTCATCCAAAATCACATGATATCGTAATGAAAATTTTTTCATTGCTGAAAAAACTTATGAAATAAGTTTTTTTTCCACACTTATGAAATGACCTATAGCGAATCACAGACGTGTTTCTATGTAATTGTCTTCCTGTGGAACATTGTAAAAGTATAGATTACAAGAGAAAACTGAAATGTGGAATTTTGTGAAGTCATGGCCATCGCGTTCACCGGATCTAAACGCTCGTGATTGACGTCATCTATTTATTTCAAATATTGAAGGGGCATATTGCTGCTAGGAGGTATATTCGTTTATGGATTTGATTGTTTTGTGGGAATCTAGATATGGTTCATACATCTCTCTCTTGCTCTTCAGTCCTTCACCCTGCGTGAGGGTATGGTGTGATCATTCCTTCCCCAGCCAGCATTCATTCCCAGGACTTATTCGGACCAACTTACTTGATTCTGCGCCATATGTGAAGCCTCCGGTTGTGGCCGACTGAGGTTTTCATCTGGTCTACCCATCTCCTAGATGCTCTTCTACGATTTCTTCTTCTTTCTATATTTCCATCTATTATCAGTCTTTCCATTGAGATGCCGCTCATAGCAATATGTTGAAGTTTCATGCATATTAACACATAAATGGAATTTCAAATTGCAATGCTAGAAATTTCACCATAATATTTATTGAAAACTTTCAGAAAATGTCATGAATTTTGATATCACTGAATTTTGTTATTTTGTTTTTGTTGATTATATAATGAAATTTTTTGTTGATAACACGAAAGCTCAGACATTTAGGCATTTATATGAAATCAAAACTTCTCCTGCTGGAAATTTTTTGTTGTTTTTTCAATTAACTTCGCCTCGTCATTAATGATCTAACCTGAATATACCGGAAATACATCTACGCCAAGAAGCTCACAAACCTCGTCATTTCTGGAATATGTTTTCCATGCCGGCGACGTCGTCCAATTAAGAGACCTCCAAGCCAGCAGGTTGCCTCCAGTCCATACCCCGGCGACGTAAACGCGACTTTGGCCTGTTTGAACAGGCCCAAATCCGATTGACGGGAAATTAATTGTGCCGTGGCCCGACGGACGGGCACGGCGCTCTTGATCCTCTTTCGCTAAGCCCCTCAGCGAGCGGATTAGAGGAAGGGGGTGCATATTGTGCTGCGTACTCCGTTTTTTAGGTTCACGTGATCCGATATCAAGCCGATTTATCTTTGTTTGTACGCCAGAGGAGTTATGTTTGTTTTTCCGTCAACGATGAGTTTTTTCAACACACTCGATAATTTCTCGTGTACACAGTTCGCGTCAAGGACTTGACAGGTGGATTTGGGTGATTTATTAGAGCAAGACCCTGACATTTATCTCTGTTATTTAGACTATTATAATTCATATGAAAAATTATTAATGCGAAAAGGTTTTTGTCATTAAAATTAAATTTTTATGCTTCTTCTTATTATTTCATTAATATTTTAACATGAAATGAATTAAATCATGGAAGGACTCAGTAAGTATCAATTCAAAAATTCGAGGATTTATCTCTAAAAATATCCTTTCATTTCCATATTCGTATCGATAGTTTTGATGAGGTATTGAAAATTTATCGTTATTGTTGAAAGTTATATGATAATCCCAAGCATTCAAAAAATATCTTAACAAGTAGATCTCTTCATAATAAATATTCTAGATAAGGTGATTGTAAAATCATTCATTCAAATTTATTATTTTTTTATAATATTATGTTCTCTTTCTCAAACATCTTGTTTTTGTGCTTTATTTTCATTTCCTCTTGCTTAGAAACTTATTTGGTATTTCATGAATTATTTCTATATATAGAGTTTAAGTGGACTATCTTTCTGCTAGTTTTCGCCTTCATTTTTTACCTCTACTTGGCAATAGAAGTTCATTCCTCGAACAGTGTTTTCTAACATTGTTTTTCATAGGATTTATGGGAATTGATCATATGTAGGTAGTACCTACCTACTTAAGACCTAGCAGAACTAACTGCCTTAATATTACGTTCATTTGATTTTTTAGGTTTTCAGATGGAAATTCAAGATAAATGTGTATTTATCGGCCTTTTCTCCTTTTCTGTACATAACTTAAAATACGTACGTAAACTCTGCTCTGGCAGAATCGATTCCGTTATCTATCAAATATTGCAACGATCAACCATTTCTACATCTAATCTCTCTCCGAGTTCAAGGAGCAGTTTATAAGAAAGCAGCCAATTCATAAAACTAACATGAAATACTTGTTTCCTTCAGCGAATAACAATTTAATGGCTCAATAGAACGATGTTTCGAAGACGCTTAATGCATCTCTATTTTTTATTGCCAGATAACGAAGTCGGTATGAGCTACCTCATTTCAAAATAAAGGAAACTCGATCTGATATTCCGTTTTATATGACACTAAACTGGTTTCCAGTAACTCCGAAGATCATTGGAGACTTTCGATCTGACTTCGAAAAGGAACTACGTATGTTGGCTTTATTCTACGATACATAATATTAATGGCAAATGTAAAGACAAATTTGAATTCTTGAAAACGAGCGGAGCATGGTTATGTATGGAAGAGAGATAAAATAAGTCGTTAATAAAATAAAGCTATTTTTATCCTTATCTTCAATTATCGTTAAAAGTATTTTTTCATTAAATAGAAGTTCAGGAGTCGAGAAATTTGCATTAACACAAAATATTCCGATAAAACATATCTTAAGTTCTTCGATAGCCTCTGTACTCATTAAGAGTTGAGAACACTATCAGAAATATTTTACAGGATCCTGAATTATTTCACAGGTTAATTCGGTATGTTTGAGACAACTCACTTTCGCACCTTCAACTGAAAAATAGGTTATGTAAGATAATACCAATTCTTCATTTTCAAAAATGTTGAACTTTTCTTTGAGAATACACATTTGTAAATGACTGATATTCTACAATCTTAAACGACTTAAACCTGAATCGTTTACTTAAACCTTATGATGAAATACAAAATAGGAGAAAGGTGTGAAGGTGAAGTGAAAGAGAAAATGCACATACGACATTAATAATTTAATATAACACCATAGATATAATAAAAAATTTAAAATCAATCTAGAAAAAAATTAATAGCTTTTTCATAAAAATATGGCAATAAATTGCTTAGGTATAATCAATAAAATACATTAACAGTAATATTACATGTGAAAAACAATAGTCTTATTATAATTTTTATACAATTAACAAATGCGGGTCAAGTTAAAAAAATAAATATCTATAAACGGAATATGTGGAAACAATAGTCTTATAAAATATATATTTAAGCATTATGAACAAATGCGTGTCAAGTTACCTGCTCTAATCGGCCGAAAGTGTATACTAGAAATTTGGGGGTCTGGCCGAAACTGAACATTTTAACCACACCTAAATCGGATTAATGCCGAACTTGTATTCTCCGAAAATATTTATTCGTTCAGTAGATACCTTCATTGACATTCTATTTTGTCGGCAACCAAAGTGACGGTGAGATTATATTTATATCATCGAACTGTAATTTCCACTGCTAAATTTATTCAAACCCTGAATTAAAATATTGGAGAAATAAAAAGGCCTTTTTAAAGCTATTTCAATAATGCTAATACTAAACTTGCAGATTCAGCTCAAATTTCCAATACTTCGAAACTACCATCCGAAATATATAATATTAAGAGCCTTTCATTCAAACCTTTCATATTCTGACGTACTATCCACAGCATTCTCGTTCGATTTCATAATTTCTCCTGCCATTACATTAAGTTATGTTCGCTCATTCGAATTCTCGGTTGGCTATCCTATAATGAATGAAAATTGACTCCATGACGAAGTGAAGATCAAATCCACCAATTCGAGGATTTCATGCGGTAGCTGTGAATATAGGTATGTCCTTGATTTACACAGAATTTCATTTGTTTCTTTCACTTCTAATATTGTAGAATTGAAAATCGCTAGTACCTATTTCAGAATATTGCTTTTGTTGACAGTAATTGGCAATAATTTTCTCATGATTTTATTATTTCTATGCATAATATGAATTCAAATCCAAATGTTTTGTTTATTACCAACAATTTGAAACCCGGTGATGATGACATCAACTGAAACGTTGATACGCTGTTATGTTTCCAATTCATATCCAACAAAAATGATGAAATGAATACAACAAAGGCTACCCTTGCATTTGCAACGTCATGTTTGCAGTGAGGATTTGGAACACCTACAATATAAATATAATTCCGTTGTTTGTTAATAGATATAAATCAGTATGTGATCCTCTTAACATCAGGTGGTTCACAAAAACATAAACGACAAAAACAGTATTGATGTCAGAGAGTTGAACGAAAAAGTGTTTTATTTGAACTTTTGATTTATTAACTTTCATCCCTTGATATATGTACCTAATATATTTTTTGATGATATATTTTATGTTTCGAGAAAGAACTCTGGATGTTGCCTACCATGATATTTTGTATTTGTTAATGTCGCCCAAGCTACAATACTATATATTGAAAGAAACAAATTTGTATTATAACACAGAAATGTATCTGAATAAAAGCAATCAATTCTCAAAAAAATGTTTTGTATGATTCTTGTTCTAGTAATATTTCTGAGCAATGTCTGAAATTTATTTTTGAAATACTCACTTTTTTTCTGGAATGTTGGAGAGAACTGAAAAGTGGACACAATAACTGAATGTAGACAGTTAAGAGGCTAGAACAGTGTTTCAAAACCTTTTTTATCCATATCCCACCTTAGCCTTTTTAAAATTATGATTCTCCCAGAAAGGGTGGAAAACTTAAAGTTGCCCCCCTATAGGTCGTGGGCCCCACGTTGGGAAACACAGGTCTAAAATGTTAATAGAGCAATAGACTTCGTTTGGATTTCTACAGAAGAAGTGTTGATATAAAAGGAAGACATGAACTCTTGTTATACCAGCGTACATATAACAAAAAGAAATTGCCACAACTTATAGAGACCAAACACAGCCACCTGATATTCAAAACAGAAATCTGCCATAGAACTTTTTCAACCTTAAATGAGTGAAAAAGAAAATCATATCCAGATTTTTATAAGGAGCAGTTATGATGTTTATTATATCGAAAATGCTTTTCCATATTATACTGAAATACCTACGAAGCTTCAGCTTTCTGAAGTCAACCTGGTATGACCGATATGATCAAAGCAATTTTCTCTGAAAAAAAAATATCTGAGATCGATTAGAAAAATCTATAGTGGTTTTCTGAGAGCAAAGTTTATTATACGTTTAGCGTTTTACCTTATAATGGGTTATTAATCAGTAACTACGGTTATATATGCCAATCCAGATTTTATTTGATTGTCCATGCGATAACAGTATAAAAACAATTAAATTGCCACCGAATTGGCCGCAGGCGCGTACGCAAAATGGAAATCATTATTATTTACTCCGACCGTTTTCCGTCAAAAGATAACAATTATCTCCTACTTGGGATTTACAGCTCGTCATCGATGCCCGCTTTTTCCGAGGCGTAAAGTACTCGAAACGTCGTCGTTAAACCGAAGAGCTACATAAAATATGATATTTACGAGGTACGCGAAATTGATGCAAAATTAATAGTCTCTGGGCAAACGGATTGACGGTAACTTACGGTACTCGGTTTATTATCGTTTTTTAACAGGTGCCCAATACAAATGCCATTACTGCTTAATCAATTCAATCCGCGCTTATCTATTCAGTTTTACGAGTTTAGCGCCTCCTTGAATATCATTTCACTTCTTTGAACGACGGCGTTCCTTACCAGATTGCTTTTGTGTAGCTTTCCTACAAACAATTTGACTTGAGAGTACGTTTGCTCCTTACTTAGACGATTTATTCTACCTTTTCTATGTACAATACCTTCAATAATATTCTCAACATTCATTAGACTAGATTTTCGTTGAATCCTCCGCATTGTTTTCATTATATTGACCATTTTTCATAAGATAACTTTTTTTCGACTGAAAGTAGGTAGTACCATAGATATGGAAGATTTGATTAAGGAATGGACGAAAGTTTCATTGATTTCCGATATGCTGAGCTCGAATTTGAGGCTAGGTACATACTCTTGTGGATATCTGTGAATTTAGAGGCTATTTAAGATATAAACATTGGATAATGTGAAAGATCAAAAGCTTAAATGCTCTTCTTATAACCGGATTGGGTTCTGTACTTTAGGAATTGTAGATGACAATCTGATAACTGCTGAATTGTTTTTTATGACAATCTGATAACTGCTGAATTGTTTTTTATGACAATCTGATAACTGCTGAATTGAAATTTTATGGAATATACGTTTTTTGTCATATATTTTCGAAGTTTTTAGAACTGAAACTCACAGAGTGAAAGTGAGTTGCCTAAATTAGCCAATCACATGGTGAAATGTGAGAAAACTTAAGTAGACCGAATGGAGACCGAATTCGTCGAAGGTGGAACGATAAAAAAAATGCAAGTTTCAATTGGAATCACGTAAAGCAAAAGACGAAGCAAACTATTGAGTATGGGTAAGGCTTGGTTACATCAATACTGAAGAAATGACTGGATAAAAAGAAGCCTGTATTAAAAGCTTAAAAAGATATGCTATAAAAAGATGAAGCTATGATATGATTGGACACATTTTTTACGTTCAAGGTAGTTATTTTAAATGATAATCTTCTCCATTAACTCAATAAACTCAATTAAGTCCAATTAAATTAAGCAAAATTAACAGGAAATATATTTTTGGCGAAATCAATGAGTATAATTTCATAAATAATTAATTCTAATAAGTATTCTGAATACTGTCTCAAACAAGACAGACTGAAGGTTATAAAAAGAACATAATAATAATTCAAACCCAGGAGAAATAGCCTTAACTATTACAGGAAAGTATATTACGAGAAGATTGAAATTGGTTGCTTCTGCTTCACTTTCTACATATTTAGGTGTTGATAATTTAATGTCGATATTAATATTTTGAGGTCTCAACGAGATGTACATTTCTTGATATCACTGTTTTCAAATTCTCATTTGATAAATATACGAGTGAAGCGGTTTTCCTCGGCTATCTCGTGATTCTTTCCAGTTTCTATCATATCTAGTTTTTACGTGTATTACCTACTGAACTACATCAAACTATCGTTGTTTTTTCAACGAAAATACAGTTGCAATCAAGGAGTTGATTCTTTCAGAATATGAGTAAGTCTTAGTGTAAAGTTTGACATCTGTCATTTTATCTTTGCAATGAACGTCATCAACATATTTTTATTCTCAAAAAAATTATCCACGTTTTATTGAAATGATATTTCCTAGGTAAAGAAATTGAGCAGTTTTTATTGAATACAGTTATTTCTGCCCATTTCGAAATCCTACAGATTACAAAAAACCGAACGCAAAAATGCCATATACGGAAAATTTTAACAAATCTCTGATATCTCCCAATCTCATTATTGTTTATAATTTTGAATATACTATGGCCTGAGTTCGTGCACCAGAGTAACCCTTCAAAACTGCTGCTCAAAAACCTAGGTTAGAACCCTGGGTGATAAATTCCGCCCTACAAGCAGATTGGTGAACGCTGAGTAATATACCTTCTGGTGTGAAGAGCCAAAGACAAAACGAAACTGAAGATCCACCTATACGCAGTACGTATACAGAGAAAAAACAAATTGAACATATCATTGTACGAGAAGTACTTTATAAAAACTTTTTATTAGGTGCAACATATCATCGACTTGCTAATTCAAATGTGGATCAGAAATCATAATTTCACATCGTTCGTCGGGATTCGCAGTTGGTGGTCCCGTAACACAGCCGTTAACAAGGCGCGTTCGAGCGTCCAAGATGGCGTTACGTAAACAATAAAAACTGAGTTCGCTCATGTCAGTTCGAAAAAGAAAGAAAAACGTAGTACGAGTTCCACGGTTCTCGTTGTTATTACACGCCGCGTACTCGCCTTATTTATTCAATAAACAGGAAATTTCATATGTTCACTATCACACGAAATGGTAATAATACATTAAATTTTAATTACTTTATTAAGTATGCCGACCGTGTTCAAGCAGCGGCATCTTGGGCTACAAGAGATATGGAAAAAACCTCGTTATATTTTTCTCATAAGTGCCCTTGCGGTATAAAGCCCATGCATTTGGAGTACAGGAGTAATATATGCTCAACGTATTATTGAATGGAATGTTAATTGTACGTTTCAAAAAGTGGATTGAAAAAGTTGTACATTCATTTGTAGAAGTAGTCATATCTCAAAGGCGTCAAGATTTTTTGGGGAGGTCAAAATTTACGTCAAGTACCCAACAAGGCTAAATATATGAATAGTTAGAAAATAGTTTAACGTAATAGTGGTAAAATCAGGAGTAACGAAAAAGTGAATATTTAATTTTTTATGCGTTATTTCATTTTTGGATGTAGATTCCATTGCTCTGTATTTGTAGTTGGTACTGAAATTTGTTCACCCTTTCAATTTATCGATTATTAATTACAATTTCGATGGTATGTTTGTTGTATCTATAATTGGAGGAAAATGATTTCAGTTATATTCAGAGATACAGATTTCAATAAACAGAAATATTGTTAAAATATAGATATTGAAGGCTTCTATGTAATAGTTTATGTATCTACATATTATATAAATACAATGTCTATTATAATATAATTTTATATTGTAAAATATACAATACTATACTCACTCTCCTATTGATCGGGAAGAGCAGAGTTGTCAATAAATTGAAATTAACACACTTGGATTAAAAGTTGGTCAGAATGTCAGTGGTCAGTGGTCAGATTGAAGTGGCATTGAAAGGGTAACGAGGCCAGACAACGACAGATAGATATAATATACAGTTTTAAAATAAGACCCTTGGAAAAAATGTGAAGTTACTTTGGCAATGAAGAGAGGAACTGATGATTTTATTCATATAAACAGCGAAAAGAAGCTGGCCTACGATAGAGTTATCTGAAAAAACTTGAAAGAAGCTATCTCCAGCAGTGGCATTTATAAAGAAGAAGATTAATCAGAGAAAGTTTTCTACATGATTTGGATACGAGCAAAATTCGAGCTGATTTTCCTGACTATTAACAAAGTATATTAAATACAGAGATTGTTGTTAATTCAAATCTGTTAAAACCTCCTCTGCATAAAAGTCTTAAAGCTACTGCAAGGATATAAACCTTTTAGGTAACATATACCTGTGAAAGAAAGGTTTTGATAACTTGTATCTTCTATGATGTAGATGTGCTACATTCCAATTCCAAGTGAGGTATTTTGTGAGGCGAAGGCGTTGGTGTCTGTATGGAGGTTTAATGATTTTATTAATAATAAAAGTTGCGTAATGTACAGATCAACTAACGATCGTAACCGGAATTAAATTGTAGATCTCTTGTAGATCTTTGGGACGTAGGTCCCAAATCCCTAATTGTAGGGTAATTTGGGATTTGGTATTTTTAATAAAATATTTGATAACAATATGATTTAGATGCATCTCTCCGAAATTAGACCTTGATTTGACCGTATTAAATCACCATATGTGTACTTGTTCTCACTGATTTCCTTTTCGTTTCAGATCTTAGTTCCGACTACCTTGACATGTCTTTCGGGAGGTCCCCAGGCACGCCAGGAATGCACGGTTCCAGTCAAAGGACGAAACGGATGAGAACGTCTTTCAAACACCATCAGCTGAGGACGATGAAGTCGTATTTCGCTATCAATCATAATCCAGACGCAAAAGATCTGAAACAATTATCTCAAAAGACTGGTCTTCCTAAAAGAGTACTTCAGGTAAGATCGTAGTACCCATTACAATTAGTGTTTTATAAGACGTGCTCATAACTAAAAAAAGGATCGACCATGTTTGTTGAGTTTCTGCTTCATTCCTTGATATTTAATTAGAACCAAGATTTCAATACGAGAGAGTTTGATACCACAAACGATATTAAACTCGTGATATTTATTTGAGTAGTTACCTATTGCTTTATTCTACCAACTATCGTACACTTATCAAAATACTTATTATTTTCACTACTGCTTGTTTGATTCTAGTTAAGTACTGGTTTGAATCGGAAAAATTCAAGCTATTCGAATCTGAACTAATCTCTTAATCATTTCTCAACGCTTGGTGGATCGTTATTTATACGGTATCTATTAATGAGCTGAGGAAAACACAGGGTGTTATTACGCTAAAATTGCTGGTTGTAATCAACATATTTGTTTCATTTTTTTTATTCACGAGTGTTTATAAATTTCTCTATGGTACTTTAAGAGCCAATAACATATACATATATCTAGTAAATGTTATAGCTTTAACGGAATTAATTCGTATTTTAACTGAAATTGCCTTAATCGCACAAGAAAATCCTTTCCTGAATATAAAAATATGTTTATGGTAGTAAAATAAAATACATGAAAATACCGTTATTAAAGTGAGTAATAAATAACTAAGAGAATAAACTACTGGTCGATTTGAAGTTTGAGGACATACCATCTAATAACATTAAACCCAGAGTTATAATATATTGAACAGATAAAGAAAGCATTTAAAGTCGGTATACATTCCATTTATAAATAATTTACGGTCTCACATTCGTGCAACTTAACGTTTATAACAATCCGGTAAGTTATTCGAGCAATCAGTACATTCAACTAAACGAAAAATCTTTTAAACGAGCTACCACCATCTACAGTCTAGATCATCAATTATCGACCCAATAAACAGATACTCAAAACTTCCCTCAAGCTAGGCTCGTACCGCAATTCAATATTTCTCTGTGGTGCGGTTCAACAAATCATCGTTTGAACAGGGGCGCAATAAATCGGGAGGGCTGCTTGGCCCCCGGGTCCTCAAATCCGTTCGCTCGGTTTCTTAACGAGGGCCCCTTTTCCGCCGACGTGCCTGAGACACACAACGTCAAGCAGAGTGAAAGACTTTAATGGCACCAGTTTTTAACGCTGCCAGCCTGTTACGGGACCGGGACAGTCTCATAATCGTTGGAAAAGTTAGGATAGGTGTGCGTTCTATACTGACTCTCCAGATCCCTGAAATTGCGTGAAACTGCTTCGTGATTGATATGATACGATTTACCCACTGAAGATTGAACTTCATGAAATATTACTATCATCATGTTACATAGATTACATATTACATATGATACATCAGATATGATTATTTAAACATATATAAAAAGTCAGAACTACGAGATTTAATGAATTTTATGATTATCAAAATTTCCTTGAAGTACATAAACATCGATTTGTTTGACGAAGAATATGTTCGTTGGGAAACTGTGTGTTGCAGGTTGTGTAAAAACTGAATTTGCCTGAAATGAACTCGTATGTTACGAGCAAAGCAACCGATATTACAGTGACTGGCTCCTGCACCATTTTGTAGTAACTCGAAAGTTTTTCTCCATTACTTTTTTCAATTTGTACTGGAATCAGTTTATTGTGACCCACCGATATAATATACTTCATCTTAGTATATTATATGACTTCTCAATTAATAATTTGTTATCCATTATTCTTGAACTATGAATCAATATGACATTTTGACAATTTTGAATTGCTTCAGAAAATATTAAAATTTGCAGGTGTTTTGATCAAGTCAAACCCTTTCGATACCTGATTCAATTACTGCTGACTCTGGATAATTTGACACTCTTCAATTTGAATCCCTCTATAATTTGAACTCTTTCCCGGTTCCCTGAAAAATACTCGATAATTGAAATAAAATCAAAGTTTTTTGGTCCTTTCAGTAATTTGAAGTTGAAGAATAGTATTTTGCTCGCAAAAATGCCATAATTTAAAGTCCGGGCTTCAGTACTCTCTATAATTTGAAGCGTTTTCATCTGAGTTTAAACTTGAGATATGAATAAGCTTGCCAATTGGCATTAGGCCCTAGCGATGCCGAACTGTTATATATATATATATATATATATATATATATATATATATATATATATATATATATATATATATATATATATATATATATATATTATATGAATAAATCAATAACTTTGATCAAACTTGTGTTACTAGATTTAATTCTTCTTTCTTTCAGTTATTCAAACTCTCGGTAATTTGAAATTTTTCTCTGGACCCTTGAGTTTGAAATTATCGAGAGACAATGTTTATGTTGAATTTATAAGCTCAAATCCAGGCTGGAAAAAATATAGAATATTATGAAAGTGGCATTAAAACCATGCCACTTAGAAGTACCTACTATGATTCTGAAATACATACAGAAGCCTAAAATAAATCATTATAGGAATACTCAAAGTCTATCACATTTGTAGATATAAAGCAATAAATCACCAGTACGGAAAAATTTAAAATTTCTGATAATCTGATTTCTAAATAAGGATCAGGATGCCTGATAATCTGAAAACTGTCTGTGTTTCATCATGAAGACTTTTAAACAGATAAAATAGCCATTTTCACTTAGTTTATTTTCTTAATTCATTCCAATTTTGTGTTATTTCGAATATTCTTCTCGCAGAATCATTATATTGAAATCAATTAAAATTCACGGAGATGGGCAATCCTGAAATATAAAACTAGAGCGTCCAATTCTCAGAGGCCATTTTTCACGTTTCAGATTCCAAAAGTTCCTCTCACCAATTCAACGAATCGTCGTCTCGTCTAGTTTAACCAAATTCTCAAACATTAATCTTCTGAATATCTTTGTCGTATTACTGAATGAATCGGGCTGTGAAGTTATGAATGAATTTTCTCAAATTACAACCACAAATATACGGCAACATAATTGGCCATTAAGGCGCATAATCAGCATTATTCTTGCATATAAATGTTTCAATGAATTTTTATGCTCGCATCAAACGAACGGTTAATAATATTTGTTTAGTCTAGCTATTGTTTCGCCGCTCGTAGCGGTGACGCTTTGGTATTCTGTGTAAATTTACATTAATTTTTTCCGCATTTTATTCCCATTTTATGTTGTGAAATTTGAATAAGTATTGATGCCGTCTCAGGCGGCGGTTTTATTGCGGCACTAATTCATTCTTAAATATACCGAATCACAAGCTGACCGACGTCGTTTCGATAATTTATCTGCAATAATTTTTTTAAATTTTGTTATTAATTTTTGTGGCGCCAGTTTTACTATTCCACTTCAGCTTTTATACATTCAGGTGATGCTGATTATTACATTAATTCGTTCGTTGTTTGTGAATCTCACGAATTTTTGTTGGAACATCAATCATTTCTTTTCAGCTGAATATTATTTTTCTAGGTTTTCTTTCCTCATCATCATTTTTATGGTATATTATGTATTTATATATTAAATAAAAAACACTTAGATAGGTTTCACAAAATTTATAATAAATAAATACTTGAGAATTTTTTCGGAGTGTTACCCCATTTTCAAAAGTTAGACTGAACAACATTTTTTGACCAACATTCTTATATACCTGTACAGTACATCGTTACCTGCAAATCCTGCAATAGACTTAAGGCTGATATCGATGTCTCAGAAGTAGAGGGACAGGTCAATATATAGGTAGAAGTATTAAATTAAATCTGAGAATTACCAAATAACAATGAATGTCTTAAATTAGGAAATTGAGGAAAGTAACAATTGGTGATAACTTAATGGCGATAGTTTCCTCAATTTCCTAATTTGAGAACTTCTTTGTTATTCGGTAATTCTTAGATATAATTTAATACTTCTACATCTATATTAACTTTATTGCAGGTCACGATGTATAGGTATATAAGCATGTTGGTCAAAAAATGTAGTTTAGTCTAACTTTTGAAAATGAGGTAACACTCCGAAAAAATTCTCAAGTATTTATTTATTATAAATTTTGTGAAACCTAGCCAAGTATTTGATATATTAAACAATCTTTCACCAAGAGATCAGCGACCTTGTCTGTCAACATTATGTATTTATATTTCATTATCATTTATTATTATTAGGATAACAATTCGATCATTTATTATCGAAGAGTATTTTTATCTTTTATGTTTTCTATTGTTACACCACTGTATTTCTTTGTTTCTCAAATTTTGGCTGAAAACAATTATTTTCAGACGATCATATTTTCAATTTCAGTTTTTTTTTTCAGTTTGTATTTTAGCTTCCAAATATTTATATAAATATTTAATATTTTAATATTTATATTTTTATTTATATGAATAAATTCCAATATTTATATCTAATTTTCATTCATTGTTTCGATTTTTATGACGATAATCAGCTCATCATTGTTGAGCAGTATTTTTTTTTTGCTAACGAAAAACATGTACAATTGTATATTACTGTGATATCTTAGGGATAAATATATTATTATACTCGATTTCAAATCTTAAGGCTTCACACTCCCTCACAGGGGAAGTTAAACCTTTCCCAGATATTATATATCAAGAGGATTAAGCTCTTAAGATAACTTTAAAGTTATCAGGTCCATGGCGGCGTTCTTCACGGGGACGAGCTTCATGACGCTGATTTCTGTTATGTCCTAGAAATTTCCTGACAGACCTTGATGTGTCAAGCAGCAGCGATTTCTGTAATTTCTTATAGAGATGTTTGCCATGTCCTAGATCGGTGATATTTTTCAGGACATTTTTCGGGATTATACCATTGGATCCCAAGATAATTGCAACAACCCTGGCCACATTCATGTTCTCTGCACTCGCACTTCAAGTTCTCGATATTTTGAAATTTTTTTCAGCATTCTTCTCAATTAGATTGTTCGCATTTGGAATGGCCACCTCGATAAATGTAGTTTACCTCGCTTTTTATTATCATTATTATAGTCATTATCCAATATTTAATATGATATTTTTGACCTCATTTCAATATTATGGTCATGTTTTTGTTCTCGTTCTGACTAAAATTATTTGTTCTCTATCTTAGAGCTTTCCAAACAGTTTTGGAAGCCGAGGGATATCTCGAAGAACTTTACAATATTTCTAAGAAACTATTCTCACTGAGCAAGCACACATTTATTGAATCAATCTGTATATTGAAACAATTTTGAATTTTTTCATTTTCGTTTTTTGTGAGACTCATCACTCTGTTGAAATTTCGAATAAAATTTGAAAATTTTATTTTTATTTTTCTTTTGACCAAATAGGTATTTGCCGTTGAAGAAGTCGCAAAATAGTGGAAAAAAGTCAGTAGCGTTATATTGAAAATAAGATCGGGAAAGCCTGGTGTACCTTATGGTCCCGAATGCTAGGGAGATATTAATTTGGTAATCTACCCTCTAAAACAGGAAGAATTGCACTCACTCATCTCAAATATTACCTTCAGTTCTGTGTTTCCAAGGCTTTCGGTCTTTTTCTAAGTATGTATAATATTCGTGGCGGCGCTGTGCATTACCTATTATTGCTAAGTTGAAATTTGTTATTGTATTTCAATAAGTTGTCAATAACATGTTTTTGAAAACACAGATTTTCGTGAATTCACCTTATGGTGCCAAAATGCTAGGGGGATACTAATTTGGTAATTTATTTCTACCCTCTAAAACTGGAAAATTGCACTCATCTCAAATATTACATTCAGCTCTGTCTTTCTAAGGCATTCGGTCTTTTTCTAAGTATAATATCCATGGAGGAGGTATGCATTACCTATTTTTGCTAAGTTGAAATTTGTTAATGAATTTCAATAAGTTGTCCCCGTTTTTGAAAACACAAATTTTCGTGAATTCCAATCAGTTTGCTGGTATTCGCATTTGATACTTCTATAAATTAAGTATTTCGGGCTCACTTTTCATGTATACGTTATTAGATTTATTATGATTAACAGCTGGTGAGTTGGTAGTTCAAATGCAGTTGTAATTCTTCAGAATTTTCTACGGAAGATATCAGAACATTTTTCACTCTTGGTGAAAAATGTTCTGATTTTTTAATTCAAGTGAGGATAAAGCTCATGTATAAACTTGATAATATATAGCTTTGCACAACATTCATATCACTTGAGGATTTCTATGAAGGGAACCTCAACAATCCAAAATTCGGTAGAACATATTGCCCAACTCCTTAAAGAAGTTATTATTTCTGATTTGATATGAATATATGACTGAGCAGTTTATTCGGTCAATTAATCAATATATTCATCTTATCAATGTCATAGTGTTAAGATTTCATCTTCAGAAGATTACTCATCCTTAAGATTAAAATATTTCGGAAGTTATAATTTTTGTTTAGTTTGATGAATGAATTACCGCAAAGTATCAACCTCATGGAGATGGATGCGATGTTTTAGAATTCGAAATGCCCGAACCCTGCTCTCAAACGTGCCGACGCTAAGTCGAGGTCAAGCGGCAACTGTTTCCTTCACTTTGCCACGCTTTACGGCGTCCGCAAAGCGTCGCGGGCAATTAAAACGCGACCAGATAAACAGACGCGTTCCGATACAACGATCCCGAGTTCAAATAGACCGCGAGAAATCGTGATGTATTAGAGCGACATCGAGATTTTGACGTTGCGAATTTATCATCCTCCGCTGAAAGTCGGTGCATGGCATCGCCAGCTGCCTCGCGTGTGTGTATGTAAAATGCCCGAACGAACGTAGATTTGAAGATGCATCGTGTGTGATTATCTTTCGCCGTCTGGAAACCTCCCATGTGGGGAGGTCTGGAGGAATTTCCGTATCTGATGTCGATCTGTCGATAAGGAAATCGTCGCTGCACAGAGGTGACAGTCGTCGGTGGAAATGAAAAATTATATGGTTTCCGACAGGAGGATTCACATGAAGACGTGAGGTTCCTGTTATCAGAGAATGAGGATCATGAAAATGTTTCATATAATTGTTTTCAATGTTCAAAATACTAAATTTACTGTATTTGCATGAAGAGTATTATTTTGGCACATAACCAATCGAAAGGAAATAATAAAAGGTCAATTTGAAAGATCCCAGAATCAGTTGTAGGCATGTGAAAAAATGGTGCACGGTAGATCAGAAAAACCATGACATCATACATTTTGGATGACCTCAGAAACATTGTGAGTTTCTTTGTTTTCATTAGAGAATACTGTGAAGTATTGTCAGTAGATGCCCCAAAAGTAGTTTTAGGAGAATTTTGCATAAATGCGATGGAAAAAAACAAGAATGAAGATTATAGGGAGTTTATTCAATTTCATCCTGTATTAATACTGAAATGAAGTTTTGCTCAACAGATATAGAGCCCATTATTCTAACTTCGAAGGTCAGTAAAGAAATGAAAGAAATCTTGAAGAAAAAGGAATATAAGATGTACCAATTGAAAGTACCCAATTGAAAATACTACATATATTTTACATACTACCTACATTGTTTTACGTTGGGGAAATAGTACGAATAGCATCAGATCATTCAAAATGCCAAAATCATTCGGATCTATTCGTTCCTCGTATTATATTCTGAGTAGAGAATCTTGTAGACTTTACTTTTTACTTAAAACAACTCATTTATTCTAACTGAAACGAAGTCAGTTATTACTACACAACTCTTTCTCCCAATAATGTTGCATTTTTAGGGAGAACCAGTCTCAGGGACTCCATGTTCTCTCAACTTGAAGTTATTTATTGATATTTATATTTTCAAACGCCAAATGCTTGAACTACTGTCGAGAGGAGCATTCTATTGCATATTGAGGTGAATATTTTGAATGAGATAGTGATAGATTTCAGTTTACTCTGATGTAATACTGTGTTGGACATAATGTGATATTTTGATTATCGTTTATATTATTTCTCTACATAATAATTTATAGGTTCATAACATAAGAGATCTTCTTGATGACAATATCCAAAACTTTTATGTTAGTCTGCAGAATATAAGAAAAACACGTACTCTCATTGGAAAACTTTCACATATTCTAGATGTTATTATCACATGGTCATCATATATAAATTATCCCTATTTCAGTGTCACTGATTACATACTGTCTCACCAGAGGACTTCTCTTATCCCAGATATTATCTATCAGAGGGATTAAGCTCTGTGGAAGACCTTTCCAAATTATGAGACCCGTGGTGGTCATCCCTATGGCAGCAATCTTCGCGTCGGCGGCCATCGTGTCGTTGATTTCCGTTACTTCCCAGAAACTGCTTGACAGTCCTTGGTGTGGCGGGTAACACGAGTTCTGTAATTATCTTTGAAGATGCTCTCCGAATTCTAGTTCTTTGATGTTTAACAGAAGATTTTTTTGGAATTATACCATTGGATCCTAAGATGATTGGCACAGTCTTGACAATGTTCATGTGCCACTGCTCTGCAGTTCAAGGTCCCGATATTCTGATATTTTATCGGCAACAATCTCAACACGGTCAAATCTCGATTTCTCTAGGTCCAATTACTATTTTATCATAAACTTTATGATAATTCTATGTTTCGCAAATTTCAATAATTTTATTTAGTTCCGTTATATCAGACATTTATTTGTTTTTCTTAATTTGACCTCTCATTCAATTGTTTATTAAAGTACTTTTACTAAGCAAAGTCTACTTTAAGTTCACTAAATCGATTAACTGTATTTTAATCGACTGGCAGAACCGTTGAAGCCATTGTATAGCTGAAATCTAAGTCAGAATTGTTTGATGAAAGTGTGTAAATACAGAAAATAGTAATTAATCCATTGGGATTATACTTGAATAAAATCTAAATACATAATTAGAATAAAACTAAATTGTTTTCTGATTTCCACTATAATTAAGTTAAATCATAACAATATTGTTTCGCCGGCACAGTGGTTTCATCAGATGTAAATGATAAACTGATAAACGAAATAAGATGATACACAGTTTATCATCTAGATCTGAAGAAGCCACTGTGTTGGCGAAGCAATATTGTTATGTTTTAACTTAATTCTGGTGAAAATCAGAAAACTACTTAGTTTCATTCCATAACCAAATTACCAGAAAATAGTGTTTTCCATGCTGTGAACATTGAAACTAATGTATGTTTAGGCACCTATTCATAATAATCAGATATATATTCAATCAAATAATCAAAACTGATTCTGAGAAAAAAATTCAAAATCAAAATTTACGAATTTAACAACATTTAACATCAACATTGGAATAACAAAAAAACAATACTTAAAAAATACAACATAAAGAGATACATATAAAATACAGGTATATGAAGATAAGGGTAGCTCATGATGTGGAAATGCGTGACATTCTGTTCTCTAGACGTTGCTCTGTGTCCATTCACCACGACGTAACAACGGTTCTTGTACTTACGTGCGTGCCAGTCTGGGCGAAAATTCCATTCAGCCAGTCTTATTAGAGACTCGCACGACAAGATTTATTGCTTCCTATTTATTTTAATTTGTATCACGATGAGTTTCCCATATCTTGTTATACGCTTCACGGATTATGCTCAGATGATAGATCTCTATATTTATTTGTTGCTGAAATTGCATACAATATTGTGATTAACTATTCCATTTTTCACAAATTTTTTTGTGTTTCCTCTGGAAATTTCATCAACAGTTTCCATTTCGGTCTACATAAATACAGAACATGAAATGGTGGCAACGTGAGCGTAATTAGCTACATACGAAGGGTGTCCAAAAAGTACCCGTGAAGATTAATTTCGAAGTTGAAAGCAGGTTATAAATTAGACCAAGATTTTCTTCAACAGTTTCAGAAATTAATTAGCTCTTTTTAATACCTGAAAGACATGAAAGCTGACATATGTTTTCTTTTGTAAATAAGCAGAAGAACTCATAATGGAAT